>JBBBDQ010001955.1:2122500-2185000 GCA_037127315.1 Ascarosepion bandense
ATGAAATTAAATAAATCTAGATCATCAGTGACATATAATGAAAAAGAGTAGTTATTATGAGGGAGGAAACCCTTGATTTTACAGCAAAATATAAACAGCTTAAAAGTATTTTTAATTGTTATAAAAGATTTGATTAATTAGTTTTAATGACATGTCAACCCGTCTGGTGTCATTTTATGTCAAGAGATAAATTGTGGGGGATGGTCAAATTTATCATTTTTTTTTCAAGGATTTTTCTTAATTTTGAGTGATAAGTTTCTAAGGTAAATTTCAAGTTTACTGTTCTATTTTTGGTATAATTTTATACCACATTTTATAATACAATCAGCACATTCTATTAGAAAGGAAATATAAACATATAGAAAATAATATTTGGGGATTTTGCATAATGAAATTAAGTGAAGCTAGAATGTGATGTCAGTTCTTCAATACGGCAGTGAGTGCTGGACAATATCATCGAAAATGAGGACAAAACTGGAATCAGCGGAAATGTGGTTCTACAGAAGGATGCTGCGGATATCGTGGACTGAACATGCAAGCAACGATGAGGTGTTGGAAAGAATGGCAACCAAAAGGAAATTAATACCGAGCATCAGGAAGAGACAACCGAAGTTCCTGGGACACGCAATGAGGAAGGAGAGTTTAGAGAACCTGATACTGACTGGCCAGGTAGAGGGAAAGAGAGACAGATGAAGGCAGCGGATAACATATTTGCAGGGCCTGGTCGGGTGGATGATGGAATGGGGGTTGCCAGGAGTAACAGGAACAAACATACTAAGGGCCACAAAGGATAGGGAGACGTGGAGGGCCATGATCGCCTACGTCCTGAAGGGACAGGGCACATAGAAGAAGAAGAAGATAATCAGTGACATTTAAGAATACTGACATGCAAGAGATAGAAAAATATTTATTATTAATTTTATTCAAACATTTTTTACCTTCTTAATTTTATGCTAATTTTATCCTTTCTAAATTAATATTTCTTAATTATTATGATGATGAAATTAAATTTTATTATAAAAACATCAATAAATGAGCTTTCAGTTCTCTGGTGGAATGAGCATATTTATGCTTTAGAAAGACTATTATATCAAAGTTTAAAATTTTAAATAATTTACTATAGGTACTTCTAGAAGTAAATACCAAGAGCAAAATGTAGATTCATTATTATTAAAGATAGTACATTCAAATGAAACTGACAAAGACACAGAGGAAAAAAGTATACCACTGATTGAATTGAATTCAGGAAAGTGGGAAACAAATACACTAACTTGTTTTAAATTATATTTTTTTTACATAAATGGTTACCTCCCTTGAATAACGAACGCAAACCGATTCAGAATTTTATTTTACAATATTTTTTTCTTTTAGAATAATAATAATACGACTTTTTTTTTCAAAGAGTGTGAATCACTAGAAGACAAAGTCACTTTGATGATATCTGATATTTAAGATATGCATTAAAAACTTATATTAATTTTACATTAATAGTTAATCCTCACTCATATATATCACATAAATATGGTACAATTTAAATTTACAATAACAATAAACATCTTTCTAAAAAAAACCCTTAAAAATATTAAATTATAGAAATTTGCTTTCCTCATATTCACAATAGTAATACCAAATTTACTTTTTACATACCTTGTGCATTTACATTAATATCATGGATTATGTCCCCATCATTCCAGCTATCAACACAATCAATATGTGATGATACCATGGAAGCTTCTCTGTGGCAATCAGGGTACATCAATGCAGTCTTTTTACGCTTTTTACCTCCAGATGTCATACCTATTTCCTGTGAGAAAGAACAAAAATAATATTTTAATTTAAATATACAGTCCTTGATTAAGAATTAAAAATATCTTACTTGAATATATTTGAGCAAAATTAAATAAACATGCAATAAAAATCCATGCTCAGCTATTTATCAATAAATAAATGTCTTATTTTATGTTGATGAAAATAACATGAAACAAAAAGATTAACAAAAGTTCGAAAAAGTATAATCTATTGTTTTTCTGTTTCATCCCTATCCATATAGGTCACACAATGACAAACATCTTTTAATAACACTGCCATAATATCAACTCAAAAATACAAGTCAAGTTCATTAACAAACTGTAGCACTACATACGACAACCCTTTCCTTGTTGTATTCATTGATGCAACTTGGTTTATGATATACCAAAAGCTTGTTTTTTATTTTTTATTTTCTTCTGTTTCTACACTCAACAGATAAAGATCACTGGGTCTGTCTTGACCAATATATTCTTACCAAATAATTTATACATGGTTTAACATTCTGACTATCTTGGTGCTTAACACCTATAACACCCATGACAAATTATAAATTCATCATGTAAGGCTCATTAATCTTTTTATTAATAAATTAATAGCTTCTTTATTTTCAGTTTCTTCTCTTTCTACACTCACCAGAGTAACTTTCAACAGCAGTAACAATTAAAATGCATATTACTAGTAACTGGAAGGGAAATAATGAAGAGGTTAATGTTCCATACTACTTCAAACAAAAAGTTAGGAAAATGTTCTTAACTAAATATATTATCAATGATATTTATGATTCAGGTAAAGTTACAAAGATAGTCAATAAAACAAAAAAAAAAAAAAAAAAGGGTCTAAAAAAAGGACAAAAAAATGGGACTAAAAAAAGGACAAAAAAAAAAGGGACTAAAAAAAGGACAAAAAAAAGTGATCTGTGATCCTTCCAACTTTGGTAATTGGCACAACACAATCCTCTTGTGCATATTTTAATAAATTTAACTTTGTGTTGTATGAAGCTAAGCTGAGTGACTTTTGTGTTTTAAGACTCAGATTTTGAACATATTGAAAATAAAAATATAATATTAGTTTTACCAAATTAGGTTACCACAAAATAAAAGGTTAAATCAGATATGAAACATGGGTAGGCTAAATCAAATATTAAATTTTAAAATATCTCACTCATTAATTTTTATATGATCCTCTCAAGAAAATGAAATTTTTGTCCTATGGTAAACATGTTTTGCTTCCATTTTAAATACACGACTCTTTTTTTCATCACTTATTTTTATTCATTTTCTGCAATGAGACTTATAAATATTATCCCCATACAAGACATAGAGAAAAATTCTAAAAGTTAATGTTTAAAAAAAAAATGTTGTTTTATTTGTTTTGAAAATTAATTGCAGTAATGATTTTAAACAAATAATTCACCTCAGATATATAGAATTCTCTCAGACTGAAAACAGATTTTGTCTTCTGTTCAGTTTACAATTCCAGCAAGAAGTACTGGGTCTTCCTCACTCTGTATTATTATAGATGGTTTCACATGTGAGTGTTGTAATATATATAACACTGTTCATCTTGAGGAAGCATCCTGTAATAGCGCTATGCTTTCCAAAGACTAACATGAGTTTTAGTCAGACTTGGTAGAGACTCACAGAAAAGTGTGGTGATATAATCATCAAACTATATAATAATGATCAATGTGTATTTATTTATATTTCATCTTCCATCTATAGTGGAAAGGGAGATAAATCAACTTAATACATTTGTGAGTGATTATTTTCTTTAGTCTTTTTAATAAACTATCCAAATAAAATATTTATCTGCATTTAGACAAAAGTAGTTCCAAGACAAAATGAACCATTTAGTTAATCAGTTCCTTTACTCTAACATTTTTAGATTACAATCTTATTTGATCAAGCCTTTCATGTGAGGCACTCAGATACCTTTGTCTAAACTTGATATTGAAGTAGACTTTTTTGTCACTATCACTCTGTTGTTATTATTTTTCTTTCAAGAGTTATTTCCATTTTACTATTATATCAAACACAAAATTTTTAACATGTTTTTTGAGCAAAAAGCTATTTATATAATACCAAGAGTAATCATTGAATCATAGATACTATTGAATGTCTGAAAAATATAAAGAGAACAGATTAATTTAAAAGTTCATTGGCCCCTATTGTAATTATGAATTCTTTATCTCTGCTTTATAGAATCTCAACACATTGTTTCAAGACTTTTGTTTTATTGCATCTCACTATTAAAACTTTCTAATAATTTCCTGTCATTTTTTATGGGATGGCTATATTAGTATAAATATGTTTACTAAGGCCAAATGGTGATATGATAAAGATTTATCATTTTCCAGTTTGTTGAATATACAAAGACATAAATACAGAATTTGAAAAAATATATTGTAACTGAATTATTAAAATAAACTAGGGAATATATATTTTTGTTGGATTTTTTTAATGACGAATTATCATTATTAATATTTTGCTACTTGGACAAATATCTCATCTTGCTTCTTAAACTTGCAATGGCTAAAATATTTGGAGTACTAAGTATTAAAACCAAAAGTAATATGATGGTTTAAAAGCAAAACAAATACTTTTAATCATTTCACCCCAAGCAAGGTGATAAAACCATAAGACACAAGAAGTTACTGAGAATGAAAGAATCTGAGAAAAACATTATTGAGTAGAGAGGACAATGAATAACAATGGTTCAAGGAGACAGAAGATGATTGGCATTGCATTTAAATGTTTGAAGATCAAACTTGACTTGAAAGAAAGAGTTCAGAAGTGAGTTCCACAAGCAAGAGAAAAACTGGGAGTATAGAACTTACAGCTACATCTAGCAACTTTAATTGTAAAGTAATAAGACCTAGCTGTCAATTGAGGTACCAAAGAGGAAAGCTCATCAGAACAATTACCATCAGGGCCGTAGCTGATGCTAAAAAAACACTGAGCACAGAGAAAATTGCCTGGATTTATTAGTTGACAATGTGATGACATCATCAATGTAATCTGTTTCCAGAAACTATGATTTTTGCATATGTTTTTGGCTATTCCAATGGAAATTAGGCACAGAATGTTAACGAAAGCAGAAAATCGGGTTCGGACTTTCTGAGTATAACCAATCTTTTCTCCCAAAATTAATAAATAAATAAACAGATTCTTATTGCGTTCATTCGGATGGTTTCTTCATTTTCTTTCTTTCTTTCTTTCTTTCTTTCTTCATGAATTGTTTAGTTTGATTTCTGACGAAGACATTTTTCCTTGCCCAGATTTTCACTATGATTGCACGGATCGGCCCGGACCCGTGCCCGGTAGTCAGATACAGCCATGATTACCATGAAAGTATTTGCAAAAAAGATAAAGGTTATAATGGTGGGAATGTGACTTGAACCAAGATACCAGGTCAAGACCAATCATGTCTTCTCTGGATTTTGTCAAGAATCTCTAGATATATAGCAGAAGCACCAGAGGGAAAGGACAAGTTGACACTGCCAACTAAACACAAGGACAACTCAGCACCAGAAAAACATTTCTATAACTCAGTAAGAGTAATTTATTAAAGATTAAAATCTTAATTAGTGAATATTTTTTTCAAATAAAGCATTTGAAAAAGCATTATGCAAAATATGAACCAGTTTTTTGTTTTCTATTATTTCAAAGAAAATTGTAAAGAAATTTATTTTTCAATAAAGTAAATTGACATATAAAAATAATACAATAAAACACTTGTTTTTAATTGTTTTTTAAATAAAGTAAATCATGAAAATATTTTCTAATAAAGTAAATTGACATAAAAAATAATTCAATAAAACATAATAGTTTGTAAATTCAAAACAAAATGAAGCAGTTTTTTGTTTTTAATTATTTTTGATAAAGTAAATCATAATGTCATTTATTTTTTTGACTTTATTATGCATTTTAAGCAAACTGATCACAATATATAGAAAAAAGAAGGTATCAGTTTAAACTGACACCAAGAAGATATGGATTTTGATGCTACTTAGTTTGGTCAATTGTAAATAGGTGATACATACTTATGTTTAAATTTTTTTTTTATCATTTCACCCTAAGCAAGGCAATAATGCCACTAAGATGCAAGTGGCTACAGAGAGTGAAAGAAAATGAATAGACTTTAGTGTGGAGAAAGGACAACAAAGGAACAGTATACAAAATTACAGAAGATGATGATTGATGTTACATTTAAATTTTTGAAGGTTGTAGGTAGCAGGAAAGCAAGAAACTAGAAAAGAGTTCCACAGGCATGGAAAGAAACTATTAGAATAGAACTTATGGTTAAAACTATTTCAATAGTAAAACTATGAGACCTAATTTCCAGTCTAGTAATTTGTTTAAATTTTCTTGGGTATGATGATAAACTATAATGAAAACCTCTGATTGAGAGATTGAAGATTTTGAGGAGTGTAGAACCATCTCTTAATTGCTGTTGGTCTCAGGTCCAACCTGACCCTGGGTGGTAGCATCTGTTGCAGTCTGAGCTAAGGGCAAATACTTAACTACCAAACAGGGGTCAAACACTACAAGAGCATAAAAATACATTTTTATAGTAAAAATTACCAGCAATAAATTAAAAAAAAAATTATTAAGAGAAATACATTTTTGAAAAAAAATTGCCAGCAATACATTTTTGCAAAGAAAATTACTAATGCTCTCAATAAAATTAAATTTTGGCATTGAATGACTCATAAGGGGTTGATGTGCTGCTAAACAAAAAACAAATGCTTGAATTCATGTGATCAAGGTACCAAAGAGCTCATTAGAACAATTGCCATGAAAATATTTATAGAAAAGACAGAAGGAAGCCATGTCACATGATTAAGAAAATGATTAAAGTCAATATTGCCAGGTTAGAACTGATAACCTTACAAACCATTCTTTGGATTTTGTGGAGAATCTCTAGAAAGATAGCAGGGTTATCAGATCAGATATGATCAATATGCACATACTTTCTCACAAATTTCCTTGAAAGAGGGATGAATCTATATCCTCCCCACAGTTTAGTGTAAATTTGATTCTTTAGCCTTGATTGGTAACAGTATGAAAAAAGAAAACTAAGAATTTCAAACCGTAAAAAGGCAATAAAGAATAAACTCTATTAGATTTCCCAGGAATTCTTTGTAATTCACAGATAAGAAAGTGAAGTATTCTGTGGAGTGCAATTGTCACCCAAATCCTGTAGTGACATGTCATTTAAAAACAAAACATTAAAAAGCTAAAATGGACACCTAAAATATTTTAATTATTATGTCATTAGTTTTGATAGAATAGCCTTATATTAGCTTTATATTATTTTTTATTATATTTAATATTGATAGTGTTTATTTTATTATAGTTTGATTTGTTACATGGTTAGGGAAATTATTGTTGGTTAATGTGTGTTTTACATTTTCAAATATATGATAGAATATTGTGCATAAAAGTGATATTTAATGTGCTCTATTAAATTATATATGATAGCTAATTTGTATCTATAGGAACAGTAAGTAATTAGGCATATGTTTGCATTTACAGGGTTTTTGCAATTAAAGTCATTATCTAAAAATAAAATTTTCTTCTTCTTTTTTTTTAATCTTTTCACCCCAAGTAAGACAAAAAAGCTACTAAGATACATCTGAAGTTCACATAAGTATTTCGGAACCAAATTATTTTTCAAAACAGATTTTAAATTTTTAATGTTGTTGAATGGTTTGATATATTTTTTAAAATATAATTTTCTCAATTTGATATAAAATTCTGAAAATGTTAATGTGACAGGTGAATACAGAATGATCCACTCAGTTTGCATAGATATATTTCTTAAGTATTGACTGAAGTCAAAAACCTTTTATGATTAAGTATTGTTAGATTTTTTTTTTTAAGGTGGAAAAAAATTTATTTAAACTTAGGAAGAAACATATCAAATAATTGCAAACAAATATTCAATAATTACAAACAAAAATAAATACACATTTGTATTATTTCAAGACCCACAGAGTCAATGTAACTTTGCTAACTGGTCTTCAGTTACATTTTCTGTGAGATAGCATATAATCTTAAATGATTCGTAGTGGAATAAGGTCAGTACACTCAAACCCTCAGTCACAATGACTCTCAACTTCATGTTAGAAGAATCATCAATGGCTTCTAAACAGTTTTATGTACTTGATTTTACTCATAAAGCTTAGTTTTGGTCAACTCATGGTATAATTTTCTGGCACTTGACAATGATGCCACAGACTGTGCTTTTCCCCCTCAGGCTAATTTTATGAAGACCTCTTTAATAAATCAACTTTCTTTGGTGAGATTTGATCCCAGGTCTTGCAGTCAGAACATCAACAAGAATTATGCTTATTGTTATGCTCCACTACAGTTAAATTTCTTTCTGATGCATTCTGCAAGTTGGCTGGAAGTGAACTAATAAATAAAAAAAACTTGTTTTCTATGCCTAGGCTCTGAGCATCATGTCTGGTCTATGAAGCATGACCTCTATGAAAATGATACATAGGTAAATCACAAATGTTCCTGGTGAGAAAGAAGGTGTCCCTAGGGACTGTCAGATCTGCTTAAAAGCAGACCTCCCATAATGACCACCAGTAGTTGCAGGGCTATAAAGCCACCTACTGACATGCAGGGCACTGCAGTTGTCACTGTCAATGATTGCTTCTCTCAACACATACTTTACCATTCACATGGTTGACTAATCTCACTTGACTCTATATGCAGAAAAGAACAGACTCTATACGCAGAAAAGATCAGCTTTGATACTACTAGGCTCCCAATGCCAAATCTCTGTAATTTATAACATCTCAATATTGACTCCTCCCCAGCTACAAAACTTCCTCATTGCCAATGTTGCTACCTCCGCATATCACAGTGAGACATTCCACTAGAGGTCTACCAGCTACACCTTATTGCCACTGCTCTCACCTTGGCATACCCTACTCATTACAGGCATACCCTCAGAGTTATCACTGTGATCCCGTTTTGTCGATACAAGATCCAACTTCCTCATTGCTGCTCACTACAGGTATACTCTCTTTTATAACAAATGTATCATAAATAATCAGGATGGTAGAAATAAATATATAAATATACTGTTTGATTAAAAACAGAATATCTACTCAAATATGAATATCAATGAAAAATAATGTTCAGACAAATAAATTAAATAAGCCACTTGTTAAAACCATTTCATTAATCTTCTGGACTTTCCATAACATTGTATACTTACATTTGTTAACATTACTATACACTTTCAGAGCAGAGATGGTTATTTACATAGATTCAAAAATTGTGTTATATAAGGCTAAGGCTTGATTTAACTTTAATTAGACTTTGGAATTATTCATTGTCGCACTGTCTAAGATGCACAAGATCAATTGATGGCTTCCCCTATGTTGTTAGGGAATCGCAGGTTCAAATCCTGCTGAGTATCAAACATTTTCGTAACAAAATTTATCATAATTAATCAGGCCAGTAAAAATAAATATATAAATATACTGTTTGGTTAAAAACAGAATATCTACTCAAATATGAGTATCAATTAAAAATAATGTTCAAACAAATAAATCAAATAGATATATACATAGATAATTTTTTTTACTGTGGTTTGAATCTGATGTATTCTGTATTAATGGAGGTTTGAGATTTACCTTTAATCTCTCATTCAGTCTGTGGGGAGAGGTTTCTGTTTTTTAATTCCTATAAATATTTAGCAGTTTCATATTTTATGTGAGATGTTTTTTATATTTTAGAAAAATATTGCTTATGATCATGTAGTCACTGTTTTCAGGGTCTGGCAGAAATTACTATGTATACTTTTTCTCATTTTTGTATTTACTAGGACAAGTAGTTACTTCATATATAACTTTTTCAGATTTACATATGCCTCCAACTGGGCATTTGTTTTTGACTCTACAGTTACAGGTGGCTTTACTATTGATTTGGTGATTGCTATGAAGTTTATCTAGTATACTGTTATTATGTGAGTTAATCATGTTATTAACGTTGTTAGTGCAAGAATAGCTAATTTTCAGTGTTTTTCTATTAAAAATCTTACTTAGTGGGTTATTCTGGTTAAAGTGTTTTAGATCAATTTCAGAAACTGTTGACCAATATTAATATTAGATAGTTTGCAGAAAGGCTAGACCATATTACTCTTCTTTGTCTATTTTTAGGGTTATGTGGTCTGATATCTTTGGAGGATTCTAGGTAGAAACCACTTCTAAAACCACTTTTTTTGAGGGAATTATTGCAAAGGATTTTATTTTCATTAAAGATTTTCCTATTAGAAGATAACTTGTGGATTTTGGCATTTACAATAGCAGGAATTTATTTCATTATTTGGTGGGAATGGTTGGAGCAAACATAAATGTAGGTTAGGGCTTCATTGATTTTTTGAGTTTAAATATTTTATTAGACAAATTTAAAGTAATATCTAAGAAATTGTCTATACTTCTGAAATGATATAGTATTTACACCATTGACATGATTTGGACTATTGTCCTCATCTTTGCTGCCATGTTTACAATGTTTCAACATCACACATGAAATGAGAATGATATACCCCAGTGATCATAATAAAGACTTCAGTTCAAAATTCCTAGCACCTGAAGAAAGCATACAATGGCTGCAATGTCGTAAACATGGCAGCAAAGATGAGGACAATAGTCTGAATAATGTAAATAGTGTAAATATCTAAGAAGTTGACTATTTTAAAGTTGGACGGAATTTCTATCTTAAATCCAAGTAATCTGAAAGCCTTAATGACTTTCTTTTGTATCTGAGCAGATAGTAGGCCATTACTATTAGGGATAAGAATAAGATTGTCATCTCTATATAAACCCCCAGTAGCTTTAGAAATAGATGTAATTTATGCTTAGATAAAAGAAAATTAGAATTATCAAATTCAGAAAAACTAACCAATAATTAAACCAGAGAAATGAAATCATTTTTAAATGCCAACATAGAAATAAATTTAAATTATCAGTTAAATAGAATTTTCAATTTACCCTGTTCTGTCATGCTTGCAGGTTCATTCCCATTTTGTGTTGATCACTTGTTAGATTTTTTGCATATTGAAGAAATTAAACTGGAAATCTGCTATGTGATGGGTATATATGCCAGTATATGTGTATAACTACTTTGTCTTACGTCTATAATTGAATGTATCCTTTTTTTGTTGATCTGTATAATCATGTATATATGTGTTGGTATTAGAATTCAAATGATACCATTATATCACACTTGAGAATTCGCTTCCCTATTTGTGTAAATTATCCTTTGATAATTTTTTGCGTCTTAATGAAATTGTGGTTAAGTTCTAATATGTATTTGATATATATGCCTGCATATGTGTATAACTACTTATATTATGTATGTATTTTAATGTAGGTTCTTTTGTGTGTCTATGAGTACACTTATGTATATATGTTAGCATTAATTTTGTGTATACATGTATATATCTGGTTTTCATAGGTGGGTATGTGGGTGTGTGAATGTAAGAGTGTAAATATACATAAGATATTTGTATGTATATGTATATGGGCATATATATGTGCATATATATGTGTGTATGTATGCATATGTATGGGTATGTATGTGTATATCTGTATGAATTTATATGTGTATATGTATTTGTGTGCATGTAGGTGGATGTTATGATGATATTAGAATCTTCCAGCATCCATCCTCTTTACCAAGGGCAGTACTGCCACCTCAAAGCAATTGATGTAGGCCTCTGTGTTGAGTTTGAGGCGCTGTAAGAAGACGAATAGAGGCATAATGTCACCATCACTAGTAGTCACTGCAAACACCATGATGTTGACTGGGTATTTGGCTTTCATCAGTCTCATTGCATCTTTTTGGGGACATAGCAAGCCAGTGGTTGTTCTGTGTGCTCACCATCTTATCCTGGCAGAAATCTTTTCAGAGTTGGATGATCATAATGGATGATTACAAAGATACAGCAGCTTGGAAAATTCACTATTATCATTCTGATAAGAAAAGAACTCCTAAATTTGTTGGTGAGGTCAAGGCCATGATTGACAACAATCCTTTCAAGTCATTCAGGTTTATAGCTAGGGAGACAGGAGTCTGAGCTTCTTATCAGGCAAGTAGTGCATGAAGACATTTGGTATTTCTCATGAGATGAGAAAGAGCCAATTTTTATTCCAAGTCATGAAAGACATGGGTATAGTGAGTTTTCCAAGCTGCATCTTTGTAATCACCAGTAGGCTCATCCAACTCTTTCTGAATCATCTGCACTATCCTTAGATTGACACCTAAACACTGAAATGTTTGTATTGGCACTTCTGGTGTGAATGCCAAGCAGTATAGCATGCTGCTTCCAAATTTCTGTCAGAGTGAATTGTGTCATTGGTCTCTTTTTCTTACAGATAGAGCTCAACTAACCCTACTATATTGTGCAGTTAACAAAATCAAAAGTAAACAATGTACATGCACAAAAAAATATATAAAATAAAAAAAATGGTTACAATTTACTTATCACACCCTATATATATTAATTTTTTTCATACATATATATATATAGAGAGAGAGAGAGATAACAAATTTCTTAATTAGATAAATATGGATTAAAAAAAGGCGTGGGTTCAACGGAAATCAGTTTTTAAAAAAATTTGTTATCTCACTTTGTGTATATAAAGTTTTTGACAAATAATTTCTTTTTACCACTAGTTTGTCAATATCAAACCTCTAAAATGGTACCAGGCATAAAAATTTCTGAAGGGCATTTTTATGTAAAGCATATTAATCTCAAAAAAGCTTATTATGTAATAACTCAAAGAGATGCTTTCTTTGTAATAAAGTAGATAAGTACATACCAATGAAAATTTCCTCAAAGTTTTTGAACAGTTAATATTTACAAAGCTCAGCTCTTTACAGTACGGAAATGTAGTTCACCTAATAAATAAAAAGACTAACACAAGTATATTTATTGTTTCAAAATAAATTTCAGAGTGAAAAATTGTTGATATATTGATATATATTAAAATAAAGATAAAATTTTATGATTTTTAAAATTTTTTGCAACACAGTTTTGCAGTTATTTTATTGTTACCACAACTTACACCCCTGAAGATGATCTTGAAAGAAGACTGAAAGTACTTGGGAATATCAAGAAAAGGATAATAAAATCATCTGTCAAAGTTACAGTGCATTTTTTATATCTTATAATATGCAAAACATTATCCATGAGTATGAACGGATTTTATTAAAAAAATAAGCAGATACAATGTTTGCATTTATTTAATCTGACATGCATAAAAGAAAAATGAACTGCCTAACTACACACATTTTAAATCTATCTATCTATCTATCTATCTATTGAGATAGAATAAAATATACAATCATTTTTGTCTGGGTCCTAACAAGTGAGAGATCATTAAACTAATAATCAATTGTCAATAAATATTTTGAAATTAAATTACTATTGACACAATAATATATTGTGTAAGAGAGCAATAAGATAGTGTGAATATATATTATCTTTCCTCTCGACCGCTAAAGAAGCTTTAATAAATGTGAATCATATTAGATAGAGATATGTTTCTTATTTGTTCTTTTTCTTTATTCTATCTTATTGTCAAATTCTGATCCTATATATTCAACTATGTTTAATTTTTTATAGCATTTTTCTAATTTTCAGATAAACTGAATTTAATACTGTTTTTTTAAATGTTCTACCATAAACACATGCACAAACCAAAGTAGGCTAAGGCATTGATGATTGGAAATATGATAGATAACTGAAAGTTTTGTTTGTGAAATGTATTATTGAAAATGAAAAATTATTTGTTTCTGCTATATATATATATATTTATATAATGGGTGAATTAGTAGTTATAAAGTTAGCATTCTGATCATATACAAATCTCACCAGGATCAATTTGTCAGGGATATATCTAGGGGAGGAAACCCTAACCCTGCAGCACTATTAAGAAGTGCCTGAAAACCAAAAGATAGGTTGATGCAAGCCTTTTGAGTTTAAAAGTTCAAAACTGTTGAAGGTTCTGCTAGCAGGAAGTAACAAGTGATTATAACTGATGCTTGGAGTGTGCTAACCTTGATCACATACTGATAATGCCAGTTATATATTCTCTCCCAGAAACTTTTAACTAAATTCTGCTTAGTATAGTTGCAGTATAAACCACAAGTTAGCTCTGTGTGTATTAAAAACAAAATGCTTGATCAGTTGTTTGCAACAGAGACTTGGAAACATAGAAATAAAAAGCCAACACTACCAATGTTACACTGGCCTTTTCCCTACCTTTTAACTCCTTTCCTTATAAAAAGAGCCCACTAAGCAGAAGGTCAGTTTTTATATCAATTTCACTCCAAGCAAGGAAATAAAGCCTGTGATATCCCATGCAAATTAACCTGGCACTATATAAGTTGTAAGTAGATGACAGGCCAGGCAGCAATCGAATGCGTTACACTTGACAATGAGAGCTATGTTACTAATATCGCTACACGCAAATATATATCATGACTATGGATACACAAAGAGTTATACAAGACTCAACATTAGCATTGCCAATAGGATCCTTGGGTTTGTTAGACAATCCAGATCATGTTGAAGCATAGATGAGGGCTTTCATGTTGGCAAGAGTTAAAAAATTGAAAGACTCAAGAATGGAAGGAGGAAAGAATCAGTTAATGGATTTGTTTTTGGCTACCATGAGATGTGAGGCTTTAATGAAAATTTCTACCATGTCTTACACAAAGGAGTGGGAGCAAATGACTTTTGAAGAAATTGTCAAAGTCATTAAAAACAATATTAGATCAAAGAAAAAATTGGTTATTGCCAAGAGGACTAAGTTTCTGGAAGCAAGGCTGTAGCCAGAGGAATCTGTGATGCAATACTTGTAGGCTTAAGGAGTGAGCTAAATATTGCAAGTTCAAAAAATTACGAATGCAAGAAATGTCAGTGGAAGACGAATTGATTCTTCTAAGGTTGATTAAGGGATTACAAGACCCAAGTCATAAGCAAAAAATGTTCATGCAAAGCAGCTGAATGAATTTGGAAACAAGTATAAAATTCTTACAACAGTTAGAGTTAATCATAGAATTCAATAAACCCAAAGAAGAGCTCAAAAAATAGAAATGTCTGGCATTAGGGAAACTATGCTCAAATTGAGAAAGAAGAAAGAAAGCATTTTCAGAGTGTATGTAAATATGAAAACCAAGTTGAAAAAATGTGATCAGTAAAAATGTCCTCCTTTGAAGAATAAAGAGAAGCTGGAATATTTGCAGTTAATGCGCAAAAGAAAGGTCAAGAGGGTATAAAAATAAATGGTCTTGTATTTAGTATGCAGGTGGATAGTGGTAGCAAAATAACATTAATATCAAAGAATTTTTGGATTAAGTTGGGATGAACCAAACTGAAAAAAAGCTATGTGGAATTAAGGCAGTTTGATGGATCAACCATAAAGACAATGGGTTTCTTTCAGGGTACCTTTAAAACTGGTATGTGATTTGAAGAAATTCCAATTGTGGGAGTAGCATGCCATAAGGATCATGAATTGTTAGAAATCGAGGTATTAAAGATGGACACAGCAAATTTGATAAATTCCATGGAGACATGAGAAAGTAGTTATTGGGATTGTTGAAAGGGTATCAAGCAAATATTTGGTTGAAAGAGAATTATCGCTCTAAATATATAGAGGTAAGAAAAGTTCTGATTCACATACTTCCTTTGGTGGTGGCAAAATTAAACAGAATGATCCAACGGGGCATTCTGGAAAAGGTGACTGAAGGTGGAGGTAACTGGGCGTCATCTATTATTGCAATAAAAAAAGCTTCTGGAGACTTAAGGATATGTGGTAGGAGTAAATCACCAAATATGCTCAGATTCATTCCCATTGGTGAATATTGAAATTGTGAGCTATGAGCTGGGGAATATGGAATACTTTGCAAAAATTGATCTTAAGTCTGCATACAACCAAATTGAGATTGATGAGAAGTTCAAAGAAATTGCAACAATTAACACTCCAATATGTCTGCTAAGATGAACTCATCTAATATTTGGTATTAAGACCTCCAGTCACATTTTCCAGAAAGCAATTGAAAGAGTGTTATTAAGAAAAATAAGTTACATAATTATATATCAGGACCATATAGGCATAGGAGCAAAAACCAAGGAAGAATTAAAGCATAAAGTTGAGCAAATATTAACAAGATTAAAAAAGGCAGGATTAATGATAAACAGAGACAAGTACAATTTGGGTTATCAAATATTGAAAAAGACATAGCACCTGATGAGAGGTTGATGAAGAAGATTACAGATACAGCAACTCTAATGAATAAGAAGAAATTAGAGTCCTTTCTGGGACTGATAAACTTCTACAGCAAGTATATTCCAAAGTACAGTAAAATAATTGAGTAGTTTGCAGAGTTATGCAAGAAGAGCAGTGAATTTGAAGGCAAAATAATACTTTTGAAGCACTAAAGACAATCATGAAGAGAATACTGATAATAAAGTGTTTGATCCTAAAAAAGAAATAACCGTAACCACTGATGCAAGTGTGAAAGCAATCACTGCCATTTTATTGAAAGAGGAATATCCAATTATGTATGTGTCAAAGAGGGTTAATTCTGGCAGAGATTAACTATTCAAATATTGAAAAAGAGGCTTTAGCGATTGTTTTGAAAATGGAGAGGGAGCAGAATTTTTTTGTTAGGTAAAAAAAGTTTTGTTGAAGTCAGAACACAGACTGTTGGAGTTTATTTTCAACCTGAAGAAAGAATTGCCAAAGGTTATGTTTCACTGATACTGTGTTGGGTAATAAAAACCATGGTGTTTGATTTCAACATAATATATGTGAAAAGAAACACTATTCCTCATGTTGACGCCTTGTCAAGGTTAAAGTTTGTGAATGGAACAGAAGTTTAGCACAAATCTGGTGAGGATAGAATAATACCTGTGTGGAGAGTGACATGCTTAAAAAAACTTAAAAGTAAAACCGAGCAGGATCCGGTGTTAAGCAGAGTGATGGAAAGAATAAGAAATAATAAATGAAGCAATTGCTCAATAGTAAGCGAAACACATTTTGACCATAGAAAATGGTATAGTATGTAATGGAAATGTAGTAGAAGCTCCACGGGTGTTGAGGAAAGCCATATTCAGAGGAGTGCATGACAATGTGCATTGTGGCATAATGGCAACACAGAGAAGGTTAAAACTGCAAGTATGGTGGCCGGGATATTTAAACGATGTTGAGGAGTATATTAGGAGGTGTCCAAAGTGCAATAAGATAAGAAGTTTCAGGCAGAAAGAAATTCATTCATGGCCTAAAAAAGCACAGCCCTGGGTTAGAGTGCACATGGACCATGCACATATCAGGGATATGGGGTCTTTTTTTAATACTAGTGGATACATATACAGGTTGGCCAGAGGTGATAAAAATAAAGGGTAGAACAGAGGTCACAGTAAAACAGGTTTTAAGAACCATGTTTTCGAAAAATGGAATGCCCCAAACAGTAGTTACAGACAATGCACCTAAGTTTTGGGATGAGAGTTTGTGTGTATGGTTAAGATGGATTGGATGTTTTCTGTATAAGACACTGCCATACCATTCATAGTCTAACAGAATAGCAGAGAGAATGGTGCAAACAGTAAAAATGACTTTGAAGGCATTTTCACATACTCATGAGAGTATTGAGTCATTCTTATCAAAAATGCTCTTTGGCTATACGTCTATCTCATATGTGGGAAGGAATCTGAGCCTGTCAGCGCTAATGAGAAAGCAGATTAGAATCCTCATAATGATGTCTTTTGCTATGAGAGAGAAGGTGTGATATAAAAAAAAACTAAGTGGCAAGTCCGAAAGATGTGAACTTCCTGTTACAGAGAGGAAACAACAGAGCCATAACTAAAAAGAAAGAGCAGTGTATTTTGATGTATGCTGACCAGTTAAGAAGTACAAGTGTGTTGGAGGATATGGAGATGAAAGATCAAGGAAGGAAGGCACAATGATGAAGCAGAGCAGAGAATGGAAGTGCAGGAGAAGGGAGAGACAGAGTTGCAGAAGTGAGAATGAGTAGGATATGTATTTAAGTGATGGTAAAAAGTATATGAGTATGAGGAAGAGAATGAAGAAAGACTGGGGTAGCCATTGATAAGATGGCAAAAAGAGCAAACAGAAGGACAATGTAAGACAAAAGTAATTAGAAGGAGTGACAGGAAGAACAAAGGTTTACAACTGCTCCTGTTTTGGGAGGATGTAGTATCCCATGTAAATTAGCCTGGCACTATATAAGTAGTGAGTAGATGACAGGCAGGGCAGCAATTCAATGTGTCTCACTTGACAAGGAGAGCTACGTAATGAATATTGCTACATGCAAAGATACGTAATAACTATGGATACACACAGAGTTATAGAAGACTCAACAAAGCCATTAAAGTGTAAGGAGTTACTGAGTGCAAAATAATATGAAAAAAAGAAAAACTTATTAGGGAGAGAGAACAATAACAAAACAGGGATTAAGAAGACATAAGATAGAAATTAACATTGCATTTAAATTTTTGAAGATCAAAGTTAACAAGAAAACAAGAGGTTGGAAGAGAGTTCAAGAAATGAGAAGTGCAAGAGAAACTGTTAGCATAGAACTTATGGTTGCATCTAACCATTTAAAATGTAAAATGATGAGACCTTGTACCAATCAAGTACTGTGCTTAAATTCATATAGTCTGAGTACTAAGGAGGAATGATCTCTGTCATGGTATATACCAGAGAATTGGAGGATTTTTTTTGTCTGAAAATTAAGTTTTTTGTTTATTGCTAAGAGGTCAAAGTTTCTCACTAGCTAACAAGAGTCAAATGAAACAATACATTATGCCAAAACATACATTTAATTATCTTATGTGATGCAAATACAGTGATAAAAAACAACGAGGACAAGAAAAAATTGTCCAGTTTTAGGACAAGCATGTTGGAAATGTGAAAAAGAAAACCATTTTCAGTCAGTGTGCAAGCATAAAAGAAAAAGAAAAAAGGGCAGAAAATTTACTTCCCCCAACCAACTAATTCCAGCTTTATTTGCAATACAAAGACATAAAGAGAAAAATACTATAGGAAAAATTAAATTCAGTCATAAATCCCAAACATTTCTGCAAACAAATGGGCAAACCTGAATTAAAGAAAAGTTGGCTTAAACAGTTTAATGGCTCTTTCAGTAAAGTGTTAGGTTGCTTTGAAGGAACTTTTGAAACTGACACATGTTTCAAAATTATTTCCATCATGGTTGTGAAATGGGAAAAAAGTCATGGGCTGATAAGAATAAATGTCTTGAAAGTTGATACAATCAAATTAATTAACAATGGGGATGTTAAAAGGATACAAAGCAAGCATATTTGGTATAAAAACAGTAAGTGCTATTTTTCAAAGAAACATTAAAAATTAGCTAACTGTTTTTTTTTTGTTTTTTTTTAATCATGTCACCCCAAGCAAGGCATTCCACTGCCACAATACCACAGAGGGTTACACAGGGCGATAGACGAGTTAGGATGTACATAGGGGGAGGAGTTGGGGAGAATGGGAGGGTTAGTGTGTTAGGAGGTGTCTATTGACCTTACATTTAAACTCCTGGAGGTTATAGCCGTTGGGGAAGCAAGCATGTGGAAGGGAATTCCACAGGCGGGAAGTGCGAGAAAAGAAGCTGTTGGAGTAGAAATTGCGGTTACATTTCATCAGTTTCACTGTAAAAGGGTGGGACCTAGTTGCCAATCTAGTATCTCGTGCAAACTCACACCTAGGGGGCACCAGTGATTTAAGTTCATCAGAGCAGAAGCCATGAAAGTATTTGTAGAAGAGGCACAGGGAAGCCACGTCACACCGGTGAGAGAGTGACTGCAGGCAGTCAGCTAAGTCGGTATCAATTACATTACAGATTCTTCGCTGTATTTTGTCAAGAAGCCCGAGGAGAATAGCAGGGGCACCCGACCAGATGTGGCAACAGTATTCAAAACACAGGCGGATGGTAGATTTGTATAAGTGCAGGATAGTTTCAGGCAGAAAGAATTTCCGGGCCCTGCACAGAGAGCCAACTTTCATGGCAGCAAATTTAGCAATGGATTCGACGTAGTCATTCCACTTGAGGTCCTCTGAGAGTGTCAGGCCAAGCAGGCATAGTGTTTTACTCTCTGGGAGGCATGCCTGTTCCATGCTAATGGGAGGGAGGTGCGGTCGTCTGGTGATGTTAAGAATATGATCATTTGTCAAGATGATATATTTATTAGTGCTACCAGTAGAGAATAGCTAAAACAAAAACAGATTATGTTTTGAACAACTTAAAAAATGCTGGGATGACTATAAACAGATAAACTTATTAGATTGTAACACAATAGCGTATATTTGGGATACCAGATTTCCAAAGATGGAATTTCACCAGACAAAAATTTACTATAGAAAATAGCAGAGATATCTACATCTCCAAATAAAAAGAATTTGAATCTTTTTTAGGGTTAGCCAATTTTTATAGCAGATATTTATCAAAGTATAATGAAATGATAGAACCGTTTGTGAAGTTATGAAAAAAGAACAACAAATTTAAATGGACTTAAAGCCAGAATACAGCATTTGAAAATCTAAAGAAAGAACAAACCTAATGTAAAAATCTTTTATCCTAAAATGGAAGTGACTTTAGTTATGAACACAAGTGAGGATGCTATATCAGTGATTTTATCTCAAAAAGGTCATCCTATAATATTGAAAAAAAAAAGCGTAAGTTATTATATGGAGCAAAGGTAGAGCTCATCAGTTTTTATTAGGCAGGATGTTTCTGCTTAAATATGATCATAAACCTTAACAGTTTATTTCTAACCTCAGGAAGAAGTTACTTAAAGATATATCTAGAATTTTAAGATTGGCCATAGATCTAATAGCATTTGACTTCAGCAATGAATATGTGAAAGGAAACATTATTCCACATGTAGATGCTCTATTAACAATGAACTATTAGAAATATCAGACAATTCAGAAAATAAAATATTGCACTGGATTGAAACAAATGTATTACTCTTAGATTTTCTTACAAGATCCAGTATTAAGCAAGAAACAAATGAACTGATTATTCTAGGGCAGAGGGGCTCTATTAACAGAAAAGGCACGGGTGAAATTTGGAGAAGGGTTTTATATACAATGAAGATGTTTTAATACCAACAGAGAGATTAAGATGCAATAAAAAGTGAGAATGTTCATTGTGGAATAACAGTAACAGAGACAATTAAAATAATTGGAAGCATGATGGCCTGGGTATTCATGGAGAAAAATATGTACAAATTTTCCCAAAATGTAGTAAAATAAAACAATTTTGCCAAACCAAGATACATTCATAATTTATGTCCCTATGGATCAGATGCATGTTAAAGGCATAGGACTATTTTTAATTTTGTTTGACTCATTCCCTGAATGGTCTGAAATGGTGAGAGTAGATAAAGCAAATGTTAAGCATAATATTTTCCAGAAATGAGATTCCAAAAACATTAGTGTCTGACATTACACCAAAATTCTATGATAAAACTTTGTGTTTGTGGTTAAAACAAATTGAATGCATTCCTTACCATACAACCTGAATTGCAGAAAGAATCATGCAGATGGTGAAAATGGTGTTGAAAACAATTTTTCCATCCACAGACACTACAGTTACCTACCCAGATTATTACTGAGTTACAGAACTATTCCACATGCTAGTAGAATGTAAAGTCCCTTTGCATTAATGAGAAGACAAATTAGATCACATCTAACAATGTCTTATTAAGAAATGAAAAAATGTGTTAAAAAAAGACAGAGAATCAAATCCTGAAAAAGCTAACTTTATTGAATAAAGGAGACATAATAAAGCTATAACTGAAACAAGGGGACAGAATTTATTGGTTTATTCTGATCAAATTAAACCTAGAATTGACAACAAAGAAATCAAGATGGAAGAGTAAGATGAACAAATGGAGGAAAGCATGAGTGTTTCTGATGGAGAAAGCAAGAATAGTAGTCAAGAAAATATGGAGGATAGTTTGCACAAATCTGACATTGAAAGATCAGAATGAAGGTAAGTTTCAACTGGTTTATTCTGATCAAATTAAACCTAGAATTGACAACAAAGAAATCAAGATGGAAGAGTAAGACGAACAAATGGAGGAAAGCATGAGTGTTTCTGATGAAGAAAGCAAGAATAGTAGTCAAGAAAATATGGAGGATAGTTTGCACAAATCTGAAATTGAAAGATCAGAATGAAGGTAAGTTTCAACTGGCTCCCTAGGTCTACTCTCAATTACCAATTTCAGCTGTAACTCTCTCCTATCTATTCTCCCAGCTTGCAACCCCACGGTGTCGCTAGCATGCAATGTCCATTGTTTGGTTTGTGAACTGATTTGTTCATGATGTGAGGTGTTCATAACATGAGGTTTCACTATATATATATTAAAAACTGATGAAACTTTATGGTTCCATAGACAGTGTTTGTGTTATGGTCTATGAAATGTATTTCAAGAATATCCATTAAAAACTAATGAGCATGTTTCAAAATCAAGCATCTTCATATCTTGATCTTTAAAGTTAATTCTAATTATATCGATTAAAACTGATTAACTTCTGAAAATAAAACTATTGAGCTATTTCTGAACTTTGGTCACATGTACATATAGAATCTTCACATTAAAAATATTTTGTGCCACATTTGATACAAGTAGGTGTTCTGTTTTAAAACTTAATGGTTACTTATGGTATAAAAAAAAATGTTTGAGCACATTTTGTTTGAGCCTTAAAAACACATTTTTTGTATGTTTCTTAAAAAGTGATGGTTCCTCATGATGAAAAAGTAAACATTTGAAGAGGACAATAGACAATCTATGATCAAATACTCAAAATCTGGCACTATTTTCTTGACTGTTGTAAGCCACTCAAGACATCCTGTTTGAATGCACAGGCCGGAAGAGGTAAGTCCAACTGTTTTTATTCTAAAAAGGACATCTTGTTAAACATGTGAATCTGCTAAAATATAACATTTAAATAATAAAAAATAATGCCAGATTAAAAATAATAAATCCATTAATTTCTTAAAAATTATATAATTAAAGAACATAGATTTTTGAGGAGATATGGTCTTTCAAGAAATTCTGAAGATGTGCATTCTTTAAACAGGTCTATGAAGTTCTTTGTAGCTGAGTGGTTAAAAGCACACTGAATCAGATGGTGGTTATAAAAGAAAACTATTATAATAGATATATACTGAGTTTAATTTCATCTGAAAAATATAATATCAAAGCCACTTTGCTTAAAAAGATAAACATTGAAGACACTAAGTGCTCTAAACTTGTAACTTTGTGCCAGTCTCAACTCAGTAAATATTTAATCAGTTTTAAGTCAATTAATGCTAATGTCCTGATTAAGGTATTGAGGTAAGCTAACATTCTTTTTGCAAAATATACTTTTAATATATCTTAAATTTCAGAATATAATAATTTCAAATTTATTCAATCACTCAATTTTTTTTCTGTTTTTGTGTTGACAAATTTATGATGCAGTACACATGTTTTTAGTTCAACACTAGCAAACTCCTTCGAGATGCTTGACAATCTGCAATTCACTTCTTAAGACTCACTTTAATTTATTCAATATTCTTCATATTGAGAGAATTTAGATGGCTTTCAAATTCTTTGAATTAATGAATTTCCAATAAAAAAAGCAATAGTAAAAAAATCAAAATAAATATTTGTTGGAAAAATACAAAAGAACATATTTCTGAGCAAAAAAAAAAAAAGAAACAAAGAAAGAAAAAACAGAAACAAAAAAAAGCCAAAAAATTTCTAGGCAAAAAATATCTGGAAAACAAAACATTCCTAGGCAACAAATGAAAAAGAAAATTAAAAAAGATTTTAATTTTTTTTCTCAGCAAAACAAAAAAGCATTTCAAGACAAAAATACAAAATAAAATAAAAATATTTCCAGACAAAAAACTTAAAACAAAAAATTCCCAGGTAAAAACAAAAAAACATTCATATGCAAAAAAACATTCCTCCGTAAAAAATGGAAAAAGCTGAAAAACACAAACATGTCTAGCCTTTTCACTTAAGCATCTATGTCATTTTCCTACTTCTCAATGACATTAGAATTTAATTTATATAAGTATCAAATATAGTTTTCATATACAAGAGTGAATCCATAGGTCTGTAGCTGGATATGTGATCATTAAACAGAATTTTGATATGAAATTTTCAGAGTATAATTTGTTTGAATTTCTTGGATGAGCAGTTATTGTTTGAACTTGGTTTAAGAAACAGCAAATGTTCATTGGGAACAAGCAAAAAAATGATGAACTGATATGTAATATCTAATCTCCTATATGACATTGAATGCAAGAAAGTCTTCATTCAGATGAAGAAAAAAGTTGAAACAATAGAGATGAACTTCTCTAGACAAATGTTAAGAACACCATAGACAGAACATGTGAGCAAAAGGGAAGATTTAAGAAAAATAGGAACTTATGCTTACAATCAGAAAGAGACAGCTGAAATTTTTGGGACTCATAATGAAGAAAAAGGGCATTAAGCATTTAACACTCACGGCATACATTAGAAGTCATAGAAATAAACAACAAATAATGATCTACGTAACAGGTTTTGTGCAAATGGATAGCAGAATAACAAAGGGGATGGTAAAATGTCAAAAGTTGTCTTATAGCAGGAGTTGACCACATCTAATCTGCAAAGGACACTAATTCTCCAAATTATTTATGGAGCAAGTAGCAGAAAAATATCAATCGAAGTTAATTGATTTCCGATGTGACAAAGATTTTAAATCAAAATTTAATTCTGAATCTACTTTTGACTTCTACAAGAAATATGTTTTGCCAAACAGAAAATAAAAGCCTATTGAATAATGCAAAAATGATGGTAACATTACATGGAAGTACATGTGCTTGTGAATAATTTTTTTCGGAAATAAAATATACTAAAAGAGAACAAGGTTGGGTGGTGACCACCTGGATGATGTTTAGCTCCTGTCATTATCAAATATTTCACCTGATGTGGAGAAGTTATTAAACAATAAGCAGAAACAAGTGTTTCATTAAACAATTTGTTATTTCTAACAGAATTTTTTTTGTAGAAATCAATTTACATTTTTTGTTGATTGGATTGTGTTAGTTGTTATGCTGTTATTTCTGCAGTAAAATAAAGATCCTTGTTTAAATAATATAACATTAACTTTGTTGTTTTTCTTTAAAACTCCATTCCAAGGCAGCCTTCTGGATAGAGTGTCTGAGGTGAAGACAATTTATTATACATCTGATATCATGGTCTGCCTCTGAAACATTTAATAGCTTTCTGGCTCGCTCTCTCTAAAAGAGTGCTGACCCTTGACATAGATCAACAAAATGAAGTTGTGAAGAACAATGATAGCTTATGTCCTACATTCTTTTTTATAGTTACAGCAAGTGAACTCACATTAGCTATTAACATCATAAATGCTATACAAGATACCTTTCAACTTTCTTGAAAACAATCTGTTGAAAATACTTGGAAAATAATATATAATTTCAGCAAGTTTCTTCATAAGTTAACATAATTTTAAAGTAGGGAAGCCTCAAATGAATAATTGAAAAGATTAATATGCATTTTTTCTCAGTAAAAATGATCATAAATATATTTTTCTCTTTCTGTTCATTCCCACGACAAAAATTTCTTCTGCTTCTTACATTCAGTATGCTTTGTGTGTGTCAAATTCTTCAAGCCTTCTTCCCTCATTATGCATTCTCAAAATTTGAGTTATCTCTTTCTGAATGTTATAAGCAAATTCTTTGAAGTTTTATCCTCCTTAAAACTTCTTTGTTTGTCAAACGCTTTGTTCATTAATCAGTAAAATAGCATCTCAGCTGCCATTAGTTTCTAGGAGAGTGGTATCCAGTTACCTTCTCTAGGCTGATTTTATTGAGACACAAATTCTAGTTAGCTGGTTGATAATTCATCAAGAGTTCTTCAGCTCTTTGACAATGATTACTTTTCTTCAATATTATCCAGGTTTTTATGGAATAGAATGAAAGAAATCACATAGTAATTCAGCAATCTTTTATTTATTTCTAATGTTATTTTTAAATCTGTAAATACTTTATTAAATGTCTGAAAATATTTTTTGCTAATCACACAGTTATATAAATTTTCATTTCAAACCTTCCATCACCTGCTGGCTTCACCTAACCCAAGGGCTGAATTTTCACACTTGCTGACATTGTACTCAATGTGTAATTTTCATCTTGAGCTGTCTTTTCTGCTCATCACTATGCATTCCATTTTTTTTTACAATTAATGCTAAGTCCTTATTTCAGCAACATTGTCCAACAGTAATTTCAGTTTTTCTTGTAAATCTGCTGTCAATACAGTGTCATTTGCATCACATATCTTGATAAGGTTAGACCCAAAGATGGTAAATCCTGATATGTTCTCGATTTCTCTCAGAGCTGACTTACTGTATATGTTAAATAACAGGGTGAGAAAGTACATTGTTATTGCATTCCTTTTTCTATTTACAGACAAGCCATATTCATAATATAGATTGTGTTTTATACACATATCATTTCCAAGGATATGACTTGGCTGTTTTTTTAAATATCTTAATAAAAATGAAATGTAAAAGACAAATATTTTTTGACTAAAAATAAAATTTTACAAAGTTTAGTACAATATTAGAAGTAGATAAAATGTACTTTTTTCATGACAAAAAAAAAGAAAACTCATAATATTTGCATGTTTTTTTTTATCAAATTACCGCAAGCAAGGTGATAACACCACTCAGATGCAAAAAGCTACTGGGAGTGAAAGAGAATGAGAAAACTTAAAAAAGAGCCTGAAACTTAATCCTAAACAGAAAACAAGGGATAAATCTCTATTGTTAAAAAACTATAGAGAGGTGTGAATGAGACAATAGACAAACATATCTAGTCTTTTTTATACCATCAAATCCAATATGCTGTCTATTACTTTAAGAAGAGTTCTTAATATTTAAAACGTTTTAAAGACAACTGATGTCTTTGTTAACACAGCATTCTGGCCAATCATTCTATAGGCTTCTTCAAGTTAATAATTTATAAGAGGAAAAAAGGACTATTCTTTTATCAAAAAGACATTAGTCCAAATTGAACAACTAAAATATCACTAAAAAATGACAAAATTTATAATATACTTTTCAACCGAATTGTCAACTTCTGAGTTTTGGTGATACCCAAAATCTATGTATGAAAAGCAGGCTATGGAAATACAAGCAAGATAGAACTGCCTGATCAAAATTAGCTATTAATAATATCTTTCTTTTATCTCCTTTTTTTTTTCAAGATTGGCTTAACAATGGAAGATGTAATCTAGCTCTCACCTAAATACACAAATTGTGTAACTATGTAATTGAAGCTCTGATAATATACTAAGATCAAAAGAAACTGAGATCTATTATTAATATTAATAAATATATATTATTATTAACCACAATGCATCAGTCAGTCAGTGCAGGTATTTCAAACATGCACAAGGAAGATAATTAAGTTAGAGAAAAATAGTGAGAAAAAAGGGAGGAAAAGAGAAAAGAAAACCTACACAGTATTGGTAGCAGTAGAAGGAGAACATATAGCAGTTCTTTATTGCTGAAAAAATGTAAGACGAATAATACATGATATTAAAAGGGGAGATAATACATGAAAAAATAAGTAAAAAACGAATTGCTCGTCCAGTTTTCAATAATTATTCTAGTTTTACCATTAATTGATTTTAATTAAATGTATTTTCAATTAAGAATAATATTAAGAGTGAAGATATACGAGGAGATGGTGAAAAGTTCTTTGCCTGACCAAGAAAAAAAAATTCCAGTGCCTTCTCAGATATCTGTAACCATAAGTTCATTATAGTCACATGGCACTATCTATTCCCCCATCATAGCATACTGAAACCATATTCATTTCAAGCTCTGACCATTAACAGCATAAATGTTCCATTAGCTATCTCTGGACTTCAACTTTCTTTCTTTGGAAATGACCACTGATGATCTATGTGTGTGGCAAGTTCCTTTTCAAGTTTTCATTCAGCATCAACTGACTTAATCAAGATCAGGAGAAACTCACTAAAATGTGCTTGATTCATTTTGCTTAATATTAATAGTGTGTGTTCGTGTGTATATATATATATATATATATATATATATATATATATATATATATATATTACTTACATATTACACTTATTGTAAATACTCATATTCAAAATAGATGCCCCATTTTTATTTTGTGTGTGTGTGTGTGTGTGTGTGTGTGTGTGTGTGGACTGAATAGTTAAAAAATTCAATTTTTAACCATAAAACCCAGGTTTGAATCTCATTATGGTGATTTAACAGGGAGATGTCTTCATGAATTTATTCGTCTGGGAAGGCAAGCCTTGTGTGCAAATCAGTCTTTTTTGATTCTGACAAGTGTCATGACCTATGGAAGTCCTAAAAAATACTAATCAACAAAAACTCTCAAAATTTTTCCTCTTTTTCATGAGCAGATCAATTTAAGTGGTGCCAGATTTTACATATTTAATTTTCACTAACATTTTATATGCCATGAAACAATTAGTAGTTGTGTCCCTTGATTTGTGTGCATATTTCCATATTGAATTCAAATGCTAAAAGAATTTGGATGGATTAAATGTGGTAAAGAGAAATTTAATGAGTTAATTTGTTAATTTTGTCTTATAACAAATATATTCTCAAAGTAGGTAAAACATGTATTTTTATTAATTTTACTGCAAGCAAAGTAATAAAGCTACTGAGATACAGGAGCTTACAGAATGTGAAAGAATATAAGAAAAAGACAAACATTATTAAGGAGTGAGAACAATAAAAGAATAAGAATTAAGAAAAGAAAAGATAACAACTGGAACTGCATTTCAATTTTAAAGATCAAACTTGAGTGGAAAGCAAGAAACCAAAAGAGAGTTCCATAAGCAAAAAGTGTGAGAAATGAAGCTGTTAGCATAAAAGTTACAATTACATCTAGCTATTTTAACAGTGAAATGCTGAGACCTTGTTACCAATCTATTACTGCATTTAAGTTCATAAAGTCTAGGTACCACAGAGGAAAGTTCATCAGGATTAATTTGAATATAAAACTATTTTTCTATGAGAATATTCTTCTTGAGAAATAAACTGAAATTCTAAAAAGAATAATGTATGCGTCTTCAATACTGGACTAATAAGATCAAAAGAGTGGGCATATCTTTATTGTTCCAAAGAGATATTTTAAGATATTCAATTAATATTTTAAAATAGTATTTTTATCATTAATTGGCACAATGACAATCTTTTTAACTTTATCTGTATACTCAATTTGTATATGACAATTATTTTTATGCTATTAATTCAGATAATACAAAGCCCAATGACCATTCTGGACAGTCCTGGGTATGATAATGAACTACATCTGGCAGTAAGGCCTTTGATCAGGAGATTAAAGGTTTTGAGGAGCCTGGAATTACCTCTTTAATTCTGTTATTCTCAGGACCAATTTGATCCAAGGTGGTAACACCCACCTATTAGGGTCTCAGCTCTGGGCAAACAGTGAACTCCCAAACAAAATCAAAACCTTTTTTTATAGTAAAAATACCAATAATGCATTTTTACAAAACAACTTAGCAATAATATATTTTGTAGTGAAATTATCAGCAATACCTTTTTAGAAATATATTAACAACAATACATGTTTATAGCAAAATAACCATCAATACAATATTAAAAAAAATATAAAAATATATTTTGTCGTAAAATTACCAGTAATACATTTAAAAAGTACAATACATCTAATCATCTACAAATTATGTATCTAGAAAATCATACATTTGCCCTGAAAGTACAAAATTATGTACAAAATATCTGCAGTTAAAACAATAAAAGTGTGTAAAAAATATTTAGATTTTGACATTAAAGGATCTATAGTATAAGGGCAGGGCAGGGCAGCCCCAGCACAGGTATGGCAGCACTCAGTCAGTTAAGTGCCATACATGATACATGCATCGGTGATCATGTCTCTTTCTGACTGGGCAGAAGATTATCTCACAGTAAGTTGCCATTACTTTCTGCAGTAGACTGGTTACCAGCCAAGACTATAGAACTCAATCTGTCCTGTTATTTAATTCATAACTGGAGGGAAGAGATGGATTAATACCTTTCCCAAAGGTATTTGCACATAAGTGAATGCAAGGAATTCAACTGGAATTTGAACTCGGCTCCTCGGTTTCTTGTTCTGAGCCAATATCCACTGCACCACAACGCACATGGCAGCACTACTTCATTCTATATTCTTAAAGTTTTTTCTTTTATATTGTCTAATGTTTTTATCTTCAGTACATCAAACATGTATCTGAATTTATGTCTGAATTCCTAGTATTTATTATTAAAAAAACATTATTAACAGTCAGACTAATGTCCTCATCTTTGTTATTCTTGTCACAACATTTTGACCATTGTTCATTTGTCCTTCTTAAGGATTCTGTTAATGCAGGTAACCATAAAAGAATTTTAAATTGAACACTTTATTTAGTTTATAGGTTCCTCTGTCCGTATCTTGCAATATCTAGTCTTGTTCTTTTAACACTACTCAATGATTATTAGTCTTGTTTTTCCGTGTATGAGTCTATAAGGCACAGTTCAGGGATTGAACTCACAATTACTATGCCACCTAATTCTCAAATCAATGTTTAAATCACCTACATTATTTTAACCGTGTCATGATAACAATAAAGATGAAGATATTTGTCCAACTGTAAATAATGTACATATATCATAGTCTTGGCAAACTATTGAGAAATTAGATAAAAAAGAACTGATAGGTAAAACCATAGCTATCCTGTCAATCTATGTGCAAATATTCCATAATGATCACAGAAATGTATTTATGTAATACGCCATAGAAAAGGTTTATGTAAAATTGTTGAAAGTACTTAAGCAAAAACATTATGAATTTTGAACAGTTTCCTCATAAATGTGCAACAGCTTATACACAAAATCTAAAAATGTAAGAAAAAAAATTAAACAGAGGCCTTGGAGAACAGCTTGAATAAAACATATTTGAAAGATTCTTACTACCTACACCCTTGTGCAAATTAATTGAAACAAAACAAATAATATTTTGTTAGATTGTTGGTTGTTTTGTTTTATGGCATATCAACCTCAGTGGGTTATTTAATGCCAACAAAATTTTGAAATAATTTCATAGTGATAGTTTAGTAAAAAGGTGTGCATGTTTACATATATATTTGAACCATTTTTCAATTACTCATATTTTTAAGTACAATTCAACTTCTTTTAGAAAATTAACAATCTTGGATGGTTTTATAATATTTTCATAAAAAGTTCTTTTTAAATTACTCACTTGGTAATATTTTGTTCACACTAGATCAAAATCTACACATTCTAACAGTATATGTTTCACTGTAAATTTCTCTTGGCATATAGTGCATATTGGGGATTCTGAGCCTTCTAGTAAATACAAGTGGGTAATGCAGGCAGGTAATCATGATTTGTTCTCTTCTATTTTTGTATTCTGGGTTCCATTCTCCAATAGTGGGTTTAATGTTTTGGAGTGTTTTATTAATGAATGTATCCCAATGTTTTGCCATTTTTTAAATGATAATTTTCTTTACAACCATCTTATAATCAAAGCATAGAACCTTTGTATATGTTATTGCATCGTTCAAGGCTTTTTCATCTCTGAATTGGCTCTGTCATTTTCTGGTATCCCAAAATGGCTTGGAATCCAACAATAATTATTTCTTTATTTTTAGTCAAGTGGTAGATTCTGTTTAGTACTTGTGTAGTTAAAGGGTCACTAACATTTTTATTTTTTAGTGCAGTAAGTGCAGAGTGTGAAAATGATGAATTTATTGTGGGTCATTGTGGTTATTATGTCAAGTGCTAAATTAATTACAATTATTTTAGCATTATATATTGAAGCTATGTTTGTAATTCTTTTCTGTTACTTATTCTGTTTTAGAATGGTATCCTACTTCATTTTTGCTTTTTGCTCTATCTGTGTATATATAAAGATGGTCTGAGTGTTTATTTTTAATATTCAGTATTTCAGACTGGTATACAATAGGGTTTGTTTTGAATTTTGGATATCTTGTAAAGTATAAGATTATTTTAGGTTGCTTCATGATCCAAGGGGGTGTAGATGAAATAATTGATTTATGAATTTGTGTTGTATCTATCAGATTTTCTCCTATGATAAAGCTGGCATATTCAAGTTTTGTTCTGATGATAGAGCGATATAATTTTAATAGTGTTTCTTTGCTTCCTCCCCAATCAGTGTGTGCTATGGTTCTAAGTAATTGTATAGCTTTATTACATTTGGAGCTCAAGTATTTAATACAGGGAATAAAGTAGAGTTTGTCACCAAAAATGACTCCTAAGTATTTGTATTTTTTTTTTAATCATATCACCCCGAGCAAGGTGGTAACGCCACTGATGTGCACGGGGCTACATAAGATTGAAGAGATTGGAAAAGAGAAAACCGGAAACCGCATCCTAAACAGGAAACAAGGGATGAGCCTCTTCACCTGTTCAATAGATGTGGGTGGAGTGTGAACCGGGCGATAGTTTAGTCTATCTACTCCAATAACTGGAATTTCAGTGTGGTCAATTTTCAGTCCTGGGTCAAGGTGGAGTTTATGTTGGTTGCATAAGTGGACACATTTTGTTTTTACTGTTGAAAATTTTAGTCCATTTTTTTGTGGTCCATGTGTTGAGCTTATTGATGCATATCTTCCTAGGATCTTTAACACTTTTCCTGATCATGTATATGTTGTCTCTCGGCATTGTTTTTCTCTTCTGATCCCATTTTCTTGTATATTTTGAACTGATGGATTTGGTTTCTTTCTTTGCCTTGATGACATGACTGACAACCAAATGGCTGACACCAACAGTATCTGAGATCTCTCTGTAAGGCTTGCCAGTGTGTTCATGCAGCATTACAGTTTTCATACACTCCTTTGGAGTAACATTCATTGGAGACAATGCCTGCAGGACAAATAATTGACAGCTGAGACAATGATGTTTGGACAAAATAAAAATCTGATGCAATCATGGATCATGCAATATTTTTCAAAGCTAAAAAAATTCCATCACACATCACAAAAATAGATTCATATTCCTGCACATGACCTCAAATGAACCTACTCTAAGGTAAAAAATAGAAACCGGCTACAACCTGTTACTGCAGTGGGTCTAAAACTGATTGTATGTTGAAAGAAAGGAAACTAAGGCAGTTGCTTCATTTAATTTGCACAAGGTTATATATATATATATATATATATATATATATGTAGTTAAATTTGTTTTTAATTAAAATTAATATAGTTTACATTGGGGCATGGAAATTTCTATGCTTCGAGATTTTTACCTTGTCATCAGGCAATGTTAGTTCATTATTGTGAAAATGATTTTGATTTGAATATAAGAAACAATACGTTTGTTATTTATGGATGTGGGAAAACAGAAAAAATCATGTGTGTTCAATTTAACTAATTAGAATAGAGATCCATTTTGAATTTGAAAAAAAGTTTATATTTTTGGGTAATAAATGATTTCTTCTTTCAATCTTCAAAGCAAAAGTGTCAGTCTATCAAAACCCCTGCCTAGACTGCATTTCTATTGATGTATCCATTATTGTTACAAAATTATTCTCTTAGTTTTCTCTGTATCCCACCATTTTCTAAAATAAAAAACAAAGAAAGAAAATATTTTACATTTGTTTTGATCTGACTTAAAGGGACCTTTGAGTATAATTTTTATTTTGATTGAGAATGCATTTTATTCTAATTTTTCCTAAAACTGTAAAAAAAAAGTTTTAATATCTATTTATTTATTAAAAATTTTAAAATTCATTTTATTATTTTTCTAAAATCTATTATATTATTATTATATTCTAATACAATTCTTAATATCATAATACAAATTTTTAATATCTATTTTAAATACCTTTACTAAATTTTAAATTGAATTTTTAAAAATAAAAAGTTTTCTTGAAACTAGTTTTAATTGAAAGCAAAATGATTAAATTTACTAATTCAAGTAAGCAAAATACTCTGGTGTATTTCAAATTATATTGATTGGAATTATTATTATATTGATTGAAATCTAAAATTCTTTAATTTTTTTTCCTCTTTTAAATTTTGGCTATTTTAAGCAATCAAGACATTTGTAAACAAAAGTTAATTCTTGATTTTAAAAACCTTGCAAAAATAAAATATACATCAGTGAGACATTATTTTTGGAAAATAAGCAAAATTTAATGCTAAATTAATTTGATTTACACAAGTATTATAGCATGAAATTTAGAATAAACCTATTTCTTAATCACAAAGTTGAACTTTTTAACCTGCCTGCCACATATCAAATGTGTTGACAGGTTGTCAGATTAGAGATAAGATAAATGCATGGCGATCACAAGTGACACACTTGTACAAATTTTTTTTCCAGTTAAGTGGAGGAAACTCAGAATAACATGACCTTTTAATTTGCACATGGAAATTACCCCCCACCCTCACCCCTAAAAAAAATTCATTATACCAAAACAAAAAAAAAAAAAAATAGGGAGTAAAAAGGTTTTGTATTAAAATTTTTAATTTTCGATTACTAAAAAGAATCTTTGCTTAATTAGTTTTTAAATTAACCTCAACAAATATTTGAAGTGTTTTAAAAATATTTTTGAAATTTTATAAATTTTTATAATTAAAAACAAATGAAAATAATTCTTTTACAATTTAATGAGTAATCAAAAAAATGTTTTTCTTCAGACTATAATGTCCTTAATTTTTATTATTTATTCAAGCAATTAACAGCTTATCAAATTAAATAATGTCATAGCTATATTGCAGTTTTTTTTACTATTGGGAGCAAACTTTCAGAAAAGAAGCAAAATTTTTCAAAAATATAATAGATAATTTACATTCCCAATGTCACAATGTAAACTATATTAATTTTAATTAAAAACAAATTTAATTATATCATGCTTTACAATATTTGTTGTATTGAGCACTTTTTTCAAAAAATGTAAATGCTGGAGAACTTGGAATTGTAAAACTGCTGGTTCTCTTCACCTGGATATATATATATATATATATATATATATATATATATATATATAAGCATGTGTGTGTCTATGTGTATGTACAACATTTATAAATTTTCATAAGGCTAGATTTTTTTCTGTGTATCGTCACCTTTGATCAGTAGAATAAACAACCAACATTGTTCCATATAACTGCCAACCAGCTTTATGTATATATATATATATATATATATGTTATGAACAAATGGCATTTACAACATTGATGGTAATTTTTAATTTGCTTAATAAGTTTTAAAAGCATATTTTAATAAATATTTTTTCAGTATTATTTATTTTTAATTCAAATTATAAAAACTGCCATACATAAACAATGTTTCTGTCAATAATTGTTTTTAAATTCATCACATTGTATAGAAAGAATTTATATCTAACTCATCAATATTCAGTCATGAGTTAGAAATCCTACAGCATTCATAATAAGTCATCTGCTATTTCACAATGCTAATGGAGCTGGAATTATCTAAATAAGTAAAACTAATCTAATTACATTAGAACAGACTGTGCCTTATACCCTTGGTTTACAACCAGTCTAAGAAAAAAAACTTTGATTGTAATCCAAACTAAATATACATATGAAAAGTATGAATCCATTCAAGGATTCATTTAGTAGGACATGTATGTCAAAAAGTCATTATCTCTAAAATATTGTTAATGCAATATTCACTTGCAAAAAACAAAAACATTTACATTCTTACAATCTAAAATGCTGTTTAGCTTCAAATCCCCCACTTCGGGATAGGTTGATAAGCCATTAAAAGATATCACTCAATCACCCAATACAAGGCCCAGGAGTTATTCAAAATAGGGAAGCAACTCCTTGAGAGTTTTTTTCCAAAATATAACAGTCCTTGATTAGGTATGCTTATGACATTGCATGATGTATGTAATATCAGTGTTGTATTCATTGTCACATATGGTTTACTGGTGGCCAAATGTCCATGATTTGAGAATTTTTCCATAAAGTAACAATTCTTGGTTAGTAGAATTATTAGGTATGCATATGATATGTAATATCAGAGTTGTATTCATTGTCATATATGGTTTACTGGTGGTCAAAAGTTCATGAAAAGAAAGAACAGACCTTATTACTAAGGCATACTGTGGCTAAAAGAGAAAAAAGAGAATGACTTTTATGCAATTTTCTTTATACACTGCTATGACAATGCAATCTAGCAGTCATTAGCAGTTATTTGGCAAACAAGTAGGGCAATCTCAAAATATGAATCAGAGAACAGACTAAAAGATATAATATAGGGTGTATGTAAAACTGTTCTTAGTATTTACTGACCATCACAGTCTGTAACAGAAATAACAGTTAACTAGCCATAAAATGTGAACCCACACATTTCACTCACTCTGTCAAGCACAATAATAATTTCAGAATACAAACAAAATCAAAAATCATCCCATGTTTTCTTGAAAACCCAAATCTCTGTCAACTAAAAAGTATGTGCACATGTATGTTTTATTTGTTCAATCTCTTAATTTTTGGATGTTTTTCCATGGCATCTAGACCTTATTAGAACCCCAATCATGTATTAATTTTGACTATTATTTTGTGGGTGATTTATTTATATGGGAACATTGGCAAGACATCATGGAAATATTTTTAACTTAAAGACATTGATAGGCATTTATTTTTAGGTTTATTTCTTCAAGGTATTGTTATAGTCTGAAAGATTTGATTTTTACCATTTCCAACCACCCCCATTTATTGAATCCCACCATCTACTAGTTTTTTTTAATTTATTTCACTCCCACCTTTATTACCTCACCCAAATTTATTACATTTTTTGATTTTTCTAATATTCCTATTTATTACGATACACCCTCTTTTATTTGGCACTCAAGAATACTCTTAAGTTTCCAATAAAAGGAGTAGCTGTTTTGTTTTGTTCTTTTATAATTTTCAGTGACAAAACATTTTGTACTAGAATGCACACAGACTAAATTAAGAGATAGGTGGAAATTTCCTGAATATTTAATAAAAGAATTAAACAGAATAAGGACGTTCCAGGTATATTTTTCTCCAAAAAAGAACAATTGTCTCAACCTGTCTATTTGAAACTCAAAGGCCTGTAGCATTTACCACAAATCTCAGAATTAAATATTCAATATTAAAAGCATTTAAGTTCAGCTTCTAAAATAAGCATTCTTTTAAAGAGTTTATTACATAAATTAAATGAAAAAAATCACTAGTTAATCAATAAGAATTAAAAAAAAAACAATATAATATGAAATCATTCACATGCAACTGAAATTTGTTCTGCTATCAGGTAAAAATGCAATCATAAATACAAATTTATATATATATATTTTAATCAATTCTCCCCAAGTAGGGCAACTGTGCCACTAAGATGCAAAAAACTACTAAAAGTGAAAGAGAAAGAAAAGATTTTAGAAGGAACTGGAAACCCAATAATAGAACAAATTTAAGAGTTTAGGTGTATCTATGAAGTAAAATTTAGAAGCACCTGGAAAGCCAACCTTAAACAAGTGATAAGACTCTACTCCTGTTCAAAAAAACTTAGTATGATTTTAATTATTTTCTTTTGTTTACAATGAAGGGTTTATTTATACACACACACACACACACACACACACACATATATATATTGTGTATTTGGGCAGCAATCTCTCTTTTATGCAGGTTTCATTAAAAATGATAGACAAGGTATTACAGTTAACAAAAAAATTAAATCCATTATTTATTACACAAAATCTAAAAGTGGTAACCTCATTGTCAAAAATAACAATTCATGTGCAAGATCAAAACTACAGAGAAACAATATTATTTATGAATTTTCATGTTTTTTGAAGAACTGTTTTCTTAATAAATCCAAACTCATAAATAATTACATTGGACACAATACCACGCAGTTGACGAGAAAACTGGCGTTGCATCTCTCAGACCATAGTTCAATTTGATCTCATTTATGGAGAGCTATCAAACTCTATCTGTAACATACTTGTTGATAATACAAACATAATAGCATTATTCACATACAAAAACAGTTAAAAGTAATGGAAGCATTATTAATAAAAAAAATCCATTACTTAATAATATCAACTATGAACACAGTAACAATGTGCTTCCCATGTTCGGTATATAATCCACACACATATGACTTTACTTATATATATATAAACACTACACATATTTAATCTATTTAACCTATAAAGCAAGACAATTCTGAGAGAACTAGAAGTACTGCCAGGATTTGTCACTGACAGCCACAATCTTAACAATATATGATACGCAGATGACACAGTTCTGATAGCTGACATGGAAAGGAAACTATAAGACCTCCTACAGAAGGCAGTAAGAAGAAAGGACTAAACACAAGAAAACTGAATGCAAAATGTCAGTTGCAGGTCAAGGATACTAAAATCTAGCAGGTACAGAAATTTAAATACCTGGGAAGTATTCTAATGAAAAGCAGAAGTGTGTCACTGAGATCTGAAGGTGTATTGGAATGTCTAAGGATATATTTTAAAAGCTAAACAGAGTACTGAGAGACAGAAAAATTTGTTAGAAACAAAGAAAACAGTACTGGACTATTATGTGGTGTCTGCTCTTCAATATGGCAGCTGGACAATCTCATCAAGATGAAGCAAAGACTTGATTGTAATTGAAATGTGGTTATACAGAAGGATGGAGAGGATAGCATGGACCAAATATTTGCGCAATGACAAGGTTTTGAAATGAAAAGAAAACTTATATTTAACATCAGGAAAAGACAGATGAAGTTTCTGTGACATTTAATGAATAAGGTGGGCTTGGAGAATCTAATATTCACTGGATGGATAGAGGGAAAGAGAGACAGGGGAAAGCAACATGTGACGTACTTGATGGGTTTAAACAAGTGGATGGCAGAGCAGGGTTTGGGAGAAATAACAAGTGAAAAGGTGTTAAGAGCTACAAGGGATAGGGCGATGTTAAGGGACATGGCACACAGAAAAAGAAAAAAAAAATATATATATACATATTTTATTAACACCAGCATTTAATGTGGGATATATATATATATATATATATATATATATATATATATATATATTTTTAACAACTGTACACTGATAACTCCAAACTAAATTTTTTGTTGACTGCTGAATAAAATATTTTATATTTTTTATCTATTATCATTTTAAACATTATTTTTAGTGGATACTCATATTTGAGTACATGCGTCATATATTTATTAAACAGTTTACTTATGTATTTTCATCTACCTCCTGAGTATTCAAGAACTCTTATTTAAGAAAAAATGCTCTCTCCAGCAGGATTCAAACCTACATCCATCTATGCAGAGGGAAACTATCGTTAGATCCAATGTGTCTTAACAGAGCAGCCTTGCTAATCAAATTAAGTTTGAACAGTGCTTTTAAGTGAAATCCTTCTCATTATAATTTTCATGTCTGTTTAGTTTCATATCCAAATTTAAACAATAAAGTAATTTTATAAAGTAATGGATTTTATTTATCAACCCAACAGATTTTTTCATCACATTAAACATCATTTTTAGTGGATAATATAGTTCAGGAAAAAAGAGCTTTGTTTTCTTGTTATCTCAAATAGAATTTTAAAAAATATCTATTCTGAACAAGTGATTCTATAAAATATTTTAATTCCTCCTTAGTTTTAGTATTTTATGCACTGTTGTAGCTAAACAATAAAATTAAAATTTTAGCACAAAATAAAATACAAAAAGCAAATTCATAAAAATCAATATACACATTGCTGTTCATTTCTAGATTGATTTGAACAAGGTCTATTCTTTATATAAGCTTAAATAAAGAATTCTGGAAAAAATGAACAAAACTAAATTTAACAATATAAATATCTGAAAACTAACACTTAATTATTCTGTTATTACAAAAATTCTTTGTGTTTTATATTTTCTGATTTAAGTGTTGATTTTTAATTTTTTCATCATTTCTAGTTTGTTGCAATTTTTTTGTATGGAATTATAATTATGATATGACTTTCTATTTGGATTAATGTACTCATCTTGATTGTTATATTTACATTTCAATGCACTCATTATTTAATCAGATAATTAAACATATCTGTTCCCTTAGAAGTTATGAATTTAATCTCTGGGCTGGTAATGCAGAAAAGTCACATTCTCTGGTTTAGCAGAAAATTTCAGAGATACAACATAAAGGTCAATAAGACAGGTGAGTATTAAGTGGTACAAAATATTTCTTATATATATATATATATATATATATATATATATATATATATATATATGAAAGGGTATGTAATATTTATGCTCAGAAGGACATCAGAAAGAGTAATACAAATTCAGAAGGATGTGTACCTGTTTTATAGATTATGCAAAATCATTTGATAAAGTGTCAAAAAGAACCATTGCAATTGCTAGCTAACCCTGACATATTTGAGAAGCATATTAGAATAATCTGGCAGCAAACTGCCTGCATATGGATAGGAAATGAGTTCAGTAAACATACAAAAATATAATGTGGTGTAAGAAAAGAATGTATCTTCTCACCACACTTATTCAACCTATTCAATGAAATGATTCTGAGAGAATTAGAAGTTCAACCAGGATCCATTACTCATGGCCACAAATTTAGCAACATAATATATACAGATGACACAATGTTGATAGCATACATAGAAAAGAAACTAGAACTTCTATAAAAGGTAATGAAGGAAACTGAGAAGAAATGACTAAACATCAATTGCAAAAAAGATGCATGGTTGTTTGCAAATAGACAGTTCAACATGCACATTTAAATTGGAGATACCAAAATCAAACAGGTAAAAAAATCTAAATATCTTGGGAGTGTTTTAACAGAGGACAAAAAGTGGAACACTGAAATCAAAAGGCACATTGTGATAACAAAAAGATGCCTTCCAAAAGCTATGCAAACTATTAAGAAGTTAAAAAAATTTCACCAGAAAAAATGAAATGAGTACTGAACTCTAATGTAATATTAGTCCTCCTATATAGCAGTAAATGCTGGAAAAACTCCTTAAACATGACTTGAAGCAACAGAAAAGTGGTTTTACACAAGAATGCTGAGGATATTATGGACAAAACGTGTGAGAAATGATGAAATTTTAAAGAAAATGGAAAGAAAAGGAGAATCATATTTCATCAGGAAGAAAGAATTTAAATTTTTAGAGCACATAATAAGAAAAGAGTACATCATTTAGGTTGTTACAAAAATAATGGCTAATTTCAGAAACATAATTTTATTTTTGAAAACTTAACTGTAAAAATGTTGAAATTAGCCAAAATATAATTCTTGTGCATCTATGCACCTCTGCCATCGATTGACAAAATTATTTGCTCCTCATTGATAAAAAGTTATTGGCTGTGTTGCAACAAAATCTTTGAAAGCTGATTCAACCTCTGGTTTAACCTAAATGTTTTACTATTTAAAACTGTGATTAAGTGCTTAAAAATGTAAAAATTGCTGGGTGAAATACTACAAGAATATGGAGGATGGAGTAAACTTTCATATCCCAATTCTGTGAGTTTTCACAACATCAATCTTGCAACAAGTGGCTGTGCATTTTCATGGAGCAGAATTCGAGCATGTCAATTCATCAATGCAGGTCTCATTTTTTGCAGGCATGTATGCATTTAAGCAAGTTGATTTCAGTAAAGCTCTGCATTAATGCTCTGATTGATGCCCAGAAACACTAATTGCAGGCCACCAGACAGTCACCACAAACTTTTGCTGATGCAACTTTGGCTTTGGGAAAGGTTTGGTGGACTCATCATGATCAAGTCAGTGACCTGATCATTTACGGTTATCATAAAGGATCCACTTTTCATCATAAGTGACTATTCGATAAAGAAAGGGATAATTAGTGTTATGCAGAAAAAGCATCAAGCACACTTCAAAAGTTTTTGCTTTTTAATGTGATCATGAGGAACCAATTTATCAAGCTTTTCATCTTGCCAATACTTTGCAAATGGCATGAGACTGTTGCAGTGCTGACCAAACATCAGAGACTTTCTCTGACACTTTGATATGGGTTTTACTGAACAACTTCTTGCAATTGTTGATTGTCAAGATTGCATGACCGTCCTCTAGCTTTGTAATATTCAAGGCTCTCATCTCTAGTACAAACTTTTTGGAACCACCTTCATACTGTTCAATTACTTGTGGACTCACCTCCCCAGGCTCTGTTGATGTTGGCAGAAGTTTGGAAGGCACTAAACCAAAGTTTGAACTCATGCAAGAAGAGGAAATAAAGATCATGTTTTGTCATGTTCCATAATTGAAGGCTTCTATACTTCAAGAATATTTCTGTCTGAAAATAAGTGAAAAATGACTAAAGAGCACACATTAATTATTATGTATACCAAAATTCACCTAATATATACCGTGAATACTATGTTAAAATGGCATTTCAAAATACAACACATTGAACGGCTGTTATTTTTGTAACAACCTAATATCTATCTATCTATCTATCTAATGAAGTGTTTATATCTATTTACCAAAGTGTTAATATATATTCATCTCAGTCTGTTTATATATATTTATTGTAGTCTGTTCCTACCCCTCCATATATCTATCTAATTCATATAGACACAGAGATAAATATAAACAGACTCAGATACAGTCAGCTACAGACTGAAATAAAATGATATATAGATGGATATATGTGAATAGAAAGAGATAAATAGATATATAGGCTTAGATAGATATCTAAGTCTGTTCATATATATCAGTCGATATCAATCTTTTCAAATCTATCTATTCTGTCTATTTATATCTATCTATCTACTATCTATCTATCTCAGCCTGTTCCTATCAATCTATCAGTCTGTTCCTTTATATCTATCTATCTATCTATCTATCTATCTATCTATCTATACCTGCCGTATCTACTTATCTATTTGTCTGTTTATAACTATCTACCTGTCTCTGTTCTTATATATCTATCTATCAATCTATTTCAAACTGATATATCTATCTATCAAATCATTTTCATATCTCTCTATATCTATTTGTCTAATTCAGGTAGACACTTAAATATAAAGATATGAACAGACAGAGAAAGCCAGATACATAGATATGAATAGACTGCATTAAATTCATAGATAGAGAGACAGATATGAAAAAAATCGATAGATAGGCAACACAAAGCACCGAGGAAGAAATAGAATCGTTTTACTCCACACTAGAGAAGGCCAAGGCTCAATGTAAAAGCCAAGAAATCAGGATCATCATGGGAGATTTGAATACCAAAGTAGGCAAGGAGAGGGAAGGTATGACAACTGGAAACTTTGGTTTAAGAATCCGCAACGAACGAGGAGAAAAATGGGTGCAATGGTGCATGGCAAATGACCAGGTAATAACTAACACCTGGTTTCAAGAACACCCACGACGTCTATGGACATGGAGAAGCCCAGGAGGTGACACAATAAAACCAAATAGACTACATAACCATTAATAGCAGATTCAGAAATGCAGTGGTTCAAAGCAAAGCCTATCCAGATGCTGACTGTGGAAGTGACCACGTCCCAGTCATCTGCAAATTAAAAGTGAAACTCCGGAGATTAAAGAAGCCTAATGCAGCACCAAAACTGATATACAACACACTTATGGATGACCTCAAACTACAGAAAGAATACACTATCTACCTGTTTCAGCTCCTTTTCTCTTCTATGTGCCTTGTCCCTTCAGGACGTAGGCGATCATGGCCTTCCACTTTTCCCTATCCCTGGTGGCTCTGAGCACGCCTTCTCCTGTTACACCATGCAATCCTCATTCCATCATCCACCTGATTAGGTCCTTCAAATATGTTATCCGTTACTTTCCCCTGTCTCTTTTTCCCTTTATTTGGCCTGTTAGTATCAGATTCTCCAAGCCCTTCTTCCTCAATGTGTGTCCCAGAAACTTCAGCTGTCTCTTCCTGATGCTCAGTATTAATTTCGTTTTTGTTTCCATTATTTCCAAGACCTCATCGTTGCTCACATGTTCAATCAATGATATTTGCAGCATCCTTCTGTAGAACCACATTTCAGTTGCTTCAAGTTTTTCCATCATCTTTGATGGTATTGTCCAGCATTCACTGCCATATTGAAGGACGGACAGTATGTAGCAATCCAGTACTCTCCTCTTTGTTTCTAGCAAAATTGTCCTGTTTCTTAATACTTTACTCAACTTCTGGAATGCTTCCTTCGCCATGCCAATTCGCCTTTGGATCTCTGTGTCGCACTTTCTGTCTTCTGTTATAACGCTTCCCAGGTATTTAAATTTTTGTACCTGCTTGATTCTGGTATCCTCGACCTGTATTTGGCATTTTGGGCTGCCCTTTTTACTAATGACCATGCATTCGGTTTTTGTGCAGTTTATTTCTAGTAGTCCTTTCTACTCTTCAACAGGATGTCTAAAATCTAAGGATGGAACCATCATTTTGGAGAAAGAGGAAATACTCCAACAATAGGAAGAATATTTAAAAGATCTTTTCCCTGACAAGAGAGAACAACCAATAATATGCAAAGATGTTCATATCTGTCTATCCATCTATCTTAGTTTGTAAATAATCTTTCTCAGACTGTTCATATCTATATATTAATATCAACCTTTTCATACCTCAGTTGATTCATATCTATCTATCAATATCAGTCTTTATATCATGTATCTACCTACTTCATTCTGTTCATATCTATTTATCTATCTATCTATCTATCTCTGCTATATCTACTATTTATATCAGTCAGTTCATAACTCTCTCTCTCTCTGTCTCTGCTTGTATCTATCTAAATCTGTTTATATCTATCTTACACAGTTCATATCTCTCTATATTTTTTAACTAATTCAGGTAGACACATAAATAGAAAGACAGAGTTAGATAGATGTGAACAGACTAAGAAAGTCAGATATATAGATATGAACAGACTGAGATAAATTGATAGACAGACAGATATGAAAAAAACAGGGACAAATAGGCTGAAATAGGTAGATAGATATCTATGTCCATTCATATCTATCCATCTTAGTCTTTTCCGATATATGTCTCTGTTTGTTTCTATTTGTCTCAGTCTGTTCATATCTATCTATCTATCTCTGTCAGTCATATCTACTTATTTCTCTCAGTTTGTTCATAACTATCTGTTTCTTCTTATGTATGTATGTATGAATCTATCTATCTATCTATCTATCTATCTATCTATCTATCTATCTATGTCACTCTGTTAATATCTAAATCTTTATTCTCTTTGTTCATATCTATCTATCTATCTATCTATCTATCTATCTATCTATCTATGTCTGCTTACATCTATCTATCTATTTCAGTTTGTTCATATATATATATATATATATATATATATATATATATATATATATATCTATCTATCTATCTATCTATCTCAGGTAGACATATAGAAAGAAAGATATGAACAAACTGAGAAAGTCAGATACATAGATACATATGAACAGACTGAGATAGATAGATAGATAGATAGATAGATAGATAGGTAGATAGATAGATAGATGGGGATATCTGTTCATATCTCTATACATCCATTTATCTAATTCATGGAAGACACATAGATAGATAGAAAGATATGAACAGACTGAGATACATAGATATGAATAGAGTGAGAAAAACAGGGGCAAAGATAGATATAAACAGACTGTGATAAAATTGATATATATATAGATAGATATGAATAGATTACTAAATAGATAGATCAAGGGATATGTACAGAATTGGATAAATACATAGGCCAAGATAGGTAGACATATTAAGTCAATTCTTATCTGTCCATCTATCTCAGTGAGTTAATATCTAATATCTATTCATATATATCTATCGCAATTTGTTTCTACCTATCTCTCTTAGTATGTAGATATCTATCTATCAACCTATCTATCTCAGCTTATTCATATCTATCAGTCTCAGTCTGTTTCTGTTTATCTAAGTTTAAATCTATCTATTTATCTCAGCTTGTTCATATCTATCTATTTAACACAGGTGGACACTTAGATAGATAGAAAGATATGAAGAGACTGAGATAAATAGATAGATATGAACATACTGAGGCAGTCAGATAGATATAAATAGGCCGAGATAGATTGATATATAGATGAATATGAACAGAGAAAAACACACACACACACACACACACACACACACACACACATATATATAGAGAGAGAAGGAGAGAGATATGAACAGCTTGAGAGATAAGTGAAGATAAGTAAATATCTCAGTCTGTTAAAATCTAAATATCTCATCAGTCTGTTCATATCTATCTATCTATCTATCTATCTATCTATCTATCTTAGCCTGTTCATATCACTCTATATCTCTATCTAACTCAGATAGACATATAGATTCATAGAAAGGTAAGAACAGACTGAGAAAGTTAGATACATAGATAAACAGACTGAGATAAATTGATAGATATATAGATATGAATAGAGCACAATAAATAGATAGATATTTGGATAGTATATCTGATATCTGATAGACTGAGATAGGTAGCTACATAGATATTTGTGTCTGTTCATATCTATCTATCTATCTATCTATCTATCTATCTATCTATCTATCTCAGTTTGTTAATATTTAAATATTTATTCAGTCTCTTCATATATCTTTATTTGTCTGCTTATATCAATCTTTCTCAGTTTGATACATCTATCTATCTTAACCTGTTCATATGTCTCTATATCTATATAACTCGGGTTGACAGATACATAGAAATACTGAGACCGAGAAAGATAGATATAAACAGATAGGCCAATTAAAAGTTACATATTTACAAACTGAGAAAGATTAATAGACAGATATGAACAGTCTCAGATAAATAGATATATCAGTTGATATCTATCTCATTATCTATCACAGTCTGTTAATATCTATTTCTGACATCAATCTGTTTATATCTACCCCAGTCTATTCACACACACACACACACACACACACACACACACATATATATATATATATATATATATATATATATATACACAAAAATGTAATTAGGATTCCAGATAATAATTTCCCACAGTACATCAAAAGTACATCAAAAAGTTGAAAGATGGCAAATCAGTAGTCAGAAGAAGAGGTATAAAGGTCAGTCCATCCTCATGCAATGCAGTTTTCATACCAGCCAAATTAAGATACTAATAGCTAAGCACTCAGCTATTATCCAAGTTACTCAAGTCCAATATTCAGTTTGCACCACAGCAAGAAATCTGTGCTAAATGTGCATACATAACAGAAAGGTACAAAGAACTCTAGCTCCAGGAGACCACATTTGATGTCCAACTTATGGAAAATTTTACTGAAAAGTTTTGATTGAGAAGTCATATGAGGGATCATCAGTTACAAGAAGTGTGAGAAGTTCAAACATTCCAAATTAAAATTCAAGTGAATTTTCCTACTTAATGATTTGCATTTTTCTAATGATTTATGTCTTGCAATATTTTTAGCTTTAATTTCCTACCTCTAGGTCTTCATCTTTTTTATCCACATTTCTACGTTCACATATTTTGCCAATAAATCTGCATCACCAGAATAATAATTTATATGTGGAATAAAATTATTTTTTTGATAATTCCAGTTCATCGCCAAAATATTTCAAAGTATAAATTTAACATTATATATATATATATATATATATATACTAAGAATAAGTGTATATGTACTCCTCACTGCTCAAAGCAAATTGAAATCTTTAATTTGTGCCTTATGAAACATGAATGAAATAAGTTGCACCTAATAGTGAGGAATAAATATATCTTTCTACTTAGTATAAACTTTAGGTCTGTTATTTTACATTCACATAAAAACTTTTATAAAGTATAGCATATTTATACATATACTAGCAGTATAGCCCGGCGTTGCTCGGATGTAATGAAAGCTTTAAAACTAATTCATGGTCCTGGAGCTCAATCTCTTTGGATGTTGGCACGAAAGACTAAAAAGCAATAGTTGTTTCCAGTTAAAGCGAAACCGTAGACTGAAAGAAAAATGAATGGTTGTAAGTCAAATTTTGATTTCCTGGTATCGATATCAAATAAGTTTTTTTCGTCGTAAACTGAATTTTGAAGGCTAAATAAGTCCTCTGAGTAAATGGTATCATGGCTGAGACTAAGAACTACAATTATACCTACTTAGAGCCAAACCTGAAGCAAAAACTAAAATAAAAGGGCTGAAAAAATATAGACATACAGGCAGATAAACAGACACACACACAAACACCTTGCCTTTTATATATATATATATATATATATATTATCAATTTTCTGCTCTATTTTAAGAACTGCAACCTTGAAACTTCTGAATATTGTTTCTTATATCTTTGTCTATGAGTGTATCAGACCACTCCTTCTATAACACGATTTTTTTGATTATCGATTTTCAATATTTATCAGGGGTACCTTAACAGAAAACCTAGCTAAGAACACTTGCAGACACTTATAGTACAGCTGTGTAAATTTTAAAGAAAATCGGTTCAGCCGTTTCGGAGTCTATAGGTAACAGACACACACACACACACACACACACACACAGTTCCATTTATAAATAAGTTTAGATTATATATATATATATATATATGATTATTCAGCACCAGATAGACCTCAATCCCACCAAAATTTAATTAAAAAAAACAAAACTGAATTCCTTATTTCAAATATTCTATAACTGACATTTCACTAAAGATTGTTTTTAGTATTTTGATGTTGAAAAATTGTTTACATAAGGGAATACATAATCTGTCAGTTTCACCATGAAAAGAAAAAAAATCTATTATATCTATTTTGTCCATACACTTAACTCAGTGCTTTTCTTTTAATAATATAGATTGAGAATAATACATTCAAAATTTCAGATCAGAATTAAATCAATATCAATGCATCAGGCTTTCCTGAATTCTTTATATAGAATCATATGTTGATGAGATTAAAAATAAAAAATCTTAATTGATATCAATCTTCTGAGCTTGTAAATGTACATAGAAAAACAAACTGTTACTTTCAAAGAAAGTTTCAAATACAATGTAAATATTTTACAAATCTAACACAGGTGTTTAAATTTTTCTCAAGACATTGTACATATTGTTATTGTAACTTGACTATATAAATATTTATCTAAATAAAAGTGGCAAAATGAGAATAGGTTTGAAGGTATGAATGTTTAATAAAATAGGTTAAGAGAATAGCACATTATTTGTTAAAGATACACTGGTTCACTTAAAAATGACAGAAAAAAAATGTAGTCTGAAAGGTTTCTAAGACAAAGGACATAATTCTAGAGATAGTAAAGTCGTTATATAGGCTAATTCTTTTTTGTTTTGCACTAAGTAAATGAGAGGAGTTAAAAAAAAAATTGATTATAAAATAGGTTGCACACAGGGTAATTACACACAACATTGCAAGTTGCTCCAAAACCAAAACATTAACCTAAAAATTATTCTTAAAAAACTTCATCAGATTTTCATATGGATGCTATGCATGGAGCCAAAATCATTCAGAACTATTAAAACAATTCCTTTCTCTGATCAATAGTCAAAAACGGTTTCGAATGAATGAATCTGACAGGTTTCAGTGAGAACTATCCTTCTTCAAACCTTGTAGGCTTGCAATAAAGAATTACAAACAGAAGATTGTATCATGTAATAGAAACAACATTGAGGACTTTTAACACCAGCAACAACTAAAGTGGATAGCAAATATAACTCAAATATCTTATTAATGTTACAACAATATGAATAACTTCTTTTTTAATATCTAACATGAAATAAGACTCTCTGTGATCATATTTTATGAGTGGCAGAGTTTAAAGAATTGTTCTGTTTATTTTTTTCTTTACAAAAAAGTAAACATTTTTCTCATTATGCTACTCTTTCTTGGTTAATGTTGACACCTGGCTAGCAAATATAACACTTTTTTGGCATATATATATATATATATATATATATATCATATTTTATGATCAGTTGAGTTACAAAGAATCGACTGGTGCTACAGAATCACAAATGAAGTACTGAACCAAATAACAAAAGCCACATTACTTGAGGACTTCCATAAGCAGCAACAGTTAAAATGGATATCACATGAAGAAAAAAATAAAGGCATAATCAAGAGGTTGACATTCCACACTACTTCAAATAAAAGGTTAGGAAGGAAGACCAATAACATTTACTTGATTTAAGAGACTTATTTTCCTGAAAGATTGTTTTAAGCTGGATGATAACATCACCTAGAATAGCAAGAATATTCAGCAGTGGACTAGAGCATTGAGGAGACTTGATTTCACTTGATCTCTGTGTAACACACTAATTTCTATGGATGTGAGAACTCAAGAAGTTAAAAAATAATATAAACAATGAAGGAAGAAGGTATTTTTATTATCTACTCATAAAAAAATTGGCATTATCTGAAATTTTATCTTCAAAAATCATAATAAATGTGAAGAGACATTCTTTAGAAACTGATATTTTAGAATATAATTCTAAAGCATATATATGTGTGTGCGTGTGTGTGTGTGTGTGCGTGTGTGTGTGTGTATGTGTGTAAATATATTGCATTTTGAACACCATCCATTATTTTGCAAAACTTTCAGATTCTAAGTACTCTTGTCACAAGTGTTAAATTTTTCAAAATTTTATTTAAAAAAAAACTGAATATGAAGGGAGGTAATTCAAGATTTGAAGTAAAATTTGTTTCTGTTGTTAAGTGACAATAGTAAATGTTTCCAGGATATTAAGAAAAAATGAAATAGAACGCTTTTTTCTTATATATATATATAGAGAGAGAGAGAGAGAGAGAGTGAGAGAGAGTGTGCTTCTCTATTCTCCAATAGTAACAAAAAGCCCTCAAAAACTTTCCTAGCAATATGCAATTATAGCTATTTAATGATAGGAATATTTTTTAAAAAATTAAAAAATATACATATATTTTTTTTTGTACAGATCGTGAGAAGTATTTGTCAAAATATAACTGTATTTATAACAATTATTTAGTTACAATTTTTAGTTATATATGCACACATCCTACATGAAACAAAGATATATATGAACTTAGAAAGAAATATTTAAAACTCTTTGCACAAAATCTTTAGAAAATCGAACTTCCCTCCAGCAAAATATTTTTTCTCATTATTTTACTTTTTACATATTGGAATGGGTTTAATAGTGTAAAACACACAAACCACATCTGTCATGTATGGACATTGTATTATCAATCATACGTGACAGACACATTCTTAGTATAGTAAGATTTAAATGTTTTTGGAATATAAAAACAAAAAGAAGATTATGCAGGATTTGGTATATTTGGCTAACCTGTGATAGAAAATGGATTAAAAATTGGTTTGTCATATATATATATATATATATATATATATATATATATATATATATATATTATCCCTGATAAACGTATAGCCACAAACGCTTGGATAAATAAAAAATTTGGATAATTTTCATATAATTCTTGTACTGAGATGAAAAAAGCTTTAAGGATGCATGAAAAATTACATAAAAAAACTTTATCACAGCAAAATTTTAACAAAACTGGTATAAAAGAGTTGATTGCTGCCTACCACACACACACACACACACACACACACTGTGTGTGTGTGTGTGTGTGTGTGTGTATAATTTTAATGCAATTATTAGTGGATATTCACATTTGAGTAGATGCTCCATTTATATATTAAACAGTACATTTATTTGTATCCTTAAATCAAAAGATGTTTGTGATACATGTAGAGGCATAATATATCAACCATTTCTCTCCTACCATCAACCTTACATTATTTAACAGTGGAAATGGAGTATTGAAAGTTTTTTTAAATAAAAAGATGTTCACATGAATTGTAGTCACACACAGCATATGAGAACTTAGAATGAATACCTTTTCTTCAAAGACAAAACAAAATAAATTACTATGTAACAGTCAAAACATGAAGAAAAATAACATCAGAGAGATTATCACCATTGAAAAGAAGTACAGAAGTGGCCAAAAGCACTTGAGATGATAAAAATTATGGACAATTTTTATATTTCTTATCTTAAACAAAACAAAAAATGTAAGGATGCTGGAAAAACTTAATAAAAAATTAATTATAATGTCTCTTGTCAGCTGTATTTAATGTAAGATGTTTGATAGAAAGGCCGCTCCCAAAGATTATCTATCTATCTATCTATCTATCTATACACACACAGATATACATATATATATATATATATATTGTAATAGTTGTTACAATGGTTTATAAATTCATAGTATCACTACGAGTTTCACAACTTTGTTAAAATATATATATATATATATATATATATATGGACATTTCAGACATATATCTGCATATATATATTATTAATTATTGCATTAGAACATGTGCAAACTACAAACTACTACAAAATTGTACATTTTGTTTCGACATTGAAAGAACAATATCTCATCAAGTAGTTAACTACTTGATGAGACATTGGGCAAAGAGTTTTAAATATTTCTTCTAAGTTCATATATATATATTTTTCATGTAGGATGTGTGCATATGTAACTAAAAATTGTAATTGAATGATTGTTATAAATATAGTGAGATTTTGACATATACTTCTCATGATCTGTACAAAAAAATATATGTATATGTCTCCTCAGCTAGTTGACTACCTAATGAGACATTGTTTTTTCAATGTTGAAACAAAATGTACAATTTTGTAATAGTTTGCACATGTTCTGATGTAATAATTAATAATAAAAATTCCTTGCTCTATTTTTACATTGAGAACTGTTTTTAATTAATGTTTTGAACATTGCAATTATTTTCTTCGTTCTTATTCATTTGTAGATGACAGCTGTTTGAAAATTGGAGTTGAGATGGAATGTAAGTTCTATCCAGTTATCTATCTTAAATTCAAATAGCTTCAGTTTCATAATTTGAAATGAGCTTTAAAAATAAATAAAACTCAAGGCTTGCTCAGCATGATCAAGAATGCATTTCAAAAATTAATTCTGATGTTTGGTCAAGTTTTGGAAGTTAAGTTGGGTTGAAAACTTTTCAACACCACTGCATATTTTAATAAAACTGTAAAAAAAAAAAAAAAAAGAACCTCTATATGGAGTTAGTGTCAGTGTGTACCAATATTATTCTATTTAACTTAAATTAAAAGTATATTAATAATTACAGACCTTTACCCTTCCAAATTCTTCATAGCTATGCTTGCAAATCCAAAACACACAGGTAAATTTAAAAGTAACAAATAACCAAATATTTTAATAAGAAATACCATTGCTTACCTGGTATATGACCTCAGAAGCTGCCTGGAGATCCATGCCTGAAGCTGGACCAATTTGTCTAATATCCAATTTGTCTGTATGTTGTGATTCTCCTCTTGTTTCTGTTAAGTAACTGTTCCTTGACATGTCCAAATGTTCTGTTTCAACAACAGGTACATCAGTACAAGAAGCAGCCAAATAAGATAGGCACATCAACTGCCTTTGTTCACATTTATTTGAATAATTCACCTCACTTTGCTGTGTATCCTTTTTCCGGTTGTAATATCGAATGTAGCAGATGGAAATGAAAGCTGTGATGACCACTGATACTGACACAGCCACTGATACAATGGCAATGAGGATGTCTAACTGAATGTTTTCTTCAGACTCATTAGCCTGCATATGTATGACATTTGGCATTTCAAATGTCTTGTTGCTCAATGTAAGTATTAGTATCAGAGTAGTTCGAGCAGAGAGAACAGGACTACCACTGTCCTTGACAACAAATTCTAATTCATATGAACCAGTATCTTGCTGAGTGACCACATGAGTAAAAGAGAGCAAACCAGTGTAATGGTTGATGGTAAATAGCTGCTTGTCATTACCTCTTGCTATTTCATATCTAAGAAATGCATTTTGCCGACTGTCACTATCAGAGGCCTTTAGAAGAGTGATGTTTTTAGAATGATGTGGGTAATATACAAAATCCATTGTAAAAGGACTAATACTAGGAAATATAAAATATGGAGCATTATCATTTTCATCTCTCACTTCGACAATGACATCCACACTATTGTTAAGTGGGGGTTTTCCATTGTCTTTTACAAAAACCTGGAATTCATAAACGGCTTGAAATTCATGATCCAAAGACATAACAGTAGAAATTAATCCATCATCATTGATTTGGAAAGGTAGAAAATGTTTGTTATCTGAAAGGAGAGAATAGGTAAGTTTCCCACCAGGCCCAAGATCCGGGTCAGTGGCATTGATATAGCCAACAGGAAACTTGGCCTTTTGGTTTTCATTTATACTGAACTTGTAGATCTTTCTTGAAAACTGTGGTCGCACGTCATTGACATCTACCACTTGAATTTCAAATCTGTTTTCACTGTGAAGACGAGGCGTCCCTTTGTCTTGACAACTTATGGTAATTTCATGGCGGTTTTTAGTTTCTCGATCCAATGGCTTTTTAAGAATCACTTTATATTTCTTTGTGCCCAAACTCTGCAGTTGAAATTTGTCATGATGGAGAACACAACTGACTTCCCCATTAAGTCCAGCATCATGGTCAGTAACTCTGATGTAAGCAATAAAACTACCAACCTTTATATTCTCCGGAATTGAAACTATATTTCCAGTTGATGCTGAGACAAAATTTACGTCTATTGTTGGAGCATTGTTCTGTTCATTGATTACATTCATCAGAACCATTGCAATGGAACTAAGGGGTGGATTGCCTCCGTCCATGGCTTCAACATATAACTTGTAAGTTAACTCTCGTCCTAATGTAAATTTTTTGTGTAGAAAAATTTCTCCTGTTATCTCATTAATCTCAAAATGAGATTTTGCAACTTCAGATGTTTTTGAACTGAAATGGTAAGTGACTCGTCCATATCTGTTCTTATCTAAATCTTTGGCTAGCAGAACAACAGCAGGAGACGTTTCACTTGGCTCATTCTTAATAGAAACATTGTAAAACTTCTGAGTGAAAATAGGTGAGTTGTCATTTACATCTGTGACAGATATGTGAACATCCAAAACGCTCTGCTTTGGAGGAGATCCTCCATCTTTTGCAATAACTTGAACCATATATGAATCCTGAACTTCTCTATCTAGCTTCTTCTCTAAATTAATAAAAAGTTTGGAAGTTCCATCAATACTTTTAGAAACAGACAGAGTGAATGGATCATTTGCATTCTTTTTTAGATGATATGTAATAAGAGAATTGACAACTCCAATGTCCTTATCAATGGCATTTGGAATTGAGCGTCGAACGCCTCTGCTGTCATCCTCTTCAAATTGGATGCTCACCTGTTTAACAGGAAATTCTGGTGGGTTGTCATTGATGTCTTTCAGTATGACTTTGATTTCTAATATCTTCATGAAAGATGTTCCCATCTCAACAGCAACCTCAACCATTTTGAAGCATTCTTTGTTATGTTTGCACATGGATTCTGTATCTAATGTGTGGGATGTATACAATTTTCCTGTCTTTTTATTAACACTGAACAACTGGGAACTACCTGCCCATCTCACTTGCAGTTGACTGAAAGTGATAAGGCTACGATCCTGGAGTGGCACGTTGTCCATCAAGTGTGAATCAGCAGCTATGTCTCCCACATAGCTCCCTGAACTCCTTCCTTCTTCTACATAGTAAGTGAGATCTACACACAAACATCTGTGCAGAACAGACAGTAGTGCATACAATGGTAACAACATGTTCTGTATAAAGTAAAATCCATTCAGTGCAAAGGTGTTGTTGGTTGAAGTTACGTTATCTGCAAAGAAAAAGCAAACTGTAGATTACTTGTATATTCTCTCCTACTTTATATATATATATATATATATATATATATATATATATATATATAAAAGAGATTATAACTATACTCATGTCAAAAAACCTTCCATGTATCTATGAAGAAGGGAAAAATGGTTTTAAAAAAAGAAAGAGCTAAGTACATGAATATCAGTCAAAAGAGTTTGGACCAAGTCAGCACGTAGCCCAAAGAAAAAAACCCCGACAGGAGTAATCAACTAACAAAAACGCGCTCAATACTTAGGTAGAGCAGAATAAGTAAAGTATACCTAGTGAACCAGACAGACCTAGGTAGGTCTGTCTGGCTCACTAGGTATACTTTACTTATATATATATATATATATATATATATCAGACCTTGTTATTTGAGTTATATAGGTGTCAAGATTGTACACACCAACAACATGTGTACTGAAATCCATTGACTCACAATGAACTATATAGACTAAGAATATTTAAAATTTGAACTAAGAGACTGATACCCCGTTTTTAAATTAAAACATACATAAAATATTTTTTAAAATTTAACTGTTTTTACTGTTTTTTGTTAGAAAAGAAAATGCCAGAAATTTCCATCAAAAAAAGAAAAATGAATCTTCATTAATTGTATATTTTTTATAAATTTCGCACAATTTAAAGCTTAAAAGCACCTCAAGGTAGACAGTTACGGAGTGATATGAGTATAAGAAGAAGTAGAAGAAAATGAAAATGATGAGAAAACGGTTGGTTTGAAAAATGATTGAACTTTCACTTGAAGACTGTATTGTTCAAGAACTATCCACACAAGAGCACTTTCTATAAAATTGCAATGATTCTCGTTTTTTTTTTTTTTGTTTAATCATTTCACCCTAAGCAAGGCAGTTTTATTGCCACTGGTGTGCAGGGGGTTATATAGGAGGAAAGTGGTGAGAAATTGGAACAAGGTATAGGGGGTGTCAGAAAATGGGTAAGAGAAGGATGAGAATACCGGTGTGATGAGAGTAGAGTGGATGGAGAAAAGAACATGAGGGAAAGAATGTGAGTCAGAGAGATAGGAGATGATGACTTTACATTTAAGTTCTTTGAGATTGTAGTTGTCAGGGAAGCAAGAATACAGAAGGGAATTCAACAGGCAAAAAGTGCAAGAAAAGAAGCTACTAGAGTAGAAGCTGCAGTTGCATTTTATTGGTTTCACTTTAAAAGGGTGGGACCTAGTTGATGGTCTAGTAGCTCGAGTAAATTTATGCAGAGGGGGCACCAGTAAGCTAAGCTCATCAGAGTAGAAGCTGTGAAAAAAATTTGTAAAAGAGACATAGGGAAGCCACATTATGCCGGTGAGAAAGTGATTGCAGTTGAGCTAACATGTTGGGATCAATCACATTGCAGATTCTTCATTGGATTTTGTTAAGAACCCCAAGGTGAATAGCAGATGCGGCAGCAGTATTCAATCCATGGGCGGATGGTAGACTTATATATGTGCAGGAGCTTGAATTTTGAGATACTGAAAGTTACTGGCCAGTTTTTCCCATTAAGCTGTTGGAGTTTGATTAGAGATGAGATCAGCTACAAGACGTAGAATATCTTGATTTTTGTAGTTGCTTCCATAAACTACCACATCTTCTGCATGAATATTCTCAGATCCTTATTAAGGATCTGAGAATATTCCTAAGCAGATCATTAATAAAAAGTAGAAAGTGTGTAGGAGAGAGACTTGAAGGATGTCTGCATTGTTTTTGTGGGTTTCAAAAAACTGACCATTAATGACAACTTTCATAGACCTGTCTGAAAGAAAGGACTTGATAATTGCATAGACTCTTCCAGAGATGCAATTGATAGAGAATTTGTGTAACAACCACCTATGTCACACGTTCTTGAAAACCTTTGATATATCTAAGGCAATGGTAGTAGGTAATGATCAAAAGAACTAAACTCTTAAAATCTCATCCTCTAGTTGTCACTGATCAATAGCAGTATCATTATCCTATTTTCAGAAATTCAATATAACATTGATTCTGAATATCTTGTCTGACCAGATTAAATAGATTCTAAGTATATATTGAGAACATCTTACCAATAAAAGAGCCAGCTGGTGCCAACATGAAAATGTTGTTTGCAGAATCCACTACATGACTATCGTTCCCTTAGTATTTATGAATAGTTTCACAGAAAAACTTATTTAGAAAAGGATTAGAAATTGTTTATTCAGATTTCCCGGCTAGTGATAGGGTCTCTAGCAAAAGGATCAACTTTTTAGAGTCAGGTATAAACCAGGCATATGCTTACATTTCTGACTTTAGTAAAAACTGGAACTGAATCTACATTTTAACTCTAATGTATACCAGATTTATGTCTGCCTTCTTGACTTAAGTGAAAACTATATTTCAGATTCTTCAGTGGAATTTTTATCCCGAAAGATTTTTTTCTATTGATTGATCCCCAAGCAAGTCATCAATATCACAAGGATCCAGTGGCTTACAAGGGATGAAAGTGCATGAGATTTTAGTGAAGAAAAGAACAATAAAAGGAACAGGATTTAGGAAGAGAAAAGATGTTGACTGATATTGCATTTAAACATTTTGAAGATTGTAGTTGGCAGTGAAGCAAGAAATCAGAAGGGAGTTTCACGGATGAGAAGTGCAAGAAAAGAGATTATGAAAATAGAACTGATTGTTGCAGCTATCTAGTTCAAGAGTAAAACTATGAGACCCAGTTGTGAATCTAATAGCACTCCTAAATTCATGCAATGCAGTCAAGGCACTAAGGAGAACAGCTGATCAGAACAATTGTCATGAAAATATTTGTAAAGACAGAGGTTAGCCATGTTACATCAGTGGGAAAGTAATTGAAGTTGAGATGCCAGATAAGGATCAATTAAATTACAGATCCTTCTCTGACAGTTGCTTTTAGTTTAACTTTCTAGTAATTGTTCAATCCACTCTTCAGGAGGTCTCAAAAATTACACACACACATGCATACAGACAAATGTACAACGTTTTTTGTCTAGTTTTTATCACAATCTGCCTCTTTCCTTCATCTAGGGATATTTTTTTACATGAATTTAACTTTCCTTTGGCAATTATCAAAATATTTGATTTTTGATACTTTTTAAATACCTTGTCCCTTCAGGACATAGGTAATCATAGCTCTCAACAAATTTTATTTATTTATTATTTGTGAATTTCCACAACTTTAGAAAGATTGTAGAGTTGTTTCTCATTGCCTTCTCTATAGTTTTTACTTCAGAGTAGTCTTTCTCCTTGGCTGGTTGCCATCTAAAGCTAGAGAATTCAGTCTATTTATCTATTTAATCTATAGCTGGATGAAGAAGAGATAAAGTTTTGCTTTACCCCAGGAGTATTAATGTGAAAGGCAACAGAAAAAACTAAACCAGAATTTGAACACTTTTAATTCTACTTTATGTACTAATAACCATTACACTGACTGCACATCAGTTGCTAGATTTATTTTTAAATTTTAATCAATAGATTAAATTTACTTCTACAGATAGAGTACATTACTTTTGAGAAAATATGTTTTAAAATAGATGCTAAATCCTAAGTAGATCAAAGATTTTACTTTCCTGTTTTCTTTGGAAATTTCTTTGTTTTTATACAGTTGTTTGCCTAAACATGCACTTTATAAAAACTGATTAAAACAATTAAAAAACTTGAAAAATCATTTTAAATATACAAATGCAGACACATATAGATGCATGTATTATGTCAGATAACTCAGTAGAGTGCTACAGATATAATGTAAACAGTACAATCTGAAGCATAGTTGAGTCATTGTAAAACCTCCTGAAGAGTGAATTGAGCAATTACTAAAAATTAGCTCTCCCAGCATACCTGGTGAGGAGGATGGCTTAACATCTTACAGGATGAAAAGCAAGAACATTTACATCAAAATTACTGGAATGATGAATTATTGTTATTTACCTTATTAACATTTGGATTTTTGTCCTCATCTTTGTTGTTATTTTCATGTTGTACTCATTTCATCCTCCAGCCTTTTTCAGGTTCTTTTTGATCTGAGTAACCTTTAGGGAATTTTGAACTGAACTCTTTATTTAATAGACAGGGATAGATCACTTTAATTCCACTGTCCAGGGATATCTTTAGGGATATCTCATTTTATTCTTATTTAGTACTGTTCAGTTATTGCTTGCACTATGTCCACTGAGTCTAAATCTGCACTACCCAGCCCAGGTATTGACCATACAATTACTTTGACACTAAATTTCACAAACTAACATTTTAACCAACAAGGTTATTGCCTGAAAGAATAATAGTTTAGTGGAGTGAACTACTTACATTTGGTCCTTATCTTTAGTTGTTATTAACACAAATTGCAGCCAATCTTCTGATGTCTCTCAATTCAGGTAACATTGTTACAGCAACAACTGTAGATGATATAAATAATGGTAACTCCACATTTCAGAAATTCAAACAGACAATTAAGACATGTCAAGTTCTGGGTGTGACACTTTAAGTTGTATTGAATGTATTTAGAATAAGGATACTGATGTAATATCTCTAATTATAGTTACACCAAATATCTCACTTTGGTCTTTCTTTTGATTGCATGGAGAGTGTTGATGTGCTGTGCAGGCTACATCTGAGTTTAAACAATTGCTCAGGCATTTGACATTTGAGTTTGCAATCTACTTGAACTATTTTTGCTTTGCAGAGCCCATAAGCAGGCAGTAGCAGCAGTTCCATGGTTAGGATGCAGAAATGGTTATCCCCATATTCAGGTGAACAGTCACATGTGTCTATAACACACTTCCAGAGTATGACATTAAATTACATCCAGAGGCAAGGCTCCAAATCTGGAGTTCTGGTGAATGTGGAGTCACTCCTTAGTTGTCAATACACTCAAGTCCACTTATTCTTGGAATGTTAAAATGTAGTTGCTACAGAAACCACTATATATATATATATATATATAGATAGATAGATAGATAGATAGATAGATTTTTATATAACTTATCTTTCAAGTTGAAGTTTTGCAGAAACACTTTCTTGTTCATCAGTGTATAATGGATTGATTGATTTGGTTTTTATGGCTTATCAACCTTTTTACAGGTTATTTAAATCCAGAAAATATTTTTACATTCTAACAATAGTTTTGGAAATAATAATTTATTGACACAAATCTTACTAATTAATTCATACTTGGGAGGGGAGAAAAGATAGAGACATTTTATAAGGGTATTTGCATCTAAATGAATATAATGAACCCAACTGGAAATGGAACCTGGCTCTGATTTCCAATTCCATGCCATTATCTCTTACACCACCTGTGCAACCAAGCACAGTCTGTCCAAACTTGATGCTGCTTAAGTTAGGTGATCATATGAGAACCAGTGTTACAGCATCATTTGGCTGTAAGCCCTTATCAGTATAAATAAGTCTATTGGATTCATTGGTAGGTATTACATTGAAAAAAAGTAAGTTTATCACTTGTTTCTTGTTTAGGATATTGTTTTCTGGTTGCTTCCAAATTCTTCTTCAACTCTATACTGTTTATTTATTTTTCCTCAATAGGAATAAATATGTACACCTATCATGTATTCACACTCCTCTCCAGTCTTTTGAAGAAGGAGTAAAGGCTTATTCCTTATTTCAGATTAGGTTTTTGGTTCCTTCTAAAGTTTTTCACTCCCAATAGACCCTTGTGTCTTAGTGGCATTATTACCTTGCTCACAGTGAATTGATTAAAACAATGAATGTTTACAAAGTAGCAATTACAAGCATGGAAAGCATGAAAGATGAGATTGGTGCACCATTTTAAAATTCTATATTTGCACAAATACCTTTGGAAAGATATAAATCCATCCATCCTCTACAAGCTAAGAATTAATAATCAAAAAGTATGAGCTGTCTAGTCTTGGTTGGCAACAAGTCTAGGGGAAGGTCAACTATGAATCCGTAACTGGTTTGGCTCACACCTCCACTTTAGAAAAACTTGCTTACTCTGGAAACCACAGCAATAATGTTTAACATAAAGCTGTGGGCTTATATTTCATAGCAAAATTTATGTAAATGCATTGATTTGAAATAGAAATCATTATATCATAATCTTTCTTTGTATAAAGTAAATAAAATGAACATAGCTTTGAAAAAATCCATAAAATCCAAATTTTTCCTAAAAGAAATTTAAAGAAAAACAAAACATAACAATGATACAATACAAATGAATGTTAAGTTAAACAATTATCAATAACTGCCTTTAATTTTTCCACTGTTTATTGTAAATCTCAAAACAATTCAATCAAAATATTCTGAACATAGGCTTCTTTATAAGTTTATGTGTTTTATTCTCAAGAATAATCTTGTTTTAATAGAAAGCATATTCTAAACAGTACGTAGAATATTTTTCATTGAATTTTTAACCAATTATAACTCAAAGAGAAAAAAAATCTATTAAAAGGATGATCTGATAAACACTTTATATATTTAAACAGAAATAAATTAAATAAACACCGCTACTAGTGTTGTAAAAAACATAAAACCAAATTGAAATGTGCTCATGTATTTGTTGGTGACAAGAATACTTTTAAATATATGAACCAGAATTCTTGAAAATGAACTGATATGGTCCATTGTTGGACTGAGAAGATGATAAGAAAATAAAGCTGTCACAATGCCCACAGTAATTTTAATCAATTTTTTGATTTACTGTTAAGAAACCAACTAACATATGCTTGGCAGTCTTCTCAGCTTGGCAAGTGTCAGTGACAGGCTATCAGGACGAG
>JBBBDQ010001955.1:2190000-2482500 GCA_037127315.1 Ascarosepion bandense
GCTAATATTTTAAATATTTTAACACTTCCTAGAATTACTGAAACCAAACTTTAAAAAATGTTTTATGTATATACATATAACATTAAGATAAAATACAAATAGAAAACATTTCTCAATCTAACATGTTTCACTTTTACTAAAGTTTCATCAGAGACTGACATATTTTTCTCCATATCTCATTGTCTGATAAAGCTTTAATAAAAATGAAACATGTTAGATTGATAAATGTTTCTTATTTGTTCTTTATTTTATAATTCTGTCAGACGCTGAACTATATATACTCATATACATAAATTATACACACACACACACACATATATATATAGAGAGAGAGATAGAGATAGATATCACAATAGAGAAAATGAACTGTCTTTACTGCTGATACAAATTACAACACATGAAGCTTGTGCACAGTTTATTTTGTGTATATATATATATATATATATATATATATATATATGTATATATATTCAAGCACATATATATGGGAGGTGTGATCAAAATTTTTTGGTTTAACCAAGACTTTCTCTGTGCAAAACAGGTCTCATGTTTGGTTGGTTGGCCTGATTTAGAGAAGTGGGTCAGGCTGAGAACCTTTCAGCACCTAATATTGATTAAAAAGTTACAAAATTAAATCAATTAATCATTAAAAAATCTAGCAAGCTTAAAGACTAATCATAACATGTAGCATAACTTTCAGATCTCAAAGAACCAGAATTAATAATATTTGAGTTATGACTAGTAATGAAATATAGTATTTCATCAGTTTGTTTGACAAAATGCAAGAGAAACAGTTTTCCTACCTTGCTTTATTCAACTTTTAACCACTACATTAATTCAACCAAATGAAATAAAAATTCTCCTTAAAATAAAACAATGAAAGAAAATATTCTGAGCAGTTCAAATCAGGAATAAAATATAGCTCTCTCCAGAACTTACACAAAATATATAAAAAATTAAAAATAGAAGTATTATTTTAGAACAACTTTCTAAGAGTAGCCATTACTTTCTTCAAAATGCTAGTGGATACTAAATTCATGTATGAATAAATTAGTCAGCTAAAAAAAATAAAAAGGAATAAAAGAATTAAATCTACAGGTTTTGAAAGATAATTAAATAGAGGAAATCTCAAATGAGTAAGGTAAGGTTACTGAGTAAAATAGCAGAGACATTTCTAAAAGGTAGATTATTTAAATTCCTACTAAACAATAATATTCAGTAACAAAGAGAACAATAGACTTCACAGAGATTTTATTTATTTAAAAATAAAAACATTCATTATATAGGCTGCCTATGCCTTTATCAGTGAGAAATAAGCTTGTAGATGACACAAATTCAATATAAGAAATAATCTAGTTAAATATCTTCAAAGAATAGTTTGTGAGGCTAAGTCTGGATGTATAACAACTCTTATTGGGAGAAGAAATAATATACTAGAATAAATAGAAAGCAGTAACACACACACACACACACACACATAAACATACACCCATATATATATATATATATATATATATATATATATATATATATACACATACACACATGTGCAGACATGTGTGATATATTTAACACCTACTTCTTATCTCAGTCTTTTCCTCATTTAAGATTCTTATCGACATTGTCTTTGAACTGAGCTAAAGTAAAACCTGTCCACATCAAATGAAAATATCAATAGTTTGACTTCCTCATAAAAGTGAATATTCTAATATAAAAGAACTTCTACTGAGTGGGCAAAAAAACATCAAGGATGAAGAAAAAGATGATGTCAAGTAAGTTTAACCTGTATTGAATGACAGAAAGGGGGAAAATAGGGAGTTAATATTGAAAAAGTTCAGTAAAACTTATTCAGAATTAGTGGAAAGTATTAAAGAAAAGCTAGACTGACTGAAATGGTCATGTGCCAGTAGCTAAGATTGTAATAAAAGATTTTAATGGTGATGGAAAGCAAAAAGAATAAATGACTAGCAAAGTAAAGATGAGCAGGTTAGTGGGGGATAAGACAAAAAATTCATTCTTAGCAGAAATATATTAAGTTGTGAAAAAAAAAGTGGGAAAAAATTCAGAAAAAGAAAAACAAGATGCAGTGTGGCTTGAATGAAAGTAAAAATAAAAATTACAAACAAAAAATTACCACCAGCAAAAAAAACTTCAGACTAAGAATCTAGAATTAAAAAAGATAGTAAAAAACAAACTTAAAAATACAACCAACTGTATGTTTGACAAAGTCAGTATACTGCTTTTAATAGAGAAGTTTAAACTAATAAAAGAAAGTGCTTAAAAGAAGAAAGAAAATAAAAATTTATTGATGTTTTGTGGGTCATTCTGAGAAATAAGCTTTATCACTCAGTATAAATGAATATTTACTTTGATTAATAGTATATAAGCATATTAAGAAATCTTATTAAAAATGATCAATTTAAAAAAAAACTGAATGTGTTTTACCCAGCTTGTAGGAGCCCCAGGACAGTCTTTAGTGTGAGATAGGGATATATGTTATGTACGTAAAATGCCAGGTACAAAACCTAATAATCAACAAGTGAAATTTTAACAATGTACTTCAAAAAGAATTCTGAGCAGGGTCCTTAAGTGTGGGGGACAGTTTGTTTTAAAAATATTCTTAAATTCAGCGCCAGACCACTTATCTTACAAGACACAACAAACAGACTGATGAAAACACCGACTCACCTGTGCCATTAAATCCAATGCAGTCTGTACTGAGATGTACATCCTGATGTAGACTGCTGCTGCTGCTGGTGCTGCTGCTGATGTTGTCAATTGACTGCAGCATTAGTTGGTGTAGGGAGAGGGGTTGAGTGAGAAACCATCTCTATTTCTTCAAGAGACTTACATTTTCTTCATTTGTAAACATATAACTAAATGCATAGAACTGAAAATCTATTCGGTGATTTAACCTAATAAATGCTATCCCAGACCCCTGACTCCTCTAATGCTGTAGACCAGTGCAATTACTACTCTGAAAGAGTCTACATCTTTCTCATCCATACTGAGTCATGTTGGCATTGATTGATCACTCCATAAAATGGTAACCTATATTAGGCTATATTTTGGCCCGAACAATATATGTTTATATGCATATGAAGGTCCATCAAGTGGTTCAACAACTGTGTGATACTGGAATTCAGTTTTTTTTTTTATAACCAGAGGTACAATTAATAGCATTTCAAACAAGAACAGATAAATTCCAATTTCTATACAAGAAAGTATCCATTCAATATATGTGTCATTTTTTTGTAGAAATCTCCATTTCAAACTGCATAATACATCAATGTATAAATTTTGAATGCAACATCTGAGATATATGTAAAATCTAGATTATTGGTTATTTTCTTAAAGAAATCAATATATTTTCTTTGCTTCTCCTGTCTTGTTCCTTCTGAATAATTATCAATGTTTTTCCTATAATAAAAATGTACAAAGATGGAAAGGTATATATCAAATTATCAGGATTTTACAAAATACAAATGTCTTTTTTTTAAACACTTATTTTCCTAAAAGTAACTGTTATTCCCCTGCCACCCACAAGAGAGTTCTGTTGCCACCAATTTCCTAAAGCAGAAATTTAAGTAGCATGAATCGGTACTTTAAGTGCAAAAAGATTACTGAATTCATAACTTATATTCCCCAAGAGGCAGTCATCATATAAAACCATTAATCACTAATGATTAGATATATCCTGCAAGCAAGTAGCGTGATTCAAAAGGCTATGAAGATTATTCTGTGAGAGATCAGAGGTTTGTATGCGATACCTGAGGACGGTTTTGTGAGTCTGGTTCTAGGACGTAATATTTAGGGAGAGGTAACTGGACGATGTCTCCAAAGTGTTCCACCTCTTCGGAGTCATCAGAATGATGTATCGGTACTGGAGTCTGTGTGCCAGGTTCTAGAACATAGTATTTTGGAAGTGGTAACTGCAATGCTTGTTCAATTTCTCCAGGTGAGTCAGGATGTTGTATCTGTTGAGGAATGTCTAGACTGGGCTGTTCAAGAACATAATACTTTGGAAGAGGAAGCTGCATTAAGTGGTCAACATTCCGTTGGTAATCAACCTGGGCAACTGCTGCAGCTGCTGATGTAGATGGCAACTGTGGGAAGCCAAAAACAGGTCTCTTGCTCTCCGGTAAAGTCCATGGTTTGGAATGTTTTAGGCCAGTCCACTGTCTGCTCTCTATGATATCACTATTATTATTTGGTTTGTGTAAGCACCTGGGTGACATTCTGGTGTCTACAGGACAGGAAAATCTTTGTTTCATTGGTTTCATGCAGGTGTTTTGGTCAATCCAAGGTGTGTGGGCCAGTGAGTAGTGGGAAGAATATTGATCTAGTAAAGACAAAAACAGAAAATTTGCAATAAAACATGTTTAATAAGATTTTATAAAATTCATTTTTTTTGTGTCAATCTTATTTTTTCAAACAAAAAACAGTAAAGCTGAGTGAAAAACCAAAATTCTTTTCTCAGATTAATTTTAAAGAATAAAAACAAAATAAAACATTTATTCTTGCATTTGATAATGCAAGGATAAATATATCATAATGAGAAAACACTTTTGTGTCAATCAGAATATCACTTTCTGAGTTAGATAGATTCCTCATCGGCTTTAAAACTTGCAAATCATTTACCTATGTCAAAAGATTTTACTAGCCCATTATCCTGCCTGGCAAAAAGAATATATTTTTGATTTGCAGCAAACCAATTGCATTAGAAAAACATTTCAATATTCAATGAGATAAGTGTTTCTTTTTTTTTTTAATTTAATTTTTTCTTTTTTGAAACTTATGACTTAAACTTATGACTTTAAACTTGAGCACTTTTAAATTGTTTTATATACTCAAAATACTATTATGTTGGAGTTACACATTGACCTAGACATTGGAAATTATTTGCTTGAAACATGGTGCCAACCAGGGCTGGAATGCACTACCCATGACCTGGCTGACATGTACTACCCATTTCCACCTACATTTATATATGTTACAAATTAAACAAAGTACCAGTATAAAAATTTTTTGTAGAGTCTGGGGTCATTCTGGTGTTATTTTTTTTCATCCAAATCTGTGAATTTATTTTGCTCATAGTCAGTCAGTTAAGTGCCATACGTGATACACGCTTGGGCGATCATGTCTTGAAAGAGATATTATTATATATATATATATATATATATATATATGGTAGTGGATTCAGTCAGTCAGTTAAGTGTCATACATGATACACACATTAGGTGATCATGTCTTGAAATAGACATGACTGACTGGGCAGAAGATTATCCCGCAGTAGGTTGCCATTGCTTTCTGCAGTAGACTGGTTGCCGACCAAGGCTATAGAACCCAATCTGTCCTGCTATTTAACCCATAACTGGAAGGAAGAGATGGATTAATACCTTTCCCAAGGGTATTTGCGCGTAAGTGAATACATTGGATTCAACTGGAATTTGAACTCGGCTCCCCGGCTTCTCATTCCAAGCCGATATCCACTGTACCACAACGCACATCCTCAAGTCTTGCAAAAAAAAAACAAAAAAAAAATGACAATATAAAATTCACTATTTTGTATTCATAATGTTGAATGTGTTGCCTAATTAGGTTACAATAAAAACTGTATTTTATATGAATGCTACTTTATAAAGATTAAGACATAATAGAGTGGAAGTGGCATATCATGTATTCAGGGAGGGGACATAAAACTTGGTGTCAAATTGGTGTCAACAAAAACTTCTCACAACTCAAACTTTTCAGAGAATCATTACGAAATTAATGATAGAAATTTTGTAGAGGTTCACAATCTTGGTCTTAATTACAATTTTCCATAAGTGCTTTCCAAGTTTCTAGGTGGTGTCCCAAATGCACCAATTACTACAAGAATTACTTCACTAGTCATGCTCCATAGCTGCCAAATTCTGGCATTTTCAGTTTTTTTTTTTTTGGAGTTCACTCTTGTATAATCTCTTATTATTATTAAAGACTATTAGTTTATACTTACTTTTGGTTTACAGTTTACTTTTTTTATATGTACTTGGCAATGTAGTTTTATTTACACTATTTATATTCAGACTTTTGTCCTCATCTTTGTTGTTTTTATCACAATTTGTCAGCCTTTGTGCTCTCAGTACAGGATAATAGTACAGTGAATTAAAGCATTGATTCATGAATTTGATGACTTAGTAATTGAGAGTTCATCATCTGGGTCATGCAATTTGTACTTGAACTGAGTGGAAACAGGGTAAGCAATAACTGAGCAAGACTAAATAAAAACTAGATAAAAACAGTCTACTCTCCGTAGATTAAATAAAGGGTTCAGTTCTGAATTTTCTGTAGATCAAAATACACCTGTTAAAGGCCATAGGGCAAAATGGTTGAAACATTGTGATAAAAACAATAAAGATGAGGACAATAGTCTGAAAGAAAATAGGTTAAATAAAAGCCATTATAAGGGGGTTCTGAGAGTTAAAAAAACAGATGGGAAAATAAAAGATCAAGTTTCAAGAAGATAGATGGCATTTGACATTGAATTTAAATTTCGAAGGATTGAAGTTTATAGGAAAGCGGGAAACCAGAAGAAAGTTATGCAAGCAAGAAGTTTGAGAGAAAAAACTATTAGCATAGAACTTATGGTTACAATGAGCAATTTCAGTGGTTAAATTATGAGACCTAGCTGCAAATCTATTACTGTACTTAAGTTCAGTAACTCAAGGTACCAAAAGATAAGCAGAAGTATTATAATGAAAATATTTATCAAAGAGGGAGAGGAAAGCTATTTATTTATTTATTTTTTTAATCATCTCACCCCAAGCAAGGCATTCCACTGCCACTATTGCGCATGGGGCTACATAGGGGAAGGTAAAGAGAAGGAGTGGTTAGACATAGGGAATGTCAGGAGGAAGGTGACAGATGAGTAAGGATACAGAGGATGAGGGTTGGGCAGATGGGAAGAGTGTTTGATAGAATGGGAGCAGGTTAGTGTGTTAGGAGGTGTCTATTGACCTTACATTTAAACTCCTGGAGATTGTAGCCGTCGGGGAAGCAATTGTGTGGAAGGGAATTACACAGTCGGGAAGTGCGAGGAAAGAAACTGTTGGAGTAGAAGTTACAACAATGGGAAAGGGATTATAATGAGTGATCACAATGCTAATTATTCTTCAGATTTTATCAAGAATGTTGAAATATATAGCAAAAGCACAAGACCAGATGTGGCAACAATATTTTATGCATGGATGAATGGTAGATTTATAAATGTACAAGATAGATTCTGATGAGAAAAAGTGTCTAACATGACATAATAGCCCAACTTTCCTCCCAGCAGACTTAGCAACTGCTTCAATATAATATTTCTACTTCATGTTAATAGAAAAAAAGACCATAAGGTGCAGTGAATTGCTCTCTTAGAGATTAACATCAACCATGCTGATGGAAGGCAAACAAGGTACTTTAAGATGATTATTAGAAAACAGTTTTGTCACTTTTTATCCCAGTTAACAACAGATTGTGGATGATTTTCAATATCTGCTGCCAATTTTGATTTTATTTAATATATACTTAATTTGAAATTTTTTTTCCCATCTAAAGTTGTGAATTGTGGACATAAACAGAAAACCTATTTTAGTATACAGGCTTTGTTATTTGTCAGGGATTTTACCATTTGCTCAAGCTTCCATCATGGAGAAAGAAATTACTGTTTTTTATCCATGATAGAATACAGTAATTGGCATGGTAAGATCCAGTCAATATGATCTTTTGAATGAACTGGAAGCAAATGAAGCCATTGTCACAATGTCAATATCATTGCTACTAGAGGCCAACAAAACAATTTATAGGCATTGTGACAATGGAATTAACATTGCCACAAGAGGCCAATGATGTAATTTCTAGACATTGTTACAAAGAGATTGTCAAAGCTACTAGAGGCCAATGATGCAATTTCTAGACATTGTGACAACAGGATTGTTATGACCAGCTAGATTTTTTTATTATGATACACTGGCAATTTAGTTAACATGATTTCACATGTAGGATTTATTAAATAAATACATGAAACTTATATTCAGTTTTCTATTAATAAATAATGTTTTAACTGAAAATGTAACATTGACTGAATGTTTATCTTTAAAATTTCATAACAATAATTTATAATTTTTACTAGTTTATGTAACACATGATACGTGGTTATGATTTTTATTAGGCAAATTCATAAAAACTTTCATTCACTAATCATCTCATAGATAAAAAGGTAAGATTTATTAAACAAATCAATTTAAGCTATCATTCTCTCTAATGATTACATATATAACAGATATAATTTATTAAACAAATCCATCAAAACTCTCATGCAGTCTTATGATTATATATAACAGGTAGGGTATATTAAGCAATTACATCTAAATTTTCATTTTCTCTAATGATTACATAAATAGAAGGTGGATATATTAAACAAATCCATCAAAACATTCATCCTGTTATGACTACATATATAACAGGCAGAAATTTATGAAACAGAACCATCAAGATTTTAATTTGCTCTTATCAGTAAGTACACAGTGACACAGCAAATTCTGATGTTAGGGATAGAAAAATGAAACAATAATTATATTTGTTAAGTATATTAAAAGATACCTGCTAAATTCACTAAAATCTGACCAAATAAATAAAGTAACAGAAATTTTAAATTCTATTTTTATTGAAATGAATGTCACTAGAATTTGTAAGTATCTTCTTGCGGCATTAGTAATATTTGATGAGTCAAAAAGCCACTTAACTAGAGGTGACATCTCAATAAATTTCCCTAGAGAAGGCAAACGGAAACCATTCCACTGTCAATCCCAAGAAATATCATCACATTTATCAAACAAAATATGAAAGCTAATGGCATAAATGGGGTTAAGTCCATCAAAATTAACTTTACAATTGTTTAGGAGTGACAGATATCACTTGGCCTTCGTCCAGTGACTGTTTGCAACAATAAGAAATAATTCTGAGTACATGGAAGGTTAGAACATTAAACCAATGAAAAATATAAAACTAAATAAGCAAGTTAAATGTCAACATTTTGGGTGTATATGAAATGAGATAGCCAAACAATGGTAATTTTGTCACTGACAAACAGTATGATATATGCATGCAGAAAGAAAAATGAAAAAGGAGGTGGATTGATACTAGACTAAGACATGAAGAAATGCATTCTGGGATACTGTCAGTGATCTGAAATAATCATTGCAATTAAACTGAAAGAAAATACTTTCAACATATCCATCATAGTTGTATATAGGCTGACAGCACAAAGTACAAAAGAAGAAATCTCAAAATACTACTCTACACTAGACAACACTAAGGTGAAATAACAAATTTGAACTAGGAACCTGTAACGAATGTGAAGAAAAATGGGTTCACTGATGTAGGACAAATGTCCAGGTAGTAGCCAACACCAAATGGGTCTAAGGGTATATGGTGTCATTCACCATATACCCTTAGACCCATTTGGTGTTGGCTACTACCTGGACATTTATCCTACATCAGTGAACCCAGGTAAGAGAACACCCAAGATGAATATGGATATGTGGCAACACAGACAGAAAAACAAAAAACCAGAATGACAACATAACTATCAACAAGAGATTGCAGTTGTACATTACAAACCTACCCAAGTGCTGACAGAGGAAGTGATCACCTACCAGTTACATATAAACTTAGAATAAAGCACAAAAATTGAATGAAAATGGAAACTTCAAGTGGGACACACTAAGAGAAGCTTTAGTGACATCAGCAAATAAGATCATCCCAAAGAACAAAGAAAAAAACGAATGGCTGACAGATAAAATTCTTGAAATGATGAAAAAAAGAAAGAAACAATGCCAAAACATGAAATAGAATATAGAATATTAGACAAAGAAATAAGGAACAAAAGCAAGCAAGCTAAAGAGGAATGTCTCTATGATATATTTGCAGAAGTAGAAAGAATGAGTATCACAGATAAAGCTGATATGCATAAAAAATAAGACAACTGAGAGGGCAAGATATGCTCATCAACAAGATGCATAAAACTTAAGGATGGAAAGATGATATTAGAAAGAAAAAAATAGTTCAGAGATTGAACGAATATATTGGAGAGCTCTTCCATGATGAAAAAGAATGACCAGCCATACACAGAAATATCAATGGACTGAAAATATTAAACACTGAAATAGAGCTGCAAGTGCTAAATTGAACAGAGACAGTGACAGGGTCAGTTGGAATCATAATAGTGGTGCTGGCAGCCTTAGATGATTTCAGCCAATACAACATTACAGATATAATAAATAAAATCTCTAGCAGTGGGAAATAAAGTGAAAGGCCTAAGTAGATCTATTTTTATAGCAGTGCCTAAGAAATTAGGAGCAAATAAATGTGAACAACATTGGGCAATCAACCTATTAAGCCATACAACAAAAGTTAAAAATCCAAATTCTGATAAATAGAGCATGCTGCAGAATGAGACTAGAGATAGTACAAGAACAGTGTAGGTATGTCAACAACACTAAAACAGAGAACACAATATTTATGCTCAGAATGTTATCAGAAAGAGCAGTACAAATTTAGAATATGTAACTGTGTTCAATGGATTATACAAAGGCATTCAATAAAGTACACCAAAAAGATCTATTAGAAATACTCAATAACCTTGACATACTTGAAAAGAATATTAGAATAATAAAAAACCTATATTGGCAGCAAACTGTCTGTATACAGACAAAAAATGAGTTCAGCAGATATACAAAAACTGAAAGGGGTGTAAGATAAGGCTGTGACTTCTCATCAGACTTATTCAACCTGTACATGTACAGTAAGCAATTCTGAGAGAATGAGATGTCCTACTATAATTCATTATTGACAACCACAATCTTAATATAGGATATGCAGTTGACAGAGTGTTGATAGCAGATACAGAAAGAAAAAACTACAAAAACTTCCAGAAGGTAGTGAATGAATATAAAAAGAAAGGGTGAACACCAATTGCAAGACATAGTGTATGGTTGTCAACTAAAAGATGAGCCCTACATGCAAAGTACAAATTGGAGATATCAAAATCAAACTATTATAAAAATTTAAATATTTAGGTAGTCTTCTAACAAAGGACAGAAAATGCAAACTGAAATCTGAAGATGCATTGAGATAACCAAGAATGCATTTCAAAAGCTATGCAGAGTATTAAGAGACAGGAAAAACTTTGTTAGAAATAAAGAAAAGAGTACTGAAGGTTATGTGACATCTATCATCCTATATGACATTCAATGCTAAAATGAATAAGAGACTTGAAGCAACAGAAATGTGGTTTTACAAAAGGATGCTGAGTATACCATGGCCCAAACATATGAGTTTTGAAAAAATAGGGGCAAAAAAGAAATATCAGGAAGAGGCAGTTGAAATTTCTGGGGCACATAAAGAAGGAGGGTTTAGAAAATCTGATACTCACAGGATAGATTCATGAAATCAAAAAGCAAAATTTATTAGGAGCTACAAAGGACAGGAAATTGTGGAGAGCCATGATTACCCACCTTCTGAGAGGCCAAGAAGACAAGTGAAGGAAGCCAGAAAACAGAGTTTTGTTTTTCAGTAAAGGAGACAGTCCAAGACCTGATGTGGACAAAAAAATGTGAAAAAGTGTGTGTGTGTCAGAGTGATAACAGTGCAGAGGATATGGATGAGTCTAACTGTGGTTATGAAAGTGTTTGGAGTGATCACTAGTGGTGCTAATGCTATTCTACCATTCATCTTCCCATGGGGCTTCAGACTTAACATGAAAGCCTATATCAAGTGTCTTCAGGAGGTAGTGCTACCCTGGGTCAAGAAGATAGCTGCTGGAAGACCCTATATTTGACAACAGAACTCTGCACCATGTCACACAAGCAGAGAAACCCAGTAATGCCTGTTAGACAATTTCTGCAACCACATCAGCCTTTACATCTTGCAACATCAAAGATAAACTGAAAGCAAGGATTATGGCAGTGTTCACCAACTTAAACAAGAAAACTTTCCAGAAGAGATGCCAAAGTTGTCTGGAGGTCATGGTTGAAGACAATAGTGATTTTATTAAATAAATTTACTCGTTAGTATTTCAAGGTATATTTTGTGTAATTTTTGTAAATATATCTGTTAAATGAGATGTCAGTATCATTTTCATTTTTATGTAATTCTGATGACAAATTATTCATTGCACCTTGTATTGAAGGCAAAAGAAGCAGGAATAACAGTGAATAGTCTACTTAATGAGTTTGTGTGAATGGATGGTAGAATAAGAACAAAAAATGATGGTAAAGAATCAAAAGTTACTGAGAGCAATAAGAGACATTTAATATTCTGTACCAATGACTGACTTATGATGTGAGAGAGAAAAACACAGAATGATAAATGCTGAACATAGCCTGGTGGTATGGTGACCAGATTTTAATTTATTAGTAGAACTGGTTACAACTAGTGTTGAAAAATATTACAGTTGTCTATTATTTATTACTCAGAGCAACAAACACCTAAAGAAAGTCAGATGGTACAAGAATCACAAAATAATATTCAAAACAAAAATGTGGACAGTCCAAGTGAAAATAATAAAAATATTTATCAGTGATGACACTATATAGTTACTTTATGCTGATACCAATCCTTCATGTAGCAAAAAAAAAAAGTTTTTCCAGCCATTTGTTCATTTTTTTAATGCCATGTTTTTAATGTAAACAAATATGGCCCTCCACAGTTTCATATTCTTTAATATTTGTGAATTGCCATGACAAAAGATGTCATAGAAGTGTAACTGATATCAATTGAAAAGTGGATTTAATGAGTTCAAGTACCATCATAATCTATTGCCTTTATTTTTATACAAATGTCTTTGGAAAAGACTTGAATCCATCTCTTTTCATTTCAGATATGGATTAAATAGTAGACTAGGTTGATTTCTCTAGCCTAGAGTGGCAGATAGTCTAAGAAACAGAAAACTTTTGAATTTTAAATTGTGGAGAAGACAATTCTTGATAAAAAAAAGAATTAGCAATATTATTGTTCCTGAACTAGTGTCTCAACTTCAGTCACTTTTCTACCACTGTCTTGTAGCTTTCCTGGTAACTGTTCAGATGAACTTTTCACTATGGTACCTAGACTTTATGAATTTAAGTGCAGTACTAGATTGATGACAAGGTCTTCAGTTGAATTGGCAAGATGTAACCATAAGTTCTATGCTTACAGTTTTATCTCACACTTCTTGCATGTAAAACTCTCTTCTAGCTAAATGGATTGCAGCCAACATTGATCTTCAAAAATTTAAATGCAATGTCAATTGTTATCTACTGTTTTCTTGATTACTCTTCTTTTGTTCTTACTCCTTGATAATGTTTCTCTTTTTTCTTATTATTTCATAATCATTTACAATTTGTGTCTTAGAGGCATAGAATACGATTAAAAAAAACAACAACCCAAAGTCACTATTTTTCCCAAGAATGCCAGTGCAATTTACAGATAATAAAGTCTGTTGATTAACCACTTTAATACATCCATATACTTCTAAAATAGGTCTTAGTGTCTTTCTTAATTTTTTTGTCCAGATGAAAAACTGCTATTTATTCACAGAGTAATCTCTTCACTATCTTGGCTTAATATAACTGACCACTTCAACTGGTAATAATTGGTTATCTATGCTTATTCACAATTAACCACTGACAGAGATAGCTGTGACAGAAGAGGTGAGTGAAATATGGCAGGCATATAGATGCTCCTTATGTTCACTTTACATGCCTGTGCTTCTTTTTCTTCTGATCATTTAGATTCACAAAAGTAATCATTTTGCCATTACTCTAAGTAATTGCTACTATGTAAGAACATCAACTTAAGCGAGTTCACTTTATTGATTGCGTTGTCCAGTTCAAGAGGAATATGCCTGGATTCTCCAAAGTGGCAAGTAGCCTGTCTCCAAGGATTGGCACAATCCTATCAATGTAAATAATTAAGTACAGCATAATTAATTTCATCTACTTTGGGGCCAAAGACAGAATTTTAACTTGTTTCTTTATTATTTTTTTGTGTTTTATAAATAAAAAAATGTACTGTTAATAGCACAAATTTACTCATTATAACAAAAGAAAAGGAAAAGAATGTATATGCCTGGGTATGTATACATGAAAACACTCTAGTTTCAGTGGACTTTAAAATCTAATAAACCCCAAACAGCACTTATATATATATGTCAGATTAAATAAATTGAAAACATTGTGTTTGCTTATTTTTAATAAAATCTGTTCATACTCACAAATAACTTTTTGTGTATTATAATTGAAATATGTCAGAAATGATCTGTAACATTGACAGATGTTATCATTCATTTCTCAATGTTCCCAAGTACTTTCAATCTCCTTCCGAGATCATCTTCAGGGGTGTGAGTTGTGGTAACCAAAAATAACTGTAAAACTGTGTTGCTAAAAATTACAGTAAATTTTTTTTCTTGCTTCAAATATAACGGTTAACAAATTGCTTAGCATTCATTAGAACCTGAACATTATCCAAAATGGAATTTTTTTATATGTTGTAATGTCATGGTCATGCACATGTTAAAGCATGAAAAAACTGTTCTTTTTACAAACATTTTAGAACATCACTACAGTATTCATAGCTGATTTATTAATTGACGGCTTAAGTGTTTTAATGAATATTGCCTTGAGAATTTGTAGTTTGCTTTTTCTGTTTTCTTGGTGTAGGATAGCTGTGTTAAATTTATTTAATCTGACATGTCTAAAAGAAAATTTTCTGCCCAAATACGCAAATATATATATATATAGAAACAAAAAGGAAGGCAGACATACTAGTCTGGTCATTAGATGTGATAAGATCATTTGATTTATTGTCACCAATTATCCTCAGAGATCTCTATGCATTTTTCCTGATGTACAGTTTTGTCTTTCTTTCATTCTAACCTGAAAAAGCCATAGGAAGCAGATACTCTCGATGAAACATGTTTATGACTTTTCCCCTATATCTCATTATTTTCAGTAGAATAACGTCAAATTTGATTCTAAATCATTTTAAATGTCTGTTAAAATCTTTAATAATTAAAGAAATTCTACCCAAAATCATATTTAAGTTGAACAGATTAATCATTCAATCTATTAGGCGAGTTGCCCAAAGTTTTTTGTGTCTCATATATTTCATTCATTTCCACCAAAAAATGAAATCTCTCATTTTTTATTAATTTTTTGCTTTTTCCATTGGAATATATTTCAGGCTTTCAATTTCTTTACCTCATAATCTGATTTTATCAATAATGCTTATAATATTATTTTCTGACCATGGATATTTTTTTCTTTGTTTTTCTATGCACTAGAATTTGTGAAAACAAAGTTTTGTTAAAAATGCAAAAAAACAAAAAAAATTTAATTCTTAAGCTTCACTTCATGATCAAAAATATTTAGTTTGTTAGTACAGAAACTGAGTATGGGTAAGTAGGGTTGTAGGCAAGCATACAAAAAGCAGAATACATAGCTCAGTATAATGTGTTCAAATGTAGTCACAACTATAATACAAGTATACCTTTTTTTTTGTTTAGAAACTTCAAATCATATTTTAAATCATTTTAAGTATTGTCTTTATAAATGACTTATTTTAGATATTTTGATTACTGCCTTTATGAATTACATGTTTTTAATTATTTTAATCATTATCTTTAGAAATGAGATATTTCAAAATATTTAAAATATTACCTTTAAAAATTGTATATTTTAAGACATTTTAAAGATTTTAACTATTGTGTTTATATATCAGATATTTTCAAATATTTGATATAACTAAAGTCTTTACAAATTACATATTTTAAAATATTTAAGAAATTATAACTATTGTTTTGGGGAATTACATAATATAAAATATATTAAAAATTTCATGTTTTTATTAATTAGATATTTTTAAATATTTTAAAATGTATAATGTTTCTATAAAGTAAGTATATATTTTTTTAAATTTATAAATTATAATTATTGTTTTTATAAATCATATATTTTTAGATATTTAAAAATTTCTTACTAATTTACATAGCTGAATTTAAATGAATGTATTTGGTTTTCATATACTAATACTTAATTTTTCACTGAATTAGTTCTGTAGAATGTATTTTCATAGCACTAGAAGAAGACATGTTTTTCTAATCTTCACAGCATGAAAATGTACTCTTTAAAATTGCATTCATTCTATAGACTTCATATCTGAGACCAAGCAACTAGTGATATAACAGTATACTAAATGCTGCTGTAGCACCTGCTAAAAGCAATATTGTTAAAATGATGTCATTTCTATACAAGAAATAAAAAAAAGTACTGAGGATGGGGAAGAATTCCAAGCTAGTTGGCTAATAATTTGTACCAGGTGTGAGGCAAAGATTTATGTGCAAACTGATATAAAGATAATATGTATAGAAATATCTCACCATAGACAAAATGTTATATATTATTAGCAGACAATCATTGACAATACAAGCAACACAAAAAATGTGTTCAATTGTCTAAATAAAACTTGGAATTGTAAAAATGTTTCTCAAAATCTGAAACAACATTTTTGTCTAATATCTAACAGATAATATAATTTTGTGTGTTCTTTCCCTCCTTCCCTAGTTAGCACATATGTTACACCCTTTCAATACCTCATAAATAATGGACTATTCAATTTTTATCAAAAGGAAATCAAGAAAAGACATATCAGAGAAGCTGTTTAGTTTCAGTGAAAAAAATGAAGAGAGAGAAGACAGTAGAGGTGAAATGTATATTACGGAAGATTCAGTGAAATGGAAAACTTAACAATTTCAAATTATTTTCTTTTATTTACTCTTACTCTCACTTGTATATAATAATAACCCAGATTCCAAGAAAAAATATCAAAGACACTATTTAGCTTTAGGAAAAAAAAAAGATGAAAGAAAGAAAGAGAATATAGAAGAGAAAATAACACTCTCATGTGTTTAATGTCTGCTTCAATGAAATGGTAAATCTTTCCAGTTTTTAATCTTTTCATCTGTATACTCTTACTTTTTAAAATAATGACCTACATTCATAGTTATGATTGTTATTGCATTATTTAGTTAGAGTTGTTAAGCTCAAATATGTAATGATGCAATAAGTGTATGACCATATATATATATAATTTTTTATATTAATATATATATATATAATTTTCTTCTCAAAAATAACGTTTATTACCATCATTACTAAGTTCCTGATGACACATTGTTTTTCAATGTCAAAACAAAATGTACACTTTAGTAGATTGTAGTTTGTACATGTTCTAAAATATAATTTATAATTCACACACACACACACGCAACTGTTCCTCTCCAGGTGATCACCTGAAGAGGAACAGTTTTGTTCTGAAACATGAACATTTTTGTGTAGTGATATTATGGTTTTATAAACCATTGTAATAGCAAAATTACAATATTAAGCTCTACCCTTTATCGAGCACTCTTTATAAAAATAAATGTTTGAACAGTGGGTTTTTAATCTATGTGTTCTTTTACTTTTTTGTAATATATATATATAATCAATATTATTGGTCCTGACCTGGCAGCTTGGCTTCAGTCACTTTCTCACCACTGTAAGGTTGCCCTTGTGTCATTTCTATAAATATTTTTATGATAATTGTTTAGATGAGCTTTTCACTATGGTACCAAGATATTTTGAATTTAGGTGCAGTACTAGATTGCTGTTAAGGTCTCATCAATTTACAGTTGAGCCGGCTAGATGTAACTGTATATTATATCCTAATCCTATGCTAACAGTTTCTTTTCTTGCACTTTTTGCTTGTGGAACTGTCTTCTAGCAGCATGCTTTCCAGCCAACTTTGCAAAAATTTAAATGCTATGTCAATCACTATTTACTGTCCTCGTAATTAGTCATTACTTCTTTCTGCTAAATATTAATGTTTCTGTTCCTAACTTCTCTGCACCCTGTAACCCCTTGTATTTTAATGGCTTTACTGCCTTGCATTGGATGATACTGATTAAAAACAATATGTCTATATATTAAGATACACAGGTAATGCAATTATTAGCACAGAAAGCAGAATTGGTGTGCTGAGTTCAAATTCCTATCACTTTTGTATAGAGGCTATTGGAAAAGGCATAAATCCATCTTTTCTTTCTGCATCTAGATATGGGTTAAATAGCAGAATAGACTGGGCTCTCCAACTTTGGATGACTGACAGTACAGAAGAAGGACTAATCTGAATTCAAAACTGTGAAAGAGGCAATGGGAAACCACTGTACCATCTAGCCAAAATTGTAATGGTAACTCACAGATGTTAAAAAAGATTCTGTAGAAAAAATGTATGTATTTATGTACATGAATGTTTGTGCCAATTTAAGAATGATCATTAAAATAGTTGAGAAATGATGAGTCCTTCCATGTAGAATATTGAATCACAACTGTACCACACCATTGCTGTTGCTGTGGAAACATCTAGTAGGGTTTTTACAGAGTCAACTTGCCAACCAATACTTAACTGATTTTGAATTCAGTGATATCTTTCACCTAAACTAGTTGACAACTATTGCTAGAGAGTTTAGTGTTCTTTACTATTGAGGTTTTATTTAAATGAAAATATCCAGAAACTGCTTGAAATTTAATATTGCTGGATATATTTCTTTACTTTTTCTGGTAATGTATAATAATGATGAAGTGAAAAATCTTATATCAAATTACAATCCAAAAACACTCCATCTTTTAGCAACTGATTTGAAAGAAACCTTATACAAACCTTGAGATTCTGCACTGTGTGTCGTATCTGTATTGTTCCAGCCATCTACACTTTCAGTGTGTGAGGTGAGCATGGATATAACCCTGTGACAATCAGGATACATTGGTGCTGTTTTTTTACCTCTTTTACCTCCAGATTCAATTTCCTGTAAAATACAAAACAAAAGAACAATGAAAGAAAATGAAGTATACAAAGAAAGAAATATGATGCTGAAACAGAGTCAATATATAATTTTGACTTTTGAATAATTCACAAAAAATAACAGAAATCTTTAACCACTTGCCAGCTGCTGACAAGATATTGCAGAAATTTCTTTATCCTGAGTCTTCTCAGACTTTCAGAGTCTTCTTAGACGTTACAATTGAAAATTTGTAACTGATGATGAAGGCATTGAAAGCAATGTTTGTCCTGAAGCAGCTAATAAAATATTTTGTCAATATAAAATACATCCATTAATTTATAGAGATATCAACAAGGTTATTACATCATGTCTGGTGCTTCAATTACATATATTTCAAAATTCTGGACAAAATCCAAAGAAGAATCTGTAATATCATTCATTCTGACTTGCCATCTTGGCTTAACTTACTGCAAGAATATAGCTTGCCTGGAACTTTTCTATAAATATTTTCATGGAAACTGGTCAAATTAGCTTCCCTTTTTGGTACCTCAGACTCATGAATCTAAGCTTTATACAAGACTAGCACTCTACTATTAAAATGCATTTAAGTGTAAGTTCTATTCTAATAGTTTTTTTTTTTATCCTTTCCTCCAAGCAATGCAGGACCCCCACTGATGCACAGAGGGTTAAAGTGAGAGAATAAAACACGTTACAGGAAATATCAAGAAAAGGGTAAGAGATGGATGCAAAACAAGTAAAGAGAAGATGGCAACATGTATTGCTCAACTTCAGCATTGATCAAAGACTGAACAATTGTCTTTGAATATAATGTTGATTTAAATGTTTTATAAAACTCGTAATGAAAAAAAAAATTAATTGAACTAATGGTAATACAAGCAGTTTCCTTATTAGAAAACATTTTACATTCATTGACTGAGGATCCAATACTACTTTATAAATTTTTTATTATAACAATTTTTTAGTAGATTAGGTTTCTCAAGTCCAGTAATTGTTATTGCTCTTTCCGGCATTGATAGGGGTCTTCCTTCATAACCATTTGTTTAAAGACATTTAGAATGTTAACCTCTTGATTATATCATTATTTTTTTCATGTGTTATCAATTTTACTGTCGCTACTTTTGAAAGTCATCAGGTGATACAGCCTTTGTTCTTTGTACAATTCTTTGTTTGTGATTCTGTAACACCAGTTGATTCTTTGTAACTCAACTGCTCATAAAATATGATGATTTAAAAGAGTTTTACTTAAAATAATGAAAAGAAATATAATATTTGCTAGCCAGGTGTCAACATAAACTAAGAAAGAGTAGCATAGTGGGAAAAATGCTTACACTTCTGGATGGAAGAAAATAAACAGAACAGTGGATTTTTAACTCTGCCACTCATAAAATATGATCAAAGAGAGTCTTATTTCAAATTAAATATTGAAAAAATGATATTTATATTGTGGCAACATTAATAAAGATAAAGATAATGATAAAACTAGTTAATTTTCTAATTGGAAAAACAAGTTTACAAAAAGAAAAAAAATCAGCTCAAGAAGATATATTTTTACTTCCTAGACAATTGTATAATACAAAAAAAAGAAACACTTCTCAAATTCTTCCCAGCATCAGTTTAAAAATATATATATATATATAAAAAAAAAGGTTGCCATGGTAATTTTACAGCAAGCTGTTACTGCAAATACTAATGACAAGTTTCAGATTTCAAAATATTCAGACAATCATACAAATGTACAATTTGAATTAATCTAAGACAATATAAATTATTTATAAGCTAAAATAAAAATTTTAATGATTTTGATATTATATAAATCTGTTTGAAAACCTTAATGGACTCTGATAATGTTAGCTTACAATGACTTAACATTATAAATCATTGACTTTAAAAACTACCATCAACTAAAGACAGAAAATAAATAGGAATATAAAAACACAAACATTTCGAAACATTTGCACAAATGAAAGCAAAACAAAAAACCGTGTTGCCTCTTTTGATTGATTTTCCAGTTTTGATGCTGAAATTTCCAAATAAATCTTCAGGCTTGTTTTCAATTTATAGACAATTTAAATTTCTTTTTCCATATCTATTGTGTTAATGGAAAATAGCTTGTTTTTGATCAATACAAAACAATGACAAATTTGTAAGCAATTTTAAAAAATTTTTTAAGCAATTTTTTTTATCATGTACAATATCCTCCAACGCAGAATGTATAGATAAATACATTTATATTTATGTGTGTACATGCGAATGGGCATTATATATATATATATATATATATATATATATATATATATATATAAAATCTGTGTGTGTATATATATGTACATATAAGTACTTGTATGATGCTCTGAAAGTAATGCCCTCTGCATGGGCCCATGTTGTAAGGGGTCGATGGTAATAGTATAGAAGTAGAGGTTATACATTCCAGCCAATAACAGGTATATTTTTTTACCTTGTTACTGGTAGCATAATAGTCTGACAAAGTGGTATCTGATATGAAAGTGTATCTGAAGCAAAGGTGCAACAGTGAATTGCTTCATGCAGAAAACATTGCATTTACTAACATTCATGAAAGCCTGCTTTTGTACAAAAGTGAATGTAATAGTCTTACTGGAATTTGAACTTGACAAGTTAATTCCAAAATCTGTGCCGATAACTGCTAAGTGATATACATATATGCCACCATTATACTAGTTATACATCCTGAGTACAGTTTAGGTATTTTGTAATGTATTTGAGCACTGTTAATGGTGATGTATACAACATCTTAAAATTACCTTCAATCTGTTGTTAACTGGGGCAAGAAATGGCTTGTTCATTTTAACACTTTTCTATTTATCATCCTAAAGAACCTTTTTTGCTTCCCATAAAAAGGACTGATGCTAAGTAACTCACTGTTTCTTCTTTGCCTCATGTTTTTCAGTGGCATGAAGTGAAAAAATTATATTGCTAAATGTGCATTATATTGCTGAATGTTCTTTTAGAAAACTTTTCTAACCAGAATTCATCTTGCACATTTACAAGTTTACCATTTATCATTACATTGAATATTGCTTCCATATCTAGTCTAGCGTATATCTCCAGATTCTTGACAAGTTCCAATAAATAATCTTCAACATTATTAGTCTTGACCTGGCATTTTGGCTTTAGTCACTTTCCCACAATGATAATGTAGCTTCCCTATGCTTTTTCTATAAATATTTTATGAATTTGTGGACTGTACTAGATTAGAAGCTAAGTCTGATAATTTCACAGCTGGCATTACTAGTTGTGACCATGAGTTTTATGCTAAAAGATTCTTCTTCTGCATGTTCTGCTTAAGGAATTCTATTTTGTCTGTCCTGTTAGTTATGATCTTCAAAAATTTAAATGCAATGTCAGTCATTATAGAAATATATAAGAAGTGTGTGTGTGTGTGTGTGTGTGTGTGTGTGTGTGTGTGTGATAGTTAAATCATTCTGAAACCCTCATTCTCGGTATCCTTACCTGCCTATCACCCACCCTCTGACATTTCCTATATTTAATCATCCTTTCTCCACTCTACGTAGCCCCCTGCGCAGTAGTGGCAGTGACATGCCTTGCTCGGGGTGAAACGCTTATAAAAAAAAAAAATAAAATAAATACACCAGGTCTCATTTGATCCCCAGATTAGTACAGAGACTGGTTATTACTTGGGTGTAAAGCTATTTTGGAACACTGGGTATTGTAAGAAATAGGGAAGAAAACATCAACAAAAATCCAACATTTAGAAAGTGGAAAAGTGGTAAAGATGGTGAAACAAGACCATTGTTTCAGGTTCTTAGAAAAAGGATATCACTTTGATTGGTAAGGCAATAGTCTCCTTGAATATAAGACACTGCAAACATTAATAGGAGTTGAATCTTTAACTGTACTAAATTCATATGAATGGTAACAGTAAAAAACATGATTACTGAATCTAACGATTCAACATAATATTTGAGGAGAGTATATATATATATATATATATATATATTGAAAATGTCAGACAAGTTACTATCATTAAGTTTTTTTATATAATTTTTCATGTGTTCATGTAATGCTTTTATTTTCAGAACTCAAATTATATAAAAATTGTCCAAAGGTTTTCTATTTTTGAGTACCTTCAGCTATACTTGTAGCCATTATCAAGAATGAATTTTGTTTTACTTGTAAATAAATATGTGTAAAATTTATGTACATAGAGTCAGGTGTATGTTATGCTTCAAACACGGTAAGCACATTTTTACCATGTTCATAACTGATATTATTAAGTGTAGGAATTCTCCTTTTTATAATGGAGGCATTACTAATAAAAAAGAGAAATCCTACACTTAATAACCGCATGCAGCTTTTTGACCTTTTACGTGTGGCTCATAGAAATATATTGGCTGATTTCATTTTTTCATCACAGTTAATATAAAAGGTAAGAAAATTTCAAGCATTATAATTATTTATTGAGTATGGATTGAAATCCCATTGGATTAAAATGTAACTTTATGTTAATGTGTATGTAATAAAAATGTATGTATAAATTTTGTTCATGTTATGCAGCTCTCAAACATCTGGACTTCATCATATGTTGTTCTTATAGTAAGCAAGTTTGGCTACCCCTGATGTGTGTGTGTGTGTGTGTTGCAAACACTGATATTTAAATTGAACATACAGACATAATCACTGATTCTTCAAATCTGATCCTGTTTGCTATAGTAACCATAAAATTGTCAGTTACTTTGTGAATACTTCTGTACAAGATTTGTTAACAAGATTGGCATTAATTTCCTCAGATTATTGAATACGTCTGAGAGTAAGCCATTAAAAACTGAGTCCTGTTTATGAATCTGTGTCCAAAACCTTTGCATGTTATTTTATTTTATATTGTATTTGTCAATAAATTTTATATCTCACCTTTTGCATATTACATCGCAAGTATTTATCATTGCTAGCTTCATTTTTAGTTAAATAACAATGATAGAAATTATTTCTTTTTAAAAAATCATGTGTCATTATTTTTTTTTTTTTTAATCGTATCACCCCGAGCAAGGCGGTAACACCACTGATGTGCAAGGAGCTACATAATAGTGAGAAGATTGGAAAAGAGAAAGCCGGAAACCACATCCTAAACAGGGAACAAGGGATGAGCCTCTTAACCTGTTCAATAGATATGGGTGGAGTGTGAACCGGGCGATAGATCTATCTACTTCAATTGAAAAAAAATAAACAAAGTGAGAAGATTGGAAAAGAGAAAGCCAGAAACCACATCCTAAACAGGGAACAAGGGATGAGCCTCTGAACCTGTTCAATAGATGTGGGTGGAGTGTGAACCGGGCGATAGATAGATCTATCTACTCCAATTGAAAAAAGAAATGCTTGCATATATATGGTTACTGTAATGGTTGGTCAGTGAATACCAAATTTTTCTTATAAGGAAATGGCTAATATTACCACTAGCATTGTTTTGACACTGTGCAATACTAAAGTAAGTAAGTAAATATCCTAGCAACCTTATTTCACAGACTATTTTGCTAGTAGAGTGAAACTGATTCTTACTAGGTTCTACATTACCGTGACTTTCTGACAGATTAAATTTAGTAAGTAAGTAACTGGCTAAGTAACTAATAGCAATTAAAAGTTTAAAATCTTATCTTCTAACTTCAAGCTTCAAATGTTTATTTTACTTATGAAGACGTTGTATAATACTACTGAAAGCTTATTGCTATTTGAATCTGGTCATGATATATATCATTATGTTCCTATCATTTAAGCCCCATTTAAGAAACAGGAATATTATTAGAAATAAAGAAAATAGTGCTGAACCATTATGTAATATCTAATCTCCTACATGACTGTGAATGCTAAACAATTTCCTTACAGATGAAGAATCATGAATTGACAGAATGGTAGTTCTACAGATAAATGCTAAGAATATTATAGACAGAACATGTCAGCAATTAGTAAGTTTTAAGGAAAATGAGAATTAGGAACTTGCAGTCAGAAAGAGACAGTTGAAATTTCTACAACACATAATGAGGAAGAGGGTTTGGAAAATTTAACACCTACAGGATATACTGAAGACAGAAGAAGTTGAGCAAAACAGTCAATAATCTATCAAATATTTATGTAAACAGGTGGTAAAAATAAGGACTGACCAGGATTGCAGAGGAAAAGATATTTCTGAGTGCTTAAAAAATACAGAATTAGCACAGAATTATATTTGCCTTTTAAGACTGATGCTCAGATGAGCTTTCTTCCTAGGTGCCTCAACTAGATGAATTTAAACATGCTACTGATGGCAACTAGATCTCACCATTTTACTATTGAACTAACTGAACTATGTTCTATTCAAACTCTTACACTTCTCACTGTTGGAACTACCTCATAATTTATTGCTTCTATGTCACCATCATTCTTCAAAAATTTTAATGTAACATCAATAGCCATCTTCTATCTTCATTGTCATTTCTCCTCACTAAAGTCATTCCCAGTAACCCTTTGCATCCTAGTAGCATAATTTCCTTGTTTAGGGTGACATGATTAAAAAGAAAGAAAGAAAAAAAATCACATATGAAATTGATTAAAAATAGAAGGAAACTACCATTGACTGATCAGAATTTAAACAATTCTCTCATAACTAATTTAATTTCAGATGTGAAGATTTTAGCAAAATCAAAGCAAACTCAAAGTTTCATGAGAAGTAATCCTCATTTTATTTTGATACTCATTCAATAAATTATATAAAATTGCTAAATGTCTTTCTGAAAATTATTGTAGATTTGATAGGCAATACAAGATATGTATCGCACATCTGAACTTGTACTTTACACATAGAATGTAAAAGATTGTCCAACTACATCTAGACTTATGAATATATGAGTGTAAGTCCAAAATTACTTGTACTATCACTATAACATATCTTTAAGCTTTTCATACTGCCTCCTGTGCATATATCCTCATAATTGGTACTATTGTGTCTACATGATTGAAGTTTGAGCTTATCAACCAGTTTTCTACTGTTGTTATAGTTTAAACATAGCCACTCTGGATTCAGTAGTTTCATGCCATCTTTGGTTTCATTTTTTTATAATTTCACTCAAGGCATTGCTGAGTGTGAGAGAATACATAAAAGAAAAAAAGGAGAGAGAACAATAAAAGAATAGGAATTCATAAGGCAGAAGATAATGCTTGGCATATATATATATATATATATATATATATATATATATATATATATATCCAGTAACTACAGCTAAATAAATGTTGAAAAAATAAATTTTGGATCAAGCAGCATGATTAACTGGTTTCAGATATCCTCCTGGCATGGATGATGGAATGAGAACAGTCTACTCTTGTGGGTTGAATAAAGGGTTTGATCCCAAATTTCTGGAAAGTTCCCAACTATGACCTGTTATTGCATTTATATAAATGGCTTGTAATTGTAATCATAAAGATAAATCTTTTGTGATCAGAGCTATAAATATTAGTTATCACAGTTAATTTTGCTTAGATTTAAAACTTAATTTATGGTGCAGTGGATATCGGCGCGAAACGAGAAACCGGGGAGCCGAATTCGAATTCCAGTTGAATCCATTGTATTCACTTACGCGCAAATACCCTTGGGAAAGGTATTAATCTGTCTCTTCCTTCCAGTTATGGGTTAAATAGCAGGACAGACTGGGTTCTATAGCCTTGGTCAGCAACCAGTCTACCGCAGAAAGCAATGGCTACCTACTGCGGGATAATCTTCTGCCCAGTCAATCATGTCTCTTTTGAGACATGATCGCCCAAGCGTGTATCATGTATGGCACTTAACTGACTGACTGATCTTACAAAACTGCTTGAGAGATAAGCTCAGTGAAAGAGTTCAATGTTCCATAAAATGACTAGTAAAAATAAATGCCTGAAACTCCTTTTTCTCTATGTGTTATGTCCCTTCAGGGTATCAATGATCATAGGTCTCCACAATTTCCTGTTTTTTGAAGCTCTTACTAAATTTTTTTGTTATCTCTCCTAAACTCTGTTCTGTTATCCATTTACACAAGCTTGTTAGGTCGATTGTGCACTGTTTTCCTCTGTCCCTTTTTCCTTCAATCTGTCCTGTGAGTATCAAATTTTCCCAGCCCAATTTCTTTATTATATACCCTAGGAAATTTTACTTGTCTCTTCTCGATGTTAAGGACAAGTTTCCTTCTTGCTTCCATTTTCTCGAAAATTTTGATATTGCTCACATGTACAATCCATGATATTTTCAGTATCCTTCTGAAGAACTCCATTTCAGTTGCTTAAAGTCTCTTGATCTGTATGAAGATTGTCCAGTATTCAATGTCATAGCAGTGCTATTTACTCAGTGCATATAGAAAAGAAAGTTATCTAAAAAAAGCAACTTTAAGCTGAGGTAATAGCAATTTTAATATATAAACATGAGTATTTGACTATATTTCTGAGATGAGATAGTATTTACATTATTCGGTCTATTGTCCTCATCTTGTACAATGTTTCGGCTGTTGTATGCTCCAGCCCTTTTCAGGTGCTTAGAATTTTGAACCAAACACTTTATTACAATCACTGGGGTATATCATTCTCATCCCTTGCATAGTAATGCCACAAGGACACATGGCCCAGTGGATATATACATCGGTTAGTTCCTGTGACTTGACCCAAAGAGTTGTGAGTTCAGTACCAGGCTACAGCAGTAGTGAACAAGTAACTTGCAGGGTTAGAGGGAGATAACTCATGACTTCCAATCGAGGCATTACTACACAAGGGATGAGAATGATATTCCCCAGTGATTGTAATAAAGGGTTCGGTTTGAAATTCCTAGCACCTGAAGAAGGCTAGAGCGTACAATGACTGAAACGTCATACAAATGGTAACACAAATGAGGACAATAGTCTGAATAATGTAAATACAATAAACAAGAGTGTAGTAAAGAGCTTGTTATTCTCAGCATCCTTCTGTAGAATTCCTACTTCATGATATACTTTAGCAAATGGAATCATTTGACAGCAATGTTTTCCTCTTTAAGATTTTAACATTCTCTACTTTTTTTGCATTTGTTACACCAGAATGTTGACTTGTCCAGGTGTGGCATATTGAATAAAAAATTCTACCTGTCAATTTTTTAATTATGTCAAAAAGAATAACAGTTGAAAAGCTTCCAATAGTGAAGAAAAGAAGAAAAGATTTGAGTTTATTTCTTTAATCTTTCAGCAAGTTAACACAGCACCTTCACAAATAAATAAAATGCAAAACAGAAAGGAATGAAATTAGATTTAAAATGCAGAAAAATATTTTTAAAACTTTAATTACTGAAGTAAATAAACTCCACAAATATCTATGGAAGGAAATAACAGATATTATCTTTTACCATCCAACATTATAGTAAAACAATTTAATGGCAGTAATTCTAGTTATAATTATATTGCCAAGGAATATGACTGACAACAGAAACTACAAAAGAAATATTATTTATAAATATAATGGTGTAAGAACTATGACCACAAACATGGAATTTTCACAGAAAAAATGGATATACTGCAATAAAAAAAATCTAAAGAGATTGGAATAAAATGGAAAGAATTATTAAGAGATTTTAGGCACTGTTCATGTTGAGATTAGCCTCTTTCTTAGAGGGAAACATTTGGCATTCACTGATCAAAGAGTAAGCATTATTGTCAGTTTAAATTTATAAAACCCTTCTCTTAAAACAGTTTTTCAGAAAAATAAGTTTCTCAAATCCACTGTTATCACTCTTTCTAGTATTGATGTGTTTTCCTTTCCAGTTTAGTTTTTGCTGCTATTGAAAAATCTCTAGGTGATGCGGTTTCTGTTTTTTGTTTATAATTCTGTAAGGAGCGTAAGACAAGGATATGTCTTTTCACCAGATCTATTCAACTTGTACAGCGAAACTATTCTGAGGACCCTAGATATTATGCCAGGATTCATGATTGGTGATTACAATCTGAACAACATAAGATACGCAGATGATACAGTGCTGATTGCGGACACAGAAAGAAAACTACAAGACATCCTAAAAAAGGTAGATGAAGAAAGTCAAAAGAAAAGATGACGCATAAGTTACAAGAAGAAAGAATATATGGTCACCAGCAAACAGAGGAGCTCAAAATGGCAATTACAGGTTGGGTATACTAATATCAAGTAAGTACAAAAATTTAAATACTTAGGAAGTGTTTTAGCGAAAGACAAAAAGTGCAACACTGAGATCCAAAAGCAAATTGGATAGTCAAGGATGCATTCCAGAATCTGAGCAGAGTATTAAGAGACAGGAAAATTTCACTGGAAACAAAAAAAGAGGACTGGATTGCTATGTGCTGTCTGTACTTCAATATGGCAGTGAATACTGGACAATATTATCAAAGATAAAGGAAAAATTTGAAGCAACAAAAATGTGCTTCTACAGAAGAATGCTGTGAATATCATGGATTGAGCATGTGAGAAATGATGAGGTTTTGGAAAGAATAGAAATCAAAAGAAAATTAATAGTGAGCATCAGGAAGAGACAGTTCTTGGGAGATGTAATGAGGAAGGAAAGCTTGGAGAATCTGATACTCACAGGTCAGATAGAAGGAAAAAGAGACAGGGGAAAGCAGTGGATAACATATTTGAAGGGCCTGAGCAGGTGGATGGCAAAGTGGGGTTTGAGTGGGGTAACAGGAGATAGTGTGCTAAAAGCCACCAGGGATAGGGAAATGTGGAAAGCCATGATTGTCTGCATCCTGGCACATAGAAGAAGAAGAAGAAGAAGAAGAAGAAGTGCCAATCCACAAGGTTTGAAGAAGAATGTTCATTTCTGGATGAACTCATAGGGTTCATTTACTTAAAGCTATTTTTAATCATTCATATGAGAAAACAGTTGTATACAGCTAATAGAATTGGAAATGCGAAAGAGTAATATAAAAATACAGTTCAGATTTGGAACTTTTCATCAACTTAAAAGACACAAAATAACTGTAAAAATAGAATTGATTGATTGGTTTCTTTATGGTTTAACCTTTTGCAGGTTATTTCAACTTTGAAAATATTTTTAGATTATCAGAATTTTTTGCTGATAATAATGATTTACTGACTAATTAACCCATACCTGGGAAAGAAGAGGTGGATTCATACATTTCTTATGGGCATTTTCATCTAAATGACTATAACAAACCTAACTGAAAGTAGAATTTGGCTTTTTGATTTCCAGTTCTAAGCCATTATCTATTACACCACATGCACATCCAAGCTTATAGCATCTGGTATTCCCAAGCAGTCACCTATCTAGATACTAACCAGGCTCAACATTGCTTAAGTTTCATGACTATGAGAACCAGTGTTTCGATGTGATATGGCTTTAAGCTTTGTCAAGATAGGAAGAACTACCAACAAGAAGAGAAGTAAAAAATAACCCCATCCAAATAATGGGTTGGTTAGTGCTGTTATTGATTTGGATACACGAAGAAGATTCTTGGAAAAAGAATAAAGGAAATGGTAAGTGCAAGATGCAGTAAGATGAAGAGATGAAGGGGAAATGATCAAAGGGACAAAGAAGTGATCCAAGTGGAGTACAAGACTTCAAAAACAGGAAGATGAGAACCAGAAACAATAATATATCAGCTACCAAGTATAAAAAAAGAAAAAAATTCAACAGATCATCTCAGGTAAAACTGCATATGATAAGCAAATGAAATAAATTATATAATAACGGTTATCAGCACAGAAAATGGAATCTATGAAAGAAGTTCAAATCTCTGCCTAGTCTGTTGCATTCACTTTCATACAAATGCTCTTTGAAATAGTCTTATCTTTTTAATCAAGCCACAAAGACACAAGGGATTACTGAGTTTCAAAAAACAATAGAATGAAAAAACTGAGAAAACATAACTGAGGTGAAAAGGGCAATAAAAAGAACAGGATTCAAGGAGACAGAAAATAATGATTAATTTGAGATTTAAATTTTTGTAGGTTGTAGTTGACAGGAAAGCAAAAAGCTGGAAGAGAGTTACACAGGCTAGAAATGCAAGAAAAGAAGTTATTAGGTTACAGTTACATTTAGCACAGGCACAGGAAAGCTATATTATGACAATGAAAAGTATGGTTTCGTCTTTCTTTTGTGCCCTATACATTAAATAGCAAGGTCAACTCAGTTCTCTAGCCTTAGGTAGCAACCAGTCTAAGAAAATGATTACTCTAGATTCAAAACTGTGGAGAATGAAACATGAAACCACTCCACTATCTTTCATCAGAAATCAGGGATATTTGTAAATAATAAAGAAAAGATAGCTGTAGAGAGTCATAATCATCATCTATATCCTGAAGAGATGTGGCATTCTTTTAAAAATAAAATTTATAAATAAGTGATACTTACTAAGCATCCCTTAGTCTGGCACAAAGCCATGAGAGGATGTAAGAAGGGAAGTTGTGTTATAGTAACAATCTTCCAAATAGGAAGTATCTCCCTGTTTTAAAAGTCAGAATTTGAAATCCTCAGTTTAAATTCTAGTTCTGGTAAATAGGAAATAGGTAACCTTTTCTTTTATACAATAAGTTCATTCAGAATTTGGTTAACACATCCACTGCTCACTTGGATATTTGAACATTTACATAATGATGTGCTTTTGATGGAGTTACCATTATACATTTCTATATAAGACTACTTATACTTTATTTTGATAAATAAAATTTAATAATACATATGCTGTTATAATGCCTTTATATTCAAAGAAGTATACTCAGGTATAAATCATATTTAAATCTACATATAATGCCATCTATGTTTATGCTTAAAAAAGAAACTGTTGAATAAGATTCCTTATGCTTTATATTGGCAAATAAAATGGAATTTATTAATACATTTACTACTATCTGAGATATTAAAATTGTTGTATAATGCCATCTTTGAATTTTAAATGATTTATCATTTAAAATTGTCATATAAAAATAATTAGGCTTACTTTCAGAAAACTCCATTCAGCTTTGTTAAATAGCAAAGTAGACTGGGCTCTTCAGCCTTGATTAGAAATCAGTGTAGGTGAAGGATAACTCTGAATTCAAAATCTGAGGAAGATTGTTTGGAGACTTTTGTGGCACACTATGCACTATTTTTCTATTATAAGTTCTTCCAAAAAGTGAGAATGGTTCTGCACAAACTTTTATAACTATAATCAATCCATGTGAGGAGGTAGTTTTCACTTAAATTCTTAATCAATAAGTTCATTTCAGGAAAAAACCACAAGCTTGCGTTCTTCATAGATACAAGGACCAAATCAAAATAACAGCCTTAGTTGTTTGAAACACAAGCACAAAACTATACCAACTGGCAATGTTCCATCACAACCAGAATTAAAATATTTGAAACCACAAAAAAAAGAAAAGGAAGACGTCAGAAATGCTTAACAAAATCAACCTCAGTCTCTACCAACATTACTATGACATAAATGCCACTGGCTCTTCCAGGCAAAAATTGGTTTACTTAACCATTAACACCATCAATATAAAGGAAGTGATCAGAAAAGAAGAAATTAAATTCTTGTATACAAGATAAATCCACTGCCTATGACAACCAAGTAATCTGATGATTCCATTCTCAGAACTGAATTGTTAGGCCTTAATATGATGTAATCACTGAAAGAGTTCTAACATTTTAGCTAAATAAAATATGTGCAGCAGAATCAGATCAGAGATAGAATAAGAACAGTGTTAGTTTGTCAAAGATACGATAACAAGGAACATGATATTCATGCTCAAAATGCTATCTGAAAGAGCAATACAAATGCAGAAGGACATGTACCTGTGTTTTATAGACTACACAAAGAGGTTTGACAAAGTGCATCACAAAGATCTGCTAGAGCCACTCAGTAACTTTGACATATTCTGAAAATCTATACTGGCAGTAAACTACCTGCATAGGGATAGAAAATGAGTTCATCAGATATATAAAAATAGAAAGAAACATAAGACCATGATGTGTCTTCTCACGAGATATATTCAACCTATATAGTGAGGCAATTCTGAGAGAATTAAAAGTTCTATCAGGATTCATCATTGGTGGCTACAATTCTAATAATATATGCAGATGACACAGTGCTGATAGCAGACATATAAAAGAAACCACAAAACCTCCTTCAAAATGTAAGGAAGAAAAGTGAGAAGAAAGGACTAAGCATTAACTATAAAAAGAAAGAATAAATGGTCATCAGCCAAAAGATGAGCCCAAAATACAAATTACAGATAGAGGATACTAAAATTAATCAGAAATCTAAATATTTGGGAAGTGTTCTAACAGAGGATGGAAAGTACAACCCTGAGATCTGAAGACATATTGGCACAGTCAAAGACACATTCCAAAAGCTAAGCAAAGTATTTAGAGACATGAAAATTTTGTTGAAAACATGAAAAGAGTACTGAACTGTGATGTGATATCAGTCATCCTGGTATGGCAGCAAACACTGAATAATCTCTTCAAAGATGAAATTCAAAGCAACAGAAAAGTGATTCTACAGAAGAATACTAAGGATACTATGGACCAAACATGTGAGCAACAAAGAGTTTTTGGAGAGAATGAAAACAAAAAAGAAACATATTTAACATCAGGAAGAGGCAGCTGAAATTTCTTGGACACATAATTAGGAAGGAGGGCTTGGAAAATCTGATACACCCAGGATGGATAGAAAGAAAAAAAGATAGGGAAAATCAATCTGTGATATACTTAATGGGTTTGAGCAAAGGGATGGTAGAACAGGGTTTGGGAGAAATAAAAAAAAGACAAACCTTATTAAGAGATACAAGGAGTAGAAAGATATGGAGAGCCATGATCGCCTATGCCACAGTACAAGAGACAGTACATAAAGGAAGAAGTCTAAAAACATCCTTTGCATGGACTTTAGGTTAGCTACTGTAGATGTGCGTTGTGGTGCAGTGGATATCGGCTCGGAACAAGAAATCGGGGAGCCGAGTTCGAATTCCAGTTGAATTCATTACATTCACTTACGCGCAAATACCCTTGGGAAAGGTATTAATCCGTCTCTTCCTTCCAGTTATGGGTTAAATAACAGGACAGATTGGGTTCTATAGCCTTGGCTGGCAACCAGTCTACCGCAGAAAGCAATGGCAACCTACTGCAGGATAATCTTCTGCCCAGTCAGTCATGTCTCTTTCGAGGCATGATCGCCCAAGCGTGTTTCACGTATGGCACTTAACTGACTGACTGTAGAGGGCTTTTGAATCTTTGGCCTTTTACTTTTGTTGTCTTATATATATAAACATTATAAGAACTTAGAAACAATAAAATTATTTTATCTTTATTTGACACCTTAATTCAGTATAATCTTTCTTCATATATGTAACTGATCTCTGTAGTTTGTTTGCATTTATTTTGAGTGCAATTTATATTTTCTTTTAACATCACTATTCTTTATCACTTCACATAAAGTCACTCTTAAAAAACATTAGAGAACCTAAACTATATAATATTTTGAATATCTCACAGTATGTGTGCTAGAAAAAAAACTAAAAAAATGAGCAGTATATCATGCCTGGCTTAAGTTTTAATTATGATTTATTAGATGATATCAACTGAAACTGTGACAAAAAGTGAAATTCAAGTTAAACCTTTAATAAAAAATCATTTTTAAACCTTTCACTCTGTTCAATATTTAAATTTAACTTTAAGTTTAAATGAGTTATTTATTTAATTTCTAATTACATTCTATTACAGAAGTTACTACCTGTTACTTCAGGTTGTTTATGATTCACTGATTGAAAAACATACATATAGACACACATACCCTGCACTCTGTTATTAACTGATACCTTGAATACATGATTCTCTGTTTACGCTTTTCTAGATTGAAAATAAGAAATTCTGCTTTGGACAACTGATATTTATTTTAGTAAATAAATTTAACATTAATTACTATCTTGGATATTTTAAACCTGATAAAACCACATATGTTTTGTAGAGTTAATATGAGAAGATCTGACTACTTCTATATGCCATATCCTTTCAGGACTTGGCTTTCTACAACATTGAACTTTAAACAACATTTCTCAGAAAAACATAAACATGTAGGTAATATCAGACAGATTTTAGTCAACAATACAATAATCCTTACTCATACACACAGTAAAAAGAACCTTCAGGTATTGGAGGCCATGTACATTAAATACAAACAACCCACACTTAATAAAATCACATTTAAATCTAGTCATAACATGTTACATAGCATTTGAATACATGGTTCTGTTGTCATTTAGCGCTATCACGCGGTGTGAAGTCATAGAACTGCATTGCGAATTTGTGAGCAGCGTTTGTTATTTTTGGTAACTATTGCCAATGACTAGCAGAGTTTTATGTCAACACAAAATAAAATCGTTGGTGATGGTGGATGTTATTGTGTTACCATCTTAATAACCTCTCTGAAGATGGCTCATGTGAGCCGAAAGCTTAGAACCAAATTAATAAAAAATTATCCAAATGTTGGAGAATTTTTGTCTTTATTTTCAACTGAAATTAAAGCCAAAATACGACGTTTAGAACAGCTCTTGATTAAACATAATAGACATTCATTGTCTCTTATATTTAACAGTATATGTTTAAAAAATTGAACTTTTTGTCGACAAAGCTAACCTATCCTTCTCTGTTCTGCTGTCCATTTATACAATCTCATTAGGTAGATTACTCACTGTTTCCTTCTGTCCCTCTTAATATCAATATATCCTGTGTGTATCAACTTTTCCAAACCTTCTTTCCTCATTATATGTCCCAGAAATGTCAATTGTCTCTTTTGGATTCTAAGTACAACTGTTCTTTTAGTTCCTATTTTCTCTTAAAAACTTAGAGAACTTGACATATGAAATACTGAAGGCAAGAAAATGCGCCAGAAAGAAAAAAAGAATAAGCAACACTAATGTGTTTGCATAAGTGGATGGCAGAAAATGGACTGGGAAAGATAGTAAAGAGACAAACATTACTTAAAACTGTAAAGTATAGGAAGTCATGAAGATCCATGATCACCCACATCCAGAAGAGACATAAGAATGAGAAACTGCTAAACAAGATTATTTATACCTTTATTTCTGTAAATAAAATAAAACTGAATACTGTTATCTTGGATATAATGTCATTTGTGTTTTCGGTAAAGTTTTACAAATAAATAATTTCAATATAAGACTAGTTGTACTCTGTTCTGGTAATTATAATGAAATTGACATAATCACTCCTAACTTAGATATTTAATTCCTCTAAATCTATTTATCCTTTATTTTAGTAAATAAAACTTAACATTATTTACATTGTTCAGACTACTCTCCTCATCTTTACTGCCATGTTTATGATGTTTTGGCCATTGTATGCTTCGGCCTTCTTCGGGTGCTAGGAATTTTGAACTGAGCCCTTTCTTACAATCACTGATGTATATGATTCTCATTCCATGTGCGATATCTCTATGGAAAAAGAGAGCGACAACAAACTAGCAGTACTGGATGTACTGTAAACAGAGAGGGAGTTCAAGACATCTGTAAGACATCTGTAAGCCAACATTCACCAGACAACTTCAACTCCCATCAAACAATGTAAAGAAAAGGATCATCTGCTGCCTGCAACATCAAGCAAAAGTCATAAACAGCCACCCAGAGACATACAAACAGGAAATAGTATAAGCAATACCCTACAACATAATAGTTATCCAGGGGTCATGATAACATCTCCAACAAGCGTGGAAGGGAGGGTGCATAGGGATAACAACTCTCAGAAAAAAACCTCAGTCTATCTACCCTATGTGAAGGAGTTATCAGAGAAAATACAAAGGATCTGTGGTCTATAAAACATCAGGACAACCTTCAGAAGTAGTTCTACACTTTTCAGGTACCTCTCCCAAGTAAGACCGCCAATAGAGGAGAACATGACTAAGAACTGTGTGTACAACATTCCATATCGCCAAGGAAAGAAATATAAAGAAGAAATGAACCACCTCCTTAAGGTAAGGCTACAAGAACATTGCAAGGCCGTAAGATGAGGAGCATAGTTGACCACACATGGAGGGAGAAAGAGGATCACCACTGCCTATGGGATGAAGTTGAAATAATAAATAGAGAACACCACTGGAAATTATGTAAGCTTAAGGAATCAATGCATATGCTAGGCTACAAAAATTTTGTAAGTCAACCAAGCATAGAAATGAATACAATATGGGAACTAGTAATATGGAGTGCTAGAGAAAATCATTAGCATCAAAGATTGCAATATCAAGTCTGGTAAAAAAAACAAATATGGTTACTGAGACATTAGGTTTATAAATTCCAGAAATTCATATGCTGTTGTCCTCAAGGACACATGATCCAGTGGATATAGATGTTGGTTAGTTTCAATGACATGACCCAAAGAGTTTTAAGTTGAATACCAGGCTACAGCAGTGGTGAACAAATAACTTGGAGAGTTAAGTTAAAGGGAGATAACTACACTGCCTATGGAATGAAGTTGAAATAATAAATAGAGAACACCACTGGAAATTATGTAAGCTTAAGGAATCAATGCATATGCTAGGCTACAAAAATTTTGTAAGTCAACCAAGCATAGAAATGAATACAATATGGGAACTAGTAATATGGAGTGCTAGAGAAAATCATTAGCATCAAAGATTGCAATATCAAGTCTGGTAAAAAAAACAAATATGGTTACTGAGACATTAGGTTTATAAATTCCAGAAATTCATATGCTGTTGTCCTCAAGGACACATGATCCAGTGGATATAGATGTTGGTTAGTTTCAATGACATGACCCAAAGAGTTTTAAGTTGAATACCAGGCTACAGCAGTGGTGAACAAATAACTTGGAGAGTTAAGTTAAAGGGAGATAACTACATAGCTAGCAGAAGTGGCATCGTACATGGAATGAGAATCATATACCCCAGTGATTGTAATAAAGGGTTCAGTTTGAAATTCCCAGCACCTGAAGAAGGTCAGATCATACGACGACCAAAATGTTGCAAACATGGCAGTAAAGATAAGGGCAATAGTCTGAGCAATGTAAATAGTGTAAATACTACTTCATCTCAGACATATAGATAAATACAAAATGTAACATGATCACTCCTACCTCGGATATTCAAATCATGATTTGCTATTAATGATTTTGTTAGATTTATCATTAGTAATTGGCTGCATAACACGACTGATGCTTTTGGTAGATAAAATATACTCATTGAAAAGGAATCATGCTAAAATTATGCTATGGATTCTTAGCACTCAATTTGTGGAGGTCCCTGGTTACCTTAATTCAGAAGGGATACAGTTTCTCAGGACAATAATACTGCTCACATAGATATCTATGCATATAATACCCAACAAAACAGGTATGTGCACATAACTCTTAAGTGTCAAAGCAAAAGCCAGACAAGAGAATAAAAGCACATATTTGAATAAAAAATGGATGAAAATGAAAAACTTAGAGACAATTTCAACCAATACATAAAATGTACTGCCTAATTACAAAACTCTGAACTGAATTTTATATTTTTATTCTTACATCATCTGAATAATGTCATTCCTTCTTTTAAGCTATAGAAAAGAACAAAATAATGAATAGATGAAATTACAAAAAACAATCTGAGAAAAATAAAAAGCAAAGAAGTTTTAAAATTATCAAAAAAGAATAATAATTCTGCAATGCAATTTACAGAGTTATTTTAACTAACTCGATTATATATATATATATATATATATATATATATATACATATTTTTTTTTTTTAATCGTATCGCCCTGAGCAAGGCGGTAATGCCACTGCTGTGCAAGGGGCTACGTAATATATAATTTTCAGTGGTTGTAGTGGTGATGGTGACAAAATAAAGAAAAAGATCAAATAAGAACTGTATCTCAATCTAACATGCTTCATTTTTATTAAAGCTTCTTCAGAGACCGAGAGAAAAATAACAAAAAACAACAACAAAGAGACAGTATACTGATAGGTTATGATTTGGGGTTAGTTCTTATGTGTTGTGTGTATTAAAGCAATAGATAATTATTTTTAAATGTGCATAGAATGCTTTAGATGGTAAAATGTATAAAGGTGTATGTGTATATTTCTATAGAAATGCTTGTCTGTTTAAGTGTATGTTGCACAGTAATGCTTGCAAAGATAAAAAATGAAAAGAAATGAAAGCAAATGACTAAGCCAACAATAATTTATCAAAAGTGCAATGATAAAGTAAAAAGTAAAATCATTTAGCAATATAATTCATATTCTCTTTAATTATTTAAGCTGACTACTGTCAACTGTAGGATGTGTCGTTGTGGCGCAGTGGATATCGGCTCGGAACAAGAAATCGGGTTACCGAGTTTGAATTCCAGTTGAATTCCTTGTATTCACTTACGCGCAAATACCCTTGGGAAAGGTATCCCTCCAGTCCAATAGGACAGATTGGGTTCTATAGCCTTGGTCGGCAACCAGTCTACCGCAGAAAGCAATGGCAACCTACTGTGGGATAATCTTCTGCCCAGTCAGTCATGTCTGTTTCGAGACATGATCACCCAAGCGTGTATCGTGCATGGCACTTAACTGACTGACTGACTGACTGTCAACATAAAGATAAAATCAAAATAATGTTCACTTGTAATATTCTGAAAAACAGAAAACAAGAAAATTATTTTCTAGAAGTCCAGGATTATATTAACTTAGGGCAAGTGATAACATTATAAAAAATCTGAAACAATTTTAAATAGAGATATAATGAAAAGCACCTTGCCAATATGCTTATGATGTAAAGTGTAATATAAATGCATAACACCAGCTCAGATATATATATATATATATATATATATATATATATATATATATGTGTGTGTGTCTCATGTAACTGATTTAAAATAAGCTGCAGAATTTACAAAGATCAAGGGAAAAAGCAATTCCAAGTATAAACTTAAGATACTAAATTTTATACTCACAGAACATATTCAAGGCAAGATGGACAGTAAAAGCAGTGAGTAACCTACTTAACCAGCTTGTGTAAATGTATGACAGAACAGGAAAGGGGAGAGACAGTGAAAAGACAAAATCTGCTAAGATCTATAAAAGGTAAGAGCTGTAGAGAGCCATGATTAAAATATAACAGGCCAGCAAGAAAAAGAAACTTAACTGTTACTATGCATTACAAGCTTCATTGTAAGGATAAGATATTATATTTTGATTATTGGAGGCTGATCTCAGGAGGAATAGCAGATCTTACAAGCTATATTATGCTAGTCAGCTGGCAAAAGACCAGAACTTGATGTATTTTCTGGAGGAACAGTCCTTTAATATAGAATTACCCTATTGGCAATGACTAGAAGTGTATGTTGCACAGTAATGCTTGCAAAGATAAAAAATGAAAAGAAATGAAAGCAAATGACTAAGCCAACAATAATTTATCAAAAGTGCAATGATAAAGTAAAAAGTAAAATCATTTAGCAATATAATTCATATTCTCTTTAATTATTTAAGCTGACTACTGTCAACTGTAGGATGTGTCGTTGTGGCGCAGTGGATATCGGCTCGGAACAAGAAATCGGGTTACCGAGTTTGAATTCCAGTTGAATTCCTTGTATTCACTTACGCGCAAATACCCTTGGGAAAGGTATCCCTCCAGTCCAATAGGACAGATTGGGTTCTATAGCCTTGGTCGGCAACCAGTCTACCGCAGAAAGCAATGGCAACCTACTGTGGGATAATCTTCTGCCCAGTCAGTCATGTCTGTTTCGAGACATGATCACCCAAGCGTGTATCGTGCATGGCACTTAACTGACTGACTGACTGACTGTCAACATAAAGATAAAATCAAAATAATGTTCACTTGTAATATTCTGAAAAACAGAAAACAAGAAAATTATTTTCTAGAAGTCCAGGATTATATTAACTTAGGGCAAGTGATAACATTATAAAAAATCTGAAACAATTTTAAATAGAGATATAATGAAAAGCACCTTGCCAATATGCTTATGATGTAAAGTGTAATATAAATGCATAACACCAGCTCAGATATATATATATATATATATATATATATATATATATATATATATATATATGTGTGTGTGTCTCATGTAACTGATTTAAAATAAGCTGCAGAATTTACAAAGATCAAGGGAAAAAGCAATTCCAAGTATAAACTTAAGATACTAAATTTTATACTCACAGAACATATTCAAGGCAAGATGGACAGTAAAAGCAGTGAGTAACCTACTTAACCAGCTTGTGTAAATGTATGACAGAACAGGAAAGGGGAGAGACAGTGAAAAGACAAAATCTGCTAAGATCTATAAAAGGTAAGAGCTGTAGAGAGCCATGATTAAAATATAACAGGCCAGCAAGAAAAAGAAACTTAACTGTTACTATGCATTACAAGCTTCATTGTAAGGATAAGATATTATATTTTGATTATTGGAGGCTGATCTCAGGAGGAATAGCAGATCTTACAAGCTATATTATGCTAGTCAGCTGGCAAAAGACCAGAACTTGATGTATTTTCTGGAGGAACAGTCCTTTAATATAGAATTACCCTATTGGCAATGACTAGAATACATCAACTGTATACCCTGCAGTGGAGTAAAATTTCCAAAAGAGGCTAACTTCAAGCTTTCTGGATGCTTTCAGACTTGGGTATAAACCAAGCCAATGTTTACCGATAGCTTCAAGGATAAACTGCAGACTCAAGTATCATTATATTGCTTTCACTATTAATACATTGACTGCTAACCATAAGATAACTCAAGGTTGGCATCTTTGTGCTTGGCATTTCTGATACATTTTAATCTGTGGCTGCCAACAAGAAGTTTATTTGCAGTGATACTTTTAGCATGAAAACAATATTGAGACTTCAACTGAAGTTATAAATCAATTCATGAAAAAATATTTATTATCTAAATTTGCTATTTTAAAGTTGATGTTTGAAGTTAAATTTTGTAATTGACCTCTGGCAGACAATATGTTAAATAAAATATTAAGTGTTGATGCATTTTAAGCCACAATATAAAACACACAATTACAAGAGGTATATATAGAAAGAAGAAGCTGAATATGAAATTATTTGTTTTATTACTCTGATCAAAATTCATCAATAATCTTTAGATCTAGATTTAAAAGAAATTTTGCAGCCTAATAATGAAATAAGATTTTTATTAATTCAACAATTTCACAGAATATATTTATCAAACATTATAACAGCAAACATTTTGGATCACAACTAATACTTGAATCAGGCTCTGGACTTATTAATCCTTTATTATTATTTTTTTTATAATCATTTCACCCCAAGCATAGCAGTACTGCCACTGGTGTGCAGGGGGTTACATAAGAGGAGAGTGACAAGAAAGAGGAAAAAGTTAAAGGGGGTGCCAGAAAATGGGTAAGAAAAGAGTTGCATGAAATTAGAGTGGACGGGGAAAAGAACATGATACAAGGGTTGTCAGGAAAAGGATGTGTCATGAAGATAGGAGATGCCAGTTGACGTTACACTTAAATTCTTGGAGATTGTAGCTGTCAGGGAAGCAAGTAGACGGAAGGAAATTCCACATTGAGAAGTGTGAGAAAAGAAGCTGATGGAGTAGAAGTTGTGGTTACATTTGATTGGTTTCACTATAAAACGGTGGGACCTAGTTGCTAGTCTTGTAGATCAAGTAAATTCATGCAGAGGGGGCACCAGCAAACTAAGCTCTTCAAAGTAGAAGCCATGAAAGTATTTGTAGAAGAGACAGAAGGAAGCCACATTACATTGATGAGAAAGTGATTGGAGCAGAGCTACCAGGTCAAGATCGATCATATTGCAGATTCTCTATCGGATTTTGTCAAGAACCCCAAGATGAATAGCAGGGGCACCCGACCAGATGTGACAGCAGTATTCTATGCATGGCCGGATGGTAGATTTATGTATGTGCAGAAAGGATTCAGATGGATAAAACTTCCTGGCCCGAGACAGCGAATTGACCTTCCTAGCAGCAGATTTAGCTATGGATTCAATGTAGTCATTCTACTTGAGGTCAGCTGAGAGAGTTGGGTCGAGGAGGCACAGTGTTTTGCTTTCAGGGAGACTAGCCTGTTCTATGCTGATGTGGGGTAGAAGTGATTCTCTATGGTGGTTAAAAGATAGCGGTTTCATTTTGGAAGCATTAAAATTCGTAAGCCATTTCATACCCCAGTCCACCACAGATTGGAAGTCCTTTTCAAGATCAGCAGTGAGGTTTGCTTTGTCAGCCTCAGCAGATTTCTCATCAAAATAGGAGTAAATGATAGTGCCATCAGTATAGATGCCTACTTGGGATCTGATTACATCAGGGAGATCGTTGATGAAGATCAGAAAAAGCGTAGGACCTAGAATCTTAAGCACCACCTACGTTCATATGATAGTGTCTGGAAGCATGTCTGTTCAATACTACCTTCAATACAGATTTGAAAGGAACAACTGGATTGGATCAAACAAGTGTCTAGTTATACCATAGCCCTGTAGCTTGCATAGAAGGCCAGCATGCCAGACTCTGTCAAATGCTTCAGAAATGTCCAGGGCAACAACTCTAGCTTCACCGTTCTTATCAAGAGTCTTGTATATATACTCAGTAATGGTCATATCAGCAGTAGACCTAGTGAAGGGAAAACCATACTGTTTGTCAAAGAAGAGACTGTTGAACAATTTCAGCATTGATAACAGCCTTGAACACTTTGCCAAAAACCAGTAGGATACTAATAATTAGAGGGGTCCAAGGGTTCTTCAGAGTTCTTAAATACAGGAACCACAGAGAAGGATTTCCAGCAAGCAGAAAAGCAAGAAGCAGAGGGGCAGTAGTTGTAGAAGTTGGAGAGAACAGAGGAGAGTTCAGGTGCACATTTCTTCAGGACAATAATTGGGATTCTGTCATCTCTACTCAATTCATGTGGGTCAAGCTTTGAAATTATATTAGAGACCAGTGAAAGAATAATGTGAATGTTACTTAGTTGAGCCTCAGTTCTAGGTAGGAAGTCGGGCACTGATACCCCAGACAAACCAAATGTTGAGTTTGTGAAGAATCTGTGAGCAAATAAAAATATCAATAGCTGCATAGCCTAATGAAGCAAAAGTATATATTTTTATTCTTTCTTTTGGTACATCAGTATATATATATATATATATATATATATAACACGAGTTAAGAATGGTTTTTTAAGTTATCTCAACGATCACCAGATTAAACTATTTCTTTCTAAACTAATTAATAGCAATTCACAACATACAGATGAAAACAATAACATTAACATTTTCTCTAAAAGCCAAATACATATTAAGTATAAACAAGATAAATTTTCTCTAAGAAACATTACAAAGAAATACACAACCCTAGTTGACAAGAACAAAAATATTAAATTATCTACCATTAAAAATTTAGGATCTAAATTACAGAGAATCAATATTCACATGCACCTTAAGGAGCTACATTCTTGATCAAAACAAATTTACAGATAATTATATTGGGCATAACACTACATGTCTGTCAAAAAGTTTTACGTTTTCACCCCTTTGATCATAGGTCAATTAGGATTGATTTGAACACCCATGGAAACTAACCAAACTCCATCCACAACACATTTGTAGAAAATACAAGTATAATAACCTCATCCACATGCAAAACCCAAAACAATACCACTCAATAACATCAACAATGAATATGGCTACAATGTGCTCACCATATTTGTAAATTTTTAAAAAATTCTATAATTCTAAATGCATACATGAGAAAAATATATGCATTCAGTTAAAAATATAAATAACAATCATCTTTGATAATGGCTAAAAGATAGCCAAAAGCATTTAGATATACAGAAAATCCAGACAATTTTTATACACTTTATGTCCAGAAAAGAAAATACTCATATGAACACAAAAAAAACTTAATAAGAAGCCTAATCACTTACTGATAACATGATTTAGAGTTTCATGTACACTCAGCACCTGAATATTGTGTTGTGTATGAGTTGCATTACAAGTGAGGGATAATATGTATATTTATTAATATATACTTAATAGCTCTGTTATATAACACAGAGCACTGTTTTATATGTACCAGAACTCAACGTATGATATTCATATATATATATATATATATATATATATATATATTATTTGCTCTGCTATTGTATTGAGCGCTTTATGTGTTAGGTTCCTCGTGTCGGGGTTTATTCTTTCGACTAGTACTTTGACTAATCTTCAAGTGCTTAGTTCATTTCTTTTTTTTTGTTTCCATTTTTTCCCCTCTGCGTTTATACTTGGTGGGTTTATCGAGACATGTTTAAAAATAAATTTACTGTTATATATATATATATATATATCTATATATATATATACATATGAGAAAAAAGTGCAAGAAGCTGTAAACATTTTGTTTAAAGTGTACATTTATTGTTATTATTATTAATATTAATTGCTTTTCGTATGATATATTAAGTGTCCATAATGGTATTTGTGTCACTACACATGTTTCAAGTCTAAAGTTGACTCTCTTCAGGTGAATAAACTTGTGACTTTACATATTGAGATCTGTTTGTACTTATCAAGACTCTATCTACCCCAAGATATCAAGCACTTTATAATAACAACCTGCTTTCCAGAAGACATTTTATCAGTAAACCACTGAAAAACAACAACATTAGCAATAAACATTATCAAAATTAAACACAATATATATATATATATATATATATATATATATATATTGTGTTTAATTTTGATAATATATATATATATATATATATATATATATATATATATATATATATTACAGATTTTAGTAGATACTCATGTTTGAAAGAAACATCCTGTATTTGTTTTAAATAGTGTATTAATGTATGCAACCAAGTTCAGATTTTATATGGTGAGCACATTTTTCATTATTAAGATTTCTTAAGTATGCTGGCTAATAGATGCAATACACATTATTAAAAATAATAAGTCGTTCATTATTTTAAACATGGGTACCCACTAAAAAAATGTTTGAAGTAATAAAAATGTAGGATTCAAAATAAAAACCCTTAATTCTTTAGAAATTGATTTTTTTAGTTTTAGATATAGAAAAGACCAGATATTGGCTTTCAAGGGAAATCCTGACATCAGAAAAAATAAAGTAACAGGGAAAATAGAACCTTGTTGGGTTATGATGCTCTCTGTGGTCAAGCATACTAAAGCACAGTGGATCAAAGGAGGATTTAGATTCAAACTCTTTTAAAGAGCATATTTTTATTTATTAAGATTTTTTGAGTGCACAGGCCAACAGACATAATACCCACTGTTGAAAATAAAAATGGTGTGTCTACTTCAAACACTAGTATCCACTAAAGATAAGGTTTGATGAAATAATGTCAGATTAAAAATAAGTTTATTTATTCTTTAGAATCTCTCATGTTTCCATTATACTAGTATAAAATAAATATTATTAGTATTTTATCATTCAAATTGGCCTATTAAATATCTCTCTCTATCTATCTATCTATCTATCTATGTATTAATCAGTATCACCCTATACAAAAGAACTAGGAACAGAAACAATAATGAAAGTATTTATATAAAAGACATAGAGAGTCAACCTTACGATGGTGAGAAAATGACTGAAGCCGAGCTGCCAGATTAGGACAAATAATATTGCTTATTCTTCTTTGAATATATTGTAAAAGCTCAAGGTAAATACCAGAGGCATTAGACCATATGTGGCAGCAATATACTAAGCATGGATGGATGAATGGTAGTTTCATAGATATGTAAGATAGATTCTGAATTTAAAATTGTCTTGCCCAACACAGTGAACCTACATTCTTAGCAGCTGACCTAGCAATAGATTCAATATTGTCATTTCCATTTCATGTCAGTGGAGAACGTGAGCCTGAGAAATGCCAACGAGTCACTTTTCTGGAGGTTAGTATCAGCAATGCTGATGTGAGGCAGCGTAATTTGATGAGTAATAGAGAGAAGTTTAGTTTCTTGGGTGTTAAAACTAACAAGCCATCTCTTGTTCCAGGTAACAATAGACTTGAAGTCATTTTGGACATTGGCTGATATTTTGATTTTTTTCAGACTGAAGCAGGGGTAAAATGTTGTGTCATCAGTATAGAGAGCTGAAATTAAAAACAAAGGAGAGCAAAGGATGGAACCAGTATTAGTACAAAATAATCTCTATGAGTGGCTGTTCAGGATAACTTTAATTTCATGATTTGATAGGAAAGATTGGATTAGTTGAAATAAGTGTTCAAAGACACCACGACTTTTCAACTTTCCGCAATTATTATCAGTATATCAGCAGTTAACCTGGAGAAATGAAAAACCATATTTCTTGTCTGAGAAAGGGTTATGCAATCGGAGATGATTTATTAGGGCCTATAGGAGTTTCCAAAAAGTAGATAGAAGGGTTAGATGGCTCACCAGAGTTCTTAAAAAATGGAACAACAATGAATTCCAGCAGGTACGAAAGCATGAGGCAGCAAGGTATATATTATACAGTATAGAGAGAACAGGCACTAGTTCAGGAGCACATTTCTTAATGCAAGGATACTATCAGGCCCACATGTTTTCAAACCTGTGTTTCATAGGGGAAACTGTCATTACATCTTATGTGTCTTAGATCGCTCGACAACAAAGGATTTCTGATCAAACCTAGGGAATGCAGGTTTGAATCCTGCCAGAGGACACAAATTTTCCTAACAAGATTTCTCAGTTATTCAGGCCAGTATGTGTAAATAAATACGCTGTTTAATAATAAAAAAATACAGAGCATCTACTCACACATGAGTATCCATTAAAAATAATGTTTAAACACATAAATGTTATATATATATATATATATATATATATATATATATATATATATATATATATATATAATCTATTGACAGCTGACCAGAAAAATATGAAATAGCCATTTCTTTTGAAACCTAAGTAAAAATATGGAAGATCTTTTTCTTTGAGTGCTTGTCATATTTTTGATGCTTGACAATTACATTTTAATTTTCAATAGTACATAATTATACATAAATTTCATATACACAAAAATATAAAGAAGCAGTCATGAAGGATTTGTGAAGATGTCTTGACAAACAATGGTCTTATTTTAAGCTGCTGTCATTATTTAAAAGCTTACCATGTTATGTTGGGTGTTTTTTTTATTTTTAATGCAGACATTCAAATTTTGAAAGTATTTCATTTTGACAGCACTAAATACTTTTTAGATAAAAAAGTGTTTCTTCAAATGTATAACAATATCTAGTAATGTCTGGTGATGTATGTATTATATCAAAATGACACACACATATACACATACATTTATATATATGTATGTGTGGTATGTGGGTATATATATTTATACATATTGACATTTTTATACGTATGTGTATTTTTAATGCAATGTTTCTTCAGACATAGGCAATCATGGTTCTCCACAGAGTCACTGTATTTATCAGTTATTTGTGACTAAGTATTAATACTCTACACAAAACAAATTCTAATACTTTATAGGACAATCATTGTTCCCAACAACAGCCTACATTTGTTCTCTATAAGTATATGAAGTGTAAATTATTTGAAATAAATTCTATATTAAATGCAATAAATTGCTTTTGTTGCTTTTAATGACTACTTATTTTTACCCACTATATATATATATTTAGAATTTTAGCATAAATGTGTTATCATATCACTACAAAAATAGCCATTTTGTTTCGACATTGTGTCTTATCAAGTGATGATGTTGATTTCAAGTTGAAGAGTTTCAAAACTAGCCAAACCAAGCCAAGAGTTCAAAACTAGCCAAACGCCCTTAACTGGTGAGACATTGTTACTTATTCAGCGATGACTAATCAAAATACAAGTAATTTTAATTCGAAGAACATAAGAACAGACTCTAAAAACAATTTATTGGGGCATTAATGTTAATATTTGATTAAAAATGAGATCAATATAATTGATCAACTTTTTGCTTCACTTTACAATAAAAATTTATATTTGTTTAGTATATATATATATATATATATATATATATATTATTTGTCATCCATATACAAGTCTTTTTCACTGTATCACAGCTCATCAGTATGGCTAGACATCCACTTGCTTCTAGCTGGGATCAAAACTTGACCGATTTGGTATGAGTCAAAGTGCTTACTCCCTAAAGTATTGGCGCATAGCTGAGAGAGGTGAAAATTTTAGCATGTTATATATATACAGTGTATACTTATGCCAGCTGCCAGGAGAACATACATATAAATATAAACATATTAATATATATTCATATATTATTATGAATTAATGTTAGAAACTACAAATTTAAAATTCTAAATCTAACAATGCATTAGATTTAGATTATTATAAAGTGATACAAACATGAAACGAGGAAAGGAGACAGATGCACACATATACAGATATATAGATATCCACTAATATACAAACATATACTAGGATATGGGTATACAAACATATAATAAGATGCATACACATGCACAAATACATATAGGCATATATATATATATATATAAATTGATTTTATAGATGTGTCAATTTATCTGTTAAATATATACAGAAATATTTGAAGATTGAAGTTGACTGTAAAACAAAAAGCCAAAAGAGAGTTCCATTAGCAAGAAGTGTAAGAGAAAAAACTCTTAGCATAGAACTTACAGTTATATCTAGACATTTCAACTGTAAAATCATGAGACCTTGCCATAAATCTAGTAGCATGCTTAAATTCATAAAGTCGATGTACCACAGAGCAAAGTTCATCAGAAAAATTACCATAAAAATGTTTAAAGAAAAGAAACAGTGAAGCTATGTTACAGCAGTGGAAAAGTGACTGAACCTGAGATGCCAGGATAGAACCAGTAATATTGCATATTCTTCAGTGTATTTTATTAAAAATCTTTAAATAAATAGCAGAAATATCAGACCAGATGTGGCAGCAATATTCAATGTGTGGATGGATGGTAGGCTTATAAATATGTAAAATAGATTTAAGTGATACCAGACATTAGGGTGAGGTAAAATTTATGAATGAGAATTGCAAATACTAGCAGCAAATAAGTGAAGGTTGGCACTTATTACATAACTACAAGTAAAAACTTGATCAATTTAAAAAATAATAGTCATTAATAAGAATAAGCAGGTATACGTTAATACGAATGAAAGGGGTATATGAAAACACTTAATTATCAGTGTAGGACTCACTTCAAACTAATTAAAGTATTTTATTTCTTACAGATCCCCCATAGCAGGTAAAATACTAAAATAAGAAATGAAAAGACATGCAGTCATTGTTGCAATATGTGTGGAATGCAACAAAGTATAAATTGTCAATTTTCTAAGTGTTCCAAGATCTTTTGTATATAAAGTTCAAATGAAATTGAAAGCTTCTGGTGGAGTTGTTTCAAATGTATCAAAGAGAAAAAACATTATAAGCATTTGGACACTACAAGGATACTGCAATTCATTCAGTTAGTCTAAAACATTATCAATGATTATTCTGGAAAATCAATGAAGGTCTTTACCAAAGAACTTTTAGATGTTGGAGTGAACTATCAGAATTGTGATGTATGAGAGCATTTGATTCATGTTGTTATACCGAGGAAAGACTAATTCAAGTTTACAGAGACACAGGGAAACTGATTCATGTCAAGGTTAAAAACCCTCACAAACATGGCATGCATTGGTTCATCTCTGATCAGGAAAAACTTCAATCAAGACCAAAAGTCTAACATGATAAATGACAGATGTCACAGATGTTTACAGTAACTATGATGGTTTTAGGATTGGTGAATGCCAAGGTATAGAATGAAATACAGGAAACTACACAAGGAAATAAGGAACAAATGCAGACAGGCTAAAGAGGAATGGCGCAACAACAATTGTGCAGAAGTAGAGAGATTGAGCATGACTAATAAAGTAGACATGCATAAAGAAATAAGAGAACTGAGTAGGAAAAAAAGCCTGCTCTTCAACAGGATGTATAAAATCTAAGGATTGAACGATCAAAGATAGAAAGGGCATAAGACAAGGATGTGTTTTTTTCACTGAATCTATTCAACTTGTACAGTGAGACTATTCTGAGGACTCTAGATGTTATGCCAGGATTTGTCATTGGAGACCACAATTGGAACAACATAAGGTACACAGATGATACAGTGCTGATAATCAACACAGAAAGGAAACTACAAGAATACATGGTCATCAGCAAACAGAGCAGTCCAAAATGCCAAATACAGGTGGGTATACTAAAGTCAAGCAGGTACAAAATTTAAATACCTATGAAGTGTTATAACAGAAAATGGAATGTGTGACACAGAGATCTGAAGGTGAATTGGCATGGTGAAGAACACATTCCAGAACCTGAGTACAGTATTAAGATACAGGAAAATTTTGCTAAAAACAAAGAAGAGAGTACTGGATTGCTATGTGATGTCAGTTCTTCAATCTGGCAGTGAATACTAAACAATATCATCAAAGATGAAGAAAAAACTTGAAGCAACTAAAATGTGATTCTACCAAAGGATTCTGTGGATATCATGTATCAAGCATGTGAGCAATAATGAGGTTTTGGAAAGGATGAAAACAAAAAGGAAATTAATACTGAGCATCAGGAAGAGACAGCTAAAGTTCATGGGACATGCAATGAGAAAGGAGGGCTTGGAGAACCCGAGCTTCTTCTCTCGCACTTCCCGCCTGTGGAACTCACTCCCATATTCTTGCTTTCCTGACGGCTACAACCTCCAGAAATGTAAATGCAAAGTCAATACTTATCTATTAACCACTGGACTCTAGCTCTCTCCTCACCCCCGTATAACCTTCCCTTTCTCTCCATCTATGTATCTGTCATCGCACCTGCATTCTCAGCTTTCTATTGCTCCTTTCTAACTAGTTTGTACTCCTCACTCTTTTCTAATTAATCTTTTTACAGTTATGTAGCCCCCCCCCCCCCCCCGCTTATCAGTTGCATTTCTGCCTTGCTCGGGGTGAAATGATTAAAAAAAAAAATACTAAAAGGCCAGATAGAGGGAATGAGACAATAGGGGAAAACTGTGTAATGAACTTGAGTGGCCTGTGCAGGTGAATGGCTGAGTTGGGGTTGTGTGGTGTAACAGAAGAAAGCATGCTAAGAGCCACCAGGGATAGGGAAACATGGAAGGCCATGATTGCCTATGTCCTGAAAGAAGAAGAGTAAGTAGTCATATCAAACCACCTTACATCTCTCCACATAATCTTAAAATTAATGCTATTGGATATGTTGAGGTGCTGGAGATATGTTATGAAGCTCTGAATGAATGAAGTATGCTGTGAAAGACCATACATGTTTCAACAAAACTCAGTGTCCTTCTCCCAAATCCCATATAACCTAAGAATGGATGACAGGCAATCTTTACAATCATGTAACACAAAAAATGTAACCTTTCAGTTTGCAAGATTTAGATTCAATTTTACTATTGTTGAAAGGGAGACTAATCAACATCCTTCCAATGCCATAGAGCCATTAAAAGCCATCAGTGTCCAGCTGTTGTTCGAAATGTAAAACGACCATTTAATACAGATATGTCAACATTCCAGTCCTGTGCTGAAGAAGTTACTGAAACTAAAGATAAATTCAACAAATAATCTTATAAGAAAGCATATTGAGAACATGGCACAATTTATTTGCTAAACTAGAGTTATTTTATTAGATTACCAGATGTCCTCAAATACATCCTGTATTTATAAGCTAGAATGACAAAAATTGCCAGAATCCAGCCATCATGAAGAAACAGATAGTAGTTTTAAGGTGAATGCAGAAAACTATCCCTAAAGAAATAAAAAACAGATAGGGCAGGGACTGGAAAATGAGCAAAAGACCTAAACTTGAACATACACATGAATGGCTCAAACACAAATTAGAAAGTCTTCTTGAAAATAAGATCAGCTAAATACTTCTGTATTTTAAGATTCAGATTGATCATTGTGTTCAATTTAGAATATCAAACACAGAATAAAGTAAAATATATCTGTAAAATAAATGTTGATACAGTTATCCCAATCTCAGTTATACCATTATCATATAGCTACAATCCTACAATCCCAGTAAGTCATAGTTGAACTTGAAGGAAAGTAAGATATTATGCAAATAAGAAATTGTCTACACATAATTATTAAATCCTAAAAATAATATTTATAAATTGTACATGTAAAAAAAAAAAATGGAGGAAGATGTCTCAACATTGGCAACTGTATCACTTCTATGAAAACTGCACAAGGAAGAGTAACAAAAAATTAATTATTAATATCTGATGACTTCTATTATGGATAGAGGAATATGACAACCAACTCCTATGTACTGAAAAAGTTTACGACTCAATATTTTGTAGAGCTACTAAACATGGTGAGAACCTGAAAGATTAATGAAATATAGTAATTAGGAAGGATAACGAGAAAGATATTTGATATTTAAAGAGAATTCTTCTCTCTTAATCTCCAGTGATAGTTGCTGGACATCTTATGTGACCAAGCAAATGCATGAAAAATAATAATCAACAAAAATGATAATCACTAAACATCAGGTGTGAACATGCAAATGTTTGAAATCAGAAAGGATACTGAGGAAGGTGCTGGAGATTTGAAGAGACTTGATTTCACACAATTTCTAAGAAAACTGGTATGACTATGCAAATATGAAAATCATGTCCAACAATTACAGACTGTAAACAATCTATAGTACATATACAATGTAAGACAAAATACAAATATAACTGCTGATATAGAAGAAAGATACAAAAAAATGGACTAAAGTAGTAAGACTAAAGATGTAGAATTTAAAAAATGTCCAGTGTATATAAAACCACTTTCCAAAAAAGTGAAATTAAATTTTACAAAGATGTGCATTGATAAAGAAACAGAGTACAGAGGGAAGTAAAATGAAACATGAGAATTTTTAACAAAAGTGAAAAAAATCTTTAGAAAAATATATTGTTATAATTACACACAACCTCAAATATACACTAAAAATAGTCAACTGAAAAAAAAATAGTACCGGACAGGATCCATGAATATGGGTTTAAGAAATTCTTATTACATCATGATAGAGTGAACACCAGCATTAGAACTACTGAAAGAAAGATGAAACCCAAAAATGGCTATCCAGAGGTAGAACAACTTTCATAACAAAAAACCAAAAACAGAAATCAGATTAGTAGCAACAAACCTATCACATTCCTACTATATATTTGGAACACTAGACAAGTTGCATATAAAATCTACAAATCCAAAGAAGTCAGACGATTCTCAAGAAGATACAAGAAAGAAACTAAGAAATGAAATTGTCTACTTTACACTGACCAAATGATCCTAACAGAAGAATAAACATTTCACTGAGATAGATTGATGGCACAATAACATTTATGTCCCCTCATACTGGAGATATAAATGCCTCAAAATATTAATAATAATAATGATGTGGCAGAATTAGGAGCTAAATTTATAAAAAACTGAAAACTGAACTTAACTGCCATCAGAAATTTTTAAGGAACAGCTATATCTCTTAATTCTAAAATAAATGAAAAGATTAACAGTTCTCTAAATTTAAAAAAAAACTCATTGATAGCATGAAGTTATTTGCAGAAATTAAAATGCTAATCAAGAAATTCAAAAGCTGAAATAACAATATCAGATTTAAAATTTGGGGAGCAAAAACTTAGAACATGAGTCATGCATCAGTGGAAACCTGTGACAATAAGGAAAGCTGATATACTGGATCATATGACAATCAGGACAGATGACTTTTTGAAACAGGAGATAGCTATGGAAAAAATAAGGGGTATTTTAGTAGGTTAAAAATATCGTAGAAAGTAATTTACATAGCTGAAACTTAATAAAAGGGATATGCATATAGACAGTATCTGAAGTGAGATACTCAGAACCATTCCTTAGCTGCATAAAATCAAAATCAAATTAAATGATGGCCTAAGAAATACCATTCTAAATTTTTACATCACCAGTTTGTGTTATAAAATAAAAGAAAGCAGCAGGTGACTCATTAGAATCAAAAACTGAGCCCAAATAACTAAAATAGAGTTAGATAAAAACATACAAAAATGTGATGAAATTATACAAAAGCCAAGGAAAAAAAAAATAAAGAAAGGAAACACTGTATAGAGAATTTGAAAGACAAATGGAAAATATTGTAGATGAAAAATCATATAAATGATTATGTATAAAACACTTGAAACAAGACTGATCTGTTTTTTACAGCTCATCACTTTGCAGGTTATTTAAAGTGAGAAAATATTATTAGCTTGAAAGAACTTTTTTGGAGATAATAATGATTTTTACTGATACAAGTTTTTGTAAAGTCACAGATACAAGAATAATAATGCCTTTGAACAATGCAGTGTCAGACACTTGTTCTTCTCAATGTTAATTACCACATGACCCAGGCAGTATGGTATGTCTAATTACTTCAAGACGAGGTTGACCGTGTTTGCTCTCTAACAATCCGTGTTCAAAACCAAGTGTTGGTAGCAACACTTTATTCCTATATGACACTTTCACTTTAAAATAACTTCCTCTGGAGTCTATATCTTTTCAGTTTTGGTTCAATATTTAGAAATTCTGTTGCTATTCTTTTTCTCTTAGTATAAAACCTTGGTTCAACAATTTCTGATGACATGGGGATGTCAAAATGTCAAACAAAATTTTCATAGGCACCTCTTTTCAGTCACTTCTTAAATCACTGAATCTGCCTTTTAACAGATTAAGATGTTGCTTATATTCCCATCTTTGTCTCTGTACCATGTATCTCTTTTTCCAATCTGTTTTTCTATAATGCTATTTTCCCAAGATTTTTTTCCATGTTGATGCATTTTAAAAAATACCTTATCTTCAAGATTGAAGTATTTACTTGTATTGTTATTTTTTATGCTCTTGCCTTATGTTTTGGTAGAAATGTATTAAAAACAGACTTAATCTTCCTAACAAATATCAACTCTGCAGGCAACATTCCAGACACAGTGTTCAAGTTTGGTGTTATTTTGAAAACACTCAGAAATTCATTTGACTCCTTTCCCTCCAACCTTTTTTAATGCCATTTTGAATGTATTGACAAACTGTTTTGCTTGTTTGTTTGATCTTGGTTGATAAGAAGGAGTTTTAATATGTTCTATTGTTAATGATTTACAAAAATCCTTAAATTGACTAGACATAATTAAGTATCATTGACTGAAATAACAGAGCCAGGTACACTTAACCTTGCAAAAAATCTTGTGCAGGAAATTTATTACCACAGTAGTTGATTTTCTACATTTTAATATTTCTGGGCATTCAGTGTAACTATCAACTACCATTATATATTTCAAATTTAGCTTTACTTTTTGTGCATGTCCCTAGACCTTCTGAGAAAACTTTGGAAATCTCATTTTCAATTAATTCTTTAATTTTTCAGTTGCTGTATTAGCACTAGAGGTAGCAATATTTTATTGCAAAAAGAGTTAGTTGGAAGGCCCTAAAGATCAACTAATACAATCCAATCTGTTCCAAATAAATTAGTAGTATTCTTTAATACAAACACCTCTATTTTCTTGGTTTTATTGACAAAAGAAATGTTACAGGTGAATTCACCCAAAAAGTTCAATCTCTTTCCTGAAACTTGATGGACAACTTTATTATGAGTCAATAAACTGGGTTTACCTATTTTTCTCCATGTCTATTCATTTATGATAGTGATATCAGATCATGTATCCAGTTGTATTTTTATTTTTACATTATTAATTTCCAGAAAAAACAAATTTCCTTTTTTGAGATGCTTCTAACTCAGTTAAAAACATGTTCCAAGTCTTGTTAGCTTTTCCTTTATACTTTTTGTCTTTAATCCATGTAATTATCATGTTCACATACATTTTGTTTTTCCTCCATTTTTTCTATCTGCAACATGTATTTTTGTGTCTTACCCTCCCACATTCATAGCATTTTTTGTTCTTGAAAAGCAATTACATTTGAATGCTTACATCCACAACCGTTGCAAGTATACGGTATTGAGGGGGGGTTTATCATCTTTTTTTATAATTCTGTTAGAAGTTGAAAAACGTCTATAGTCTTTTCTCTTAGATGGTCAGATGCTATGTATTTGTAAAATGTCACTTTCCTCAATTCTTGCAGTATTGAGTTTTAGACTTACAGTATATTGACATTCTTCTACTATTTTCTGGAGAGTTAATTTGAGATTCATTTTTAATTTAGCAAGTATACTGAATCTTATTTCCACATCCTTATTAGAATTTAAGCCCTGTATTAATATGAGGTATTTTAATAAATCCAGAGTTAATTCATTTAACTTGAACTTTTGATATTCTCGATTCATGACTCCTGCATGAGTGACAAAATCATCATTGTCACACTTTACTAAGTTAAGACATTGCCATCATGTATTAAATAATGAACTCCTATCACCAAAAATTTTTGACAATATTACAACAGTTTCATCCAAATTTATCTCACCTGTTGTTTTTGGCAAAATAAAATTTACATATTTTTTATGTTCAACAGGGGACAATTTCCTTAAAAAGAAAACTTTTTTTTTTCAATATTTCATTATGAACAATCCCTTTTGAAAATTACTTCATAATTTCTATAATAAGCTGGAAAAGTTATCCCTTCATCTGGATTGTATAAAAATTTGCTAATTTAATTACTAACAGCATCTGTAGTGAATAAATCTTAAGTTTTTTCTTCCATAGTTTCAGTAAATTATTCAAAAAACCTCTGTTGTTGTTGTTGTAATTGTTGTTCATGTTGTTCTTGTTGCTGCAATTGTTGTTCATGTTGAAGTTTTTGTTGATGCAACTGTTGTTCTTGTTGTTGCTTTTGTAGTGCCAACATTTAAATCATTATAGCTTTTAGTTCTTCCATTTTGTTGTACTCCACTGACTGTTTTGTAGATTAATTTTTAAATAAACTTTACCTGGTTGTTGCTTTGTAGTCTTGTGAATATGATGTCCCTGTGGTGAAATGGCAAATATTATTGAATAGCTTATTACAACATGTCGGATACACATATATTTTTTTCTGTTTCCTTGTGTAAGTTCAAAAAATACTCATCATCATTTTTGTAAAGTTACATATACAATAATAATAACACCTTTGAACAATACTGTGCCAGACACTTATGGTAATCATTAAATGCTTATTGTATACCAATATATATATATATATTATTTTTACAGGTCACATGATCCCAGCTGCACAATACATCTAACTACTTAAAAACAAGGTCAACTGTGCTTTTTGGTGATCCATGTTCAAAACCATTTGTCGGCAGCAACACTTTATTCCTATACGATACAGGTTCTACAAACTAACTATATAATCTAACTTATAAAAGGGGAGAAGAGATAGACTCATACCTTTCCCTAAGGTTATACTACATAAATGAATATAATTAAACTGAATGGAATTGGAACTTGGGTCTCCAATTTCTAATTATAAGCCATTATCCATTATACTATTCATGCATCCAAGCTTACAGCACCTGATATTCCTAAATTGTCACCCATCTAGGTGCTGACCATGCTCAATGTTGCTTCAGTGATCATATGAAAATTGGTGTTTCAAAATAATATGGCTGTAATCCCTACTTGAAACAAGAAACAGTATCCATCGCCATTGCTCTTCATCAAAACAAACTATGCCAAAGTGAAGATTGATAAAAACCAAAAGATGATGCCTCTGAGAGAAAAATGATGACATTGTAAACCACAACATCACTGGATATAATAAAATGGCACAAAAAGAATAACAAAAGAAAGCATGACAGGATAGTAACAGACATACAGTGGGATTTTTGCAAGCAACTTGGGCTCAACCATATAAACAAATATGACTACAAACCAGACTGTGTTGAAAAAAAAAAATTATAAATTTCTCTGAAGTTTTGCAATTTTCTTGTAATTCTTATTCTCCTTAAAACTTTCTTGTTACTCAAATCCTTCTTTAGATACCATGTGTGATGCATGCTCAGGTAATCATGCCTCTTTTCAATTCATGATTGACTTAGCAGAAGAATTCCTGCAATAGGTTACCATTACTTTTTGTGGTAGACTTGTTGCTAAACAAGATAATAGGACCTGTCCTGCTACTAAACCCATAACTGGGAGAGAAGAGATGAATTCATATCGTTTTCCAAGAGTATTTATAAGTAAATGCAACAAACTTGATTGGAATTGGAATTTGACTCTCCAGTTTCATATTCCAAGCCATTATGCATTGCATTCTCCACACCTCCAAACTTTCAGCACCTTATCTTTCTTGTAACATAAACTAAACAGTTTTATGAAATATAATTATTGTAAAATTCATGTGTTTAGCATTAATATTTGTTTGATACTGTTAATATTCCAATACTCAGGTTTTTTCTAAAATTTCTGTAAACCTATACACTTGTTCCTGAGAACATTAGATATTATATAGTATTTCAGTACACTTTCTTTTGTTTCAATGTACATTTTCCTATCTTTATTATTAGATATTACACTAGAGGATTCCAAAAATAAATATAATAATAATGTAATACAACAGATAATCTCATTCAACTGAAAGAGTTGCAATTATCAAAAGAAAGTGATGGAGATGTTTGTAAAAAAAAGTAAAAGAATTATATTTTCAGTTATTATGGAACCTTACAATTATGGAAACATTCTTTTAGATATGGCACTTGAAGAAAACTGTATCTGTCAAAATGTCATAATTGATAAAGCCAAGATAGGTACATTAGTCCAGCAGAATTCTTTAGTCAAAAATTCTGCAACAATTATACCAGAACTGACAGGACAGTCTATGTGCAGTGTGCATTTACCTTGAGTATTTCTGCTGTTCAAATATTTGAGTCTTCATAAAACATGTGACTTTGTAACAATTATGATCTATGCAAGGAAACACAAGAGAGTAGAACTGACTCTAAGAAGAATCCAACGATGATACAAACAATTAACTGTGATGGCAATATTCATGCTTTATTCAATAAGAATTATTCAAGCAAGTAATACATCTTGACATTGGATATTCCACTGTGATACAATTCACATTTCCATTTATGCTCTCTCATAATGCAGTGTGCATCTCACTTAGTAATGAAGTTGTGCACACTTTTTTTTTTAAATTAGTATCAACTTATGCAAGATGATAATGCCACTAAAACACAAGGGGTTACATGGTGTGTAAGAATTAGAAACAGAAAAATTAATAATGAGCAGAAAGAAAAGAGAGTAATCAGGAAGACATTAGGTAGTGATTAACATCATATTTAAATTTTTGCATATTAAAGTTGGCTGGAAAGTATGGAGATGGAAGGGAGTTCTACAAACAAGAAGTATAAGAGAAGAAACTGTTAGCATAGAATTTATGGCTACATCTAGCCAACTCAACTGTAAATTGATGAGATCTTGATGTCAGTCTAGTACTGCACTTAGATTAAAAATCTCTAAGTATCATAGAGAAAAGCTCATCCAAGCAACTACAATAAAAGTATTTATAGAAAAAGCTGAGAGTGGCAATCTCAGGCAGTGGGAAAGTGACTGAAGCCAAGACACCAGATCAGGACCAATAATATTACTGATTCTTCTTTGGATCTTATCAAGAAGCTCAAGGTAAATAGCAAGGGCACTGAACCATACGTGTTAGCAATATTCTAAGCATGAACAAATGGTATACATATGTAAAATAGATTCTGGAAAGAAAAATTATTTGCCTGACACAGTGAACCAACTTTCTTAGCAGTTGACCTAGCAATAGATTCAGAATAGTCTTTCCCCTTCATGTCAACTGAGAACATGTGCTGAAAAAGGTGCAACATCACTTTCCTGGAGGTTAGCATCAAACATACTGATGAAAGTCAGTGAGGGGTCTTTCAAATGGTTAATGAAGATGAGTTTAATTTTGGAGGTATTAAAATTAACAGGCCATCTTTTACCCTAGTTAATGATGGACTTGAGGTTATTTTGAACATTGACTGGCATTTTAACCTTGTTGAACTGCTTCTTATTGAAGCAGGAGTAAATTGTTGCGACATCAGCATAGATACCAAGTTAAGAGATGATGCCATCAGAAAGGTCATTAATGAAAATTAAAAACAGAGTAGGACCAAGGATGGAGTCCTGGGGACATCTGCATTAGTATGAAAGGATCTAGATGTGTGGTCATTCAGGATCTCTTTCCTTTCATGATTTGATAGAAATGACTGGATTATTTCATTAAATGACTGGAGACACCATAAATAACTTTTCAGCTTGTGAAGAAGACCTGAATGTCAGATCCTGTCAAAGGCTTTTAAGATGTCTAATGCTACAGCCTAGGCTTCATTGTTTTTATCTAGAGTATGACAAACACTTTCCACAATTATCATCGGTACATCAGCAGTTGAGCTGGAAAAATGAAACCTATATTTTTTGCTTGTGAAAAGGCCCCGTGATGAGAAATCATGAAGCAATTCAGCATTAATTAGGGCCTCTAGGAGTTTTCTTAAAAAAAAGTAGAAGGCTAATAGGCCAATAGTTGGGTGGTTCAGATGGCTTACTAGAGTTTTTAAAAACTGGAACAACAAATGATGGCAGGCAGGAAAGCAGGAGACACTGAGGCATTTATTATCCAGTTTAGTGAGAGCAGAAGCCAGTTCAGGAGCACACTGCTTAATGACTAATACAGGGATACAATCAGGTTCACATACTTTGTGGGAATTTAGAGATAATAGAAACCATGAAAGAAATATGTATATCACTCAACAGAGACTCATTTCTAGAAGGGAAGTTAGGCAGGAATGAGTCAAGAGTAGAGTTTGAGGAGAATTAATAAGCAAAGTATTCATCTTCATCAGCAGAGGATAATAACACCTCAAATTGATTGGATAAAGGAAGAGAGACCTTACACTTATTTAATGCTCTATTAGAGAGATGCTAGTAATTACAAGAGTCAAAGTTGTTAAAGGCTATGTGGTGCTTCATTCTCCTGGCAAACAGGGACTTTGCCCCTTTGAGGACTTTTTTACATTTAATGCAACCAGCAACAAATAAGCGTCTATTGTGACAAGAGCCATCATGCTTACATAGCCGAAAATAGTGGTTCCTGTATGTTATAGCAGCTGAGCATGCTAATGTAAACCATGTAGAGGACTGAGGTTCACCTAGTATCTGCAAGAAGGGATGAAAGTATCATGCATGCTCTGACTCGAGAAGAAACCTCCATGGTGCAATTTTCAATTAGGAGCTTAAACATGTCAGTCCAAGGGGTGCCATGACGAAAATCACAGAGTGAGTCCTAATAAACATGCTGCCAATGGAAAGAGGTCTTATAGATACAGGGTTTCTGTCTAATAGATATATGAAGAAATATATAATATACAGGTTATGATGGGTAAACTGTTGCTATGTTATATTTTTAATTTTGCACATTGTTTGTTCTTAAGCAACATAAATACCTTTAGAGTGCCTAAGCCTCATGTTGTGCTGAGTTTTAAAGTTAATGAAGACAAAGACATTCACAGATGGATGGAGAGAAAGTGTTTTTTCCATATTGTCAGCTATTATGTCTAGTATACTGCAGTCCTGGGAAGAGTGGGAGTGATAAAAGGAAAATGGATAGCTAACAAAGTTTAGTAACAAAAGACAGAAGCACATGAAAGAGTAGTTAGGGAACCTTGAGAGACAATTCCATGGTTATCAAAAGATTATCCTCAATATAAACACCAAGGCCATGCATGTAAATGCTGGAATCTTTTCAGCAAAGGGGAAGATAATGGGAAACAAAAATTAATTGGTAGCAATGGAAGAATTTAGCGTTTTACTGAATTTTACATTTTTATATTTGTAAATATTCTTGGCTAATATCTACTTTTTTGGAAAATATCAAGCCAAAATTCCCATTCAGTTTTCCAGACAAGGGAAGACTCCAGTTAAAACATAATATTGAGAATTAACAATAAATTAATGGGCAAGTGATTTATGCTGACATGTGTGTGTGTGTGTGTGTGCATGTACTGGGGAAAACATTAAAAGAAAATTTCAAACAATAAAAAAAGAAAAAATTCAGAAATAGGATGGCATAGAAAGGTAAAAAGAATAAAAAACAAACAAAAAAAATAAAAATTTTCCTTTCAATGATACCAATATAGAGTTTTCTAGTAGGTTTTTCAATGAATATTAAAGCAAGAATGATTTGACGACACCAACTTTAGTAAGGGAAGTGGGTACAGTTAAGTTGCCATCATATTAATTATATGATTGGAGACACTTGTATCTGAAGATACCTGTCTATAAAAGCGGCTAGCTAATCCTCATTGCAAACACTTGCTCAGGCACACTTGTGTTTGTTCAATACCCACAGAGCCTACCTGTGGTTTATACTGTAACTATGCTGAGCAGACTTTAATGACAGTTTCTGTGTGAGAACACGTTATCTGTTGCAAACAAAAGTCTGAACAAGGCCAGTTAACTTAAAATGGATCATCGGAATAAAGGCGGCAACAACATCAACAGCATATTTTTTGATTGGGTAAGCTTGGCACATGTATGGTGAGGATTAAACTCATTACACAGTAGTAATGGTCAGACAGATAACCTTGCTAACCATTATCCAATGCCAAGGTGCCTAGAAATTATTTTATTATGAAAATGCATTGCACATAATTTTAATATGAAAATGTATTGCAAAGGATTTTAATATAAAAATACATTGAAAATGATTAATAATGAAAAGGCAATGCAAATGATTTTAATATTAAAAAACACTGAAAATGATTTGTCTATACACAGTGAATGATTTTACGATAAAAAATACATTAAACAATGATTAGCAATGAAAATGATCTGCAAATTATTCTACCATGAAAATGCACTGCAAATAATTTTTCTATAAAAATTCATTGAAACTGATTTTCTAGGAAAAATATTGCAAATGATTATCCTACGAAAATGCATTGCAAATGATTTTATATTACATTGAAAATGACTAACAATGAAAATGCACTGCAAATTATTTTACCATGAAAAATCATTGCAAATGAACTTAGGCTAGATTTTTGATTTTATGATATATCAACTTTTGGTGGGTTAGTTAATGTCAAAGTTTTTATAAGACTTATAACAAGGAATTAGCAAACCAAGTTTAAATTTCAGTTAAGTTCATTACATTCCCTTTCATAAAAAGTTCATTTGCAAGTCAGGATTGCCTAGGTCTTAATGTCAAATGACATCCAAAATAGATCTAACTCTTATCTTATATCTGCCTGTTTATTATCTCCCCTATTTTTGACTACTGTCTGTACTCCCACGTCTATGGATTTAATCTCAGGGTAGACTGGGCTCTTTAGTCTTGGATGGCAATCAGTCTGTAACAGGAAATCACTACACTATACTTTCCAAGAAAGCAGTAATTACCATGGCCATTCACAGATAATCAAGAAAAGGAATATGTAGAGAGCCATGATTGTCTTTATTCTGAAGGGACATGACATTTACAAAAAAAACATGGTTATCACAAAATAAATCTTTTAGAAATATGTGATATATTATGCTTAAGTTTCTTTATACTTCTGCCAGCCATGGTCCTACATTATTTTCACTTCAATCTAATTAATTTTATGAATAATTTTACAATGCATGGAGAAGATAATTATTTTGAAAAAAATCTCTTGTTTCTTTTCCCTTTATTTCATCTTCCTTCTTACTCTAAACTGTAAGTTTTATAATTTATAATTAAATTTTAATGCTTCCAAAAATGAAGCTGCTCTCTCTTAATCACTATAGAGAAACTCTCCTAACTTCCATCAGTATAAATTACATTAGTTTTCCAGAAAGCAACACACTGCACCTCCTTGGTCTCACTCTCTCAACTGACCTCAAGTGGATCAACTAGATCTAATCAATACCTACATCTACTGCTAAGAAGCTTGGGTCACTGTGTTTGGCCAGGAGGGTTTTTTAGTAAGAATCCATCTTGCTCATTTATAAATCTGCCATTGAATACTGTTGACATATCTGGTTGCAGGCTCCTGCTATTAATATTGAGATTCTTGACAAAACTCAAAGGAGGATCTTCACTGTAATCAATCCCAGTATATCAGCTTGACTTCAGTCACTTTCTAACTGACGAGATTGGGCTTTCCTCTGTCTTTTCTTTAAATATTTTCACAGCTTCTGCTCTGATGAGCTTATTTCCTTAGTGTCCTGACCACTTGATTTTACTAATGCTTCTAGAGTGGCAACTAGGTCCCACCCTTTATCATCAAAATAGTCTAATGTAACCACCACTTCTACTCTAGCAGTTTTTTTCTCATAATTCCCGCCTATGGAACTCTCTTCCACATACTTGCTTCCCTGATAGCTACAATCACCAAAAGTTTAAATGCAATATAAATTGCCATTTTCTATTACCTTGATTTCCATCTTCCTCTTATCCTTTCTTCAACATCTCCAGTAACTTGTTCCCTCTTTTTTCTCTTTCCTTTTCTCTCACTGTAACCCTTGCACACCAGTGGCAATTTAGCCTTGCTTGGGATGAAATGATTATTTAAAAAAAGCTTTTAGCAAACCATTATCAACAAGAAAGTGGAATTGGTGAACTGAGTTCAAATTCTGTTGAGGACTGTTTCATTCACTTATGCAGTAATGCCCTTGGGAAAAACATGAACTCATCTCTCTTCCTTCCAGCTATGGATTAAATATCAGAATAGACCAGGTTCTCTAGATTGGGTAGTAGACAGTCTAGGAGAAAAACTGTTCTGAATTCAAAACCACTTCATCATCCTTGCCTGCAAGTCATGGTTATTCACAGACAACAGATTCTGTGGCCAGCCATGATTGCCATTGTTCTGAAAAGAACAAAATTTGAAAACAAAGTACACATTTATACTGATGCTTGTTTTTTTATATATTAGATGTTATTACTACTAACAGTATAATGGGTGTTAAGTATTGCGACTTATTAGTTTTACTGTGTCATATATTAGAAGTTAGTATTACTGCTGACAGTAAAATAAATTTTAAGAATTGTGTTGTATATAGCAGGGTGCTGAAAAATTATTGGCCTGATTCACTTCTCAAAATTAGTATTTTAATGACAAAACATCAGAATTTTGAATTTAGGAAATGAGTTGAGCTGAGAATTTTTCAGCACCTTCTCATGCATAAGCCATAATTGTTACATTTATATTAGAAACTATTACTACTGCTGAAAGTAAAATGAGTCTAAGGAATTGTTTTAATTTTTTATATGCAATGAAGTGCTGAAAATTTATCAGCCTTGTGTACTTCCCAAAGTCTGACCAAATAAACAAACATCAGAATTTTTCGAGAGGAAGGGTTTCTTGGTTAGGATGTGAGCTTTTCTACACTTGCTTCATATTAAAATCTACCATTATTGTTTAAAGTAAAATGAGTTTTATAATAGGTCATATATATGTCTGATAAATTCAAAGCTACCATTATCAAATGGGTCTTTCAAAAAGAATGACAAGAAAGCAATTTGTTTCTTTTGTTGGTCAGTTAATAATATTACTGTATTACAAATAATTTTTTTGTACTACTGAGAAATCAACTCTTTATCTTTACTATCCATACATTCTTTTTACCTGTTACAGCTAATGACAATTCTTTTCTACAGCATTTGTTATTAATAGTAATGTCCTATGTACAATTTTTAGTGATGTCACAGCCACTGTCTGCATGCAAGTTCTGATGTCATCATGACTGCTACTTGAAATTTAATGTGAACAATCAGTATGAATAGCAAAGGTATCAATTGTAACAAAAACAATGTACTACCAACTATGTCATAGCCAATGCAAATTTTATATGTATAATTCTTAGTGATGACACAGATACTGTTTGTTATATATTTTATGTATACCATATTTCCTGACATATAACATACACTTATAATTTAGCAGGGAATATTTACAAAGAAAGTTAATATTTAGCTGATGATCCATCCACCATTAAATATAATTTTCATTTTACATTTTTAAGTTAAAATGCATACATTTTAATTTGTAATTATAGTTTAATCATTTATCATTATAAGTATTTAATTCTGAGGTTATTAAGGAACTAAGGCATCAAACAAGAGTATTTAGGTGTCTGTCTTGTGCCTAGACCCAATCATTAGGGTATATGTACTGTGATTTTTTATGATTTTTTAAAAATTTTCTTAATTATTATATATATATATATATATATATATATATATATATATATAAAGGAAAACTCAACACAACAACTAATGTGGTTATAAACTATAATTTATTTCCATGGCTAAGCATCAGAACATTTAAATATAAAGAAACCAAGCAACATGACCCAGAGATTAATTTTTTTAGTGTTATCATGTTAGGGCCATAAAAGTTAAAGGGGTGAGAGATGAACTGTTCATTGGTTAAGTGTAATCAGTGGACACTATGTGTCACTATAAAGTCAAGACACACACACACACACACACACCCACAAACACACATACACATATATGCATACATATATATGTATATGTATTTGTATATTTGATTGTTAATGGGTGTGTATGTGTCTCTGTCCAATTGCTACACTTAAATGAACAACTCACCACTCACCACTTGAACTGATATAATATCTATTGAGCAGTCTATATAGATCTATCTCTTCAATATTTTATATTAAATAGATCTTTTTTTATTATTCTCTCCATTTACAAACTTGGCATTATATATATATATTACAAATGATATCATATATTATTAGAAAAAAATATCAGGTTGTCATATATCACAAATATATATCATATATGGTATCATAACACATCACTCAATAAGTCCCTGGCCTAACTTATAAAACAACAATTTTTAGGCAAAATTTAACTTTATTCATCAACATAGTCTCCTTCTAGGGTGATACACTAATTCCAATGCTTCTCTAACAATTCAGTGCCTTTCTCAAGGTAATCAATGAACAAAATACCTTGCGCATTCCAAAATATGGAGGCCAAAACTTTGCCTGCTGATGTTTGTATCTTTGGTTGCTTTGAATGGCTTTCACCAGCTGCTGTCCACTCAGCTGACTGCCAATTTAACCTTGGAGTGAAATGTTGGGTCCAAGTTTCTTCCATTGACACATATTTATGCAAAACGTCTTCTTTTTGCATTGAAACAGTTGCAAACAATGCTCTGAATCATCGATGCATTGTTTTTTTTTTTATCTACTGTGAGCAAATGTGGCACTCACTTTGAACAGAGCTTTCTCATTGAGAAATGTTCATGCAAATGCAAAATGGTGAATACACTGCCCTCTGAAATGTCCAATTTCTCTGATATTTCACACAACTTCAATTTATGATTGGCCAAAATGAGTTTGTGGAATTTTTGGTGTTTTATGGGACAATTGCTGATTTTGGGCAACCTGAGCATTCAGCATCATTTGTGTCTGCATGACTGCATTTAAAGTCAGCATGCCACCACTTAACTGTTGTTTCCAACAGAGCAGAGTCTAAATAACACTTATCTAGCTATTGCTTTGCTTGAATGGTATTTTTTCCATCAAAAAGCAATACTTTATCAACATACGAAATTCAGATTTTTCCATTGTTTTGAAAACTTGCAACAGTAGCTTCACTTAAATAACTGTAATTTGTAAACTAATAAGCTGATTGGACCCAGATTTTGTCATGTGCCATTTGAAGGTTAGTACATCATAAAAATCATATGGATTTTTTATTAGTAGTACCATCTATATGTCAGGCCCAGGACTTATTGAGTGATGTGTGATAGTATGTGACAAAATATCATGTTATCAAATATATAAAAAAGATATATATATCACGATATATTATTATATTAACAATCTATATATAATGATGATAATGATACTAGATGACAGTTGTTACAAGATCTCTAGGAGTAATCCTAAAAAGCCAGACAAAAGGCCTGGAAGAGCTGGAAGTCTAAATATGAATGGAAACAGCTAGGATACCCGAGTAGAGTGTGGAAGTATTGTGGAGACTTGCTATCACTTGAACTCCTGTAGAAATCATCAGAGACTGAAAAAATAAGGAAAGAGAACTTTGAGATGCAAAGAGATCACTCCAATCCAAACAAGAAAAACAAACCTGATAGTCATAAACAAAGAAAAGAAGGCCTGCTACATTGTAGATATAACTGTGCTAGTAGACCAGTGTGGTGAAAATTGAAAAATTTCAAGACCTTGCCTAAGAAATGGAAAGTATGAAGATTAATAGAATGTTTTTGATAGCTGTTGCATTTTTTCACAAACAAAAAACACTGCAATCAGGTTAAAACATATTAGACATTTACAAAAGAACTAATATCCTTTAAATAACAGCAGTCTTGGGTTTTGTGGCAATATTGAGAAAAGTGCAAGAAAATTGAGGAAACATGCTGTTCGTCAACATTCATTAATGTCCACAATGCATTCAGTGTGAATGTTCAGATGCAAGAAATAATATTAATTATTCTTGTTGCCTCTGTCAGTGCAAGGAGACAGAAATTATGAATTCAACCATATGTGCCTCTTTGTCTGTACAATATCTTTAAAAATCAATTTCAATTAAATTTTGCAGAAAGATAGGCTGTAGGCCAAGACACAGCTGATTAAATTTGGGAGTGGATCTACACATTTCTTATTTCAACAAATAAAAAGGTCATGATACTTATCTATGACTCATTAAAAGTTTTGCAATGTTAACTCTCCTTAGGGTACATAATATGCATTAACATCACAAACTTTTTAGTAAGTCTCAGAACATTTTATTTATTAATAATAATTATTGCTCTAAATATCTACTTAGCAGTTTTACTGACAAAATTCTGCTCACCTCAACATACATTAAATTTTTATTACTTAAATATTATTTTTAGTGGATACTTGTATTTGAGTAGCTGCTTCATTTATTTACTAAACGGTATGTTTATTTACTTTCATTTATTAGCTTGAATATATGAGAACTCTTATTAGAAAAAATGATGTGATTTTTTATTGATTAATCTGACATGTTTTTATTAATTAAACATTATTTAAAAAGTTCACCTCTTTTTTTACAAATTGCTTTGTTTATGTGAAGATACAAAACTGAGCAGATACGTCTATTTCAAAAGTCAGAGAAAAATCTGTGTTTAAAGGCACTATTCAACTTTGCTTGGTCATTGATGCACTCAAAGCATGTCGGATTTATTGATGGTTTTCCTGAGGGAATACAAGTTCAAATCATGCCAGAGAGTACATATTTTTCTGTAAGATTTCTTGAATATTCAGGCAGGTAGATAAAAATATATAAATCTACTGTTTAATAAATAAAATGGGTGTCTACTCAAATATTAGTATCTACAAAAAATAACATTTAAGTAATAAACATTTGTCAGATTCTTAAATAAAAAATCCAGCTCTTTCTTTACAATTACATAATTTTATATATAACAACTGGCACTATTATTATTATTATTATATTTATTTATTCATTTTTTATTATCATCTCTTCTTCTTCCATTGAGAGAAATTTCATATTTTAACACATTTAACATGGAAGAACACTTAGATATTAATGCTTTAGCTGCTATCTTTGTTATACACCAAATGACTTAACTTACATAATACCCCCATCTGTGAAATTGGCACCTTGTCTTCATTTTGTCCTCTACATACTGTTCTGACTAATCTCTGCTATCCAGAGATGTTTTCTAGTCTCTGTAGAATCCTTAACTTTCTGTTATTGATTGACATATATTAGCAAAAATGAAATTAACACTGAAAATGTTCAGATTGAAATCTATGAAAAAAACAAAACCAAAAAACTTACTGTTCTTTCATTGTTTGATTTTTGTTCAGTTTTTAATGACAATGTTACTGACAGAAGAATACACTCTTTGTGCGTTTTCTATGTGTTATAACTGGGCTACATTTTTAAATATACTCTGTCATTTCTTAGCAATGATTTATACTTAGAGAGAAGTAGTCTTGTATCATAAAAAGCATCCTATGAAATATGTGAAATTGTTAAAATCTCTTGTTGTGACCATATAAATACAGCTCATTATTGCATACTTATTTCAGCCATGAGAAAATTATCTAGCTTTATATTGCATCAGATAGTAATGAACAACACATATTGGTACTGTAAACAGTGATATTAGCTATCTATTCATTTTGTTGCTGACTGCTTACTAAAGAATTAATAAGTACAGTAAATTGCAGAGAGAACATTATCCGAGCACTGTAATCAGGTATCATCAAAAGACATTGCATCTGTGTGTTTTTGAGTTATTTATTTAGATACTTTTACTCTAGGTTTAGAGAGTGATTGATATATGAAAGCCTTTTTTATGTTCATTCATGCTTGTGGAAAATGACATATAACTATCAATTTATGATTTGGCTCTCTTTAAACTCTCATAATTGATATTTATATTTCAGTTATCTATCTATGCCTATTTATATTTATCTATTTTTCTACCCATTCAAAAATGTCTAACAGTATACAAACACTTTCTCAGATCAATAGGTAAAAATAACTTGAAGTGAAGGAATCTTGTCGGTCTTAGTCGTGCCATTCTTATTTGAACTTCATGGACTGGCATAACAGAATCTCAAAGAAATTTATCAAATGATAGAAACCACATCACTTTAGGATTTTCAATAGCAGTAACAATGAAAATGGATATCACATCTCACTCAAAAGAGAAAAGGAATAACGCAATCTGCAATCTAGATGTTGACATCTCATGTTATTTCCAACAAAAGGTTATGAAAGAAACTGCCACCAATACTGAAAAGAGTATTAACAGTTATTGAACTTTAGAAACCTATTTCCCTGAAAAAACTGTTTTAATAGATCTTATAAATTTCAACCAAAAGTAGCACTGATTGTTTGGTCAATGAATAGCAAATATTTTCATATAAAAAATGGCTAATATTACCATTACTATATTTTTATGTTTGTTCATATCTGTCTATGTACGTTTATATTTATCTGTCTAGTTAGCTGTCTATTTTTCTATCTTTGTCAGTATTTCATATCTATTGATGTGGATGTGCAGGTGGTATATTATAGTGGTTCAAAATGAGAAATTCAAGACCTGAGTTTGAATTCCACCTGAGTTCATTACATTTACTTATGTGCAGTTATATTTGGGAATGGTATGAATCATATCTGTGTAGGTTAAATAGTATTATTTGTATCTGGATAAATTGTTATCTAAAAAATAAATTTAAGGCAATATTCAATCACAAAAAAAGAAAAAGAGTTTTTCTTACAATCCAAAAATGTAAGTTTTGGCTTTAAATAACCCACAAACGGTTTATGTGCTGCAAATAACAAATCCAAATCTGAAGAATTAAGAGGATGAGACTCACCTTCACAAGGATGTTTCCAACTAGCGTCCAGTTGGCAGACAAAAATAAACGAAAACTATGTATACATCTATTGCTGTCTTTTTATATTTATGTCTATAGATCTCTATCAGTCTATCCAGGTTAAGCTTTTTATGTCTGTCAGCTTTTTTGCATTTATTTATCTATGTCTCTTCTGGTATAACAATAAACTACATCTAGCAGCAAGACCTCTGATAAGGAGTTTGGGGATTTTGAGGAGCATGGAATCACCTCTTAATTGCTGATATTCACAGGTCTACACTGACTTAGAGTGGTAGGACCTCTCAGGGTCCCAACTTTTGGCAAATAGTGCAAGAGATGTCCTAAGTTAAACTGTTTTAGCTGGATAAGAGTCTTTAGCTTTGGATAGCAACTTGTCTAAGAGAAGGAAATCTCTGAAGTATACTATATATAGAAAAGGGCAGACAGAACTCTTTTAGTCCTGGGTATGACCTTAAACTGCATCCGGCAGCAAGGCCACTGATTGGGAGGTTGTGAGGAGCATGGAACCACCTCTTAATTGCTGTTGTTCCAGGTCCACCCTGACCCAGAGTGGTAGCACCTGTTAGGGTCCCAGTTATGGGTAAATAGTTAACCCCCAAACTGGGGTCAAAATGCTATGAAAGTATTTACCAACAAAACTTTTTTGAATGAAAAATATTACCAACAAAACCTTTTTTGAATGACAAATGTTACCAACAAAACCTTTTTTGGAAAAAAATATAAACAAACAATAAAACAAATAAACTAAATAAAACAAATCAAAACAATTTTCAGCATTAAATGACCTAATGAAGGTTGATATGCTGGTTAAATGAACCAACCAACCAACCAACCAACCAACCAACCAACCAACCAACAAACAGAACTCTTTAACTTTGGTAGGTAATCTTTCTAGAGATGATGACTAAAAAAAAAAACAACAACACTGAGTTTCTGGTTTTCTAAACTGGTTGGTGTTATTAAAAACATACAGTTGTAAAATTTGCTGCAATATTTCATGATGGTTCAATTACGTATGATAGACAATGTATAGTATGAACCCAGCTTATCAAAGATGATTTAAGGAAGTTGAGATTACAGTCAGGCCTTACACAAAATTGAGTGGCCTGGAAAAGAGTCATCAAAAATCCTCATCCAACCCATGTTAGCATGGAAATGTACATTAAATGATGATGATGATTCTTATCTATGTCTGTGTTACTCTTTTTATATACTTGTCATTTTTTTATATCTTTTTTTATGTCTGTTCTTATTTATATATCCATCTACTATTTTGCTCTGTTTTTATCATTGTTAGATTTTATATCTATGTCTTTTTATATCTATCTTTCTGTATATATCTACATCTATCATAGTCTTTGTTTATTTGTCAGTCATCTCTCTATCTGTCCATATTATTTCAGTATGTTCATATTCATATCTCTGTATACATTTATTCCTGTTTTCATCCATTCATTAATCTTTACAATGATATAATCAGCAGTGCTAATCTCAATAGAGCTGCTTAATAAAAAATCAAACTAAAATGTTAAAAAACATATTGATGTTCCCTTGAGTAATCTTTTTCTTTTTTTATTCATAAAGTACTCTAAAAGCACATCGATATCATAGTTTGAACTGTGCATCTCAGAGCAATATTCCCTCGAGCACAGATTATATAGCATTTACTGTAGCACTTAACCCTTAAGTGGAATTAAGATAATCTGTTAATTATTTGATCATGTTATATTGTATATTGGATGGATCATGTCATTTACACTATTTAATAAGAATAGATTGATTGATGACAGATTGAAAGAGTTTATGGTTATTCACAGTGAGTGATAACTACAACAAAAAAGAATGTAGGTAATAAAAACATATATTTATGCTATTTACATTGTTCAGTGGATATCGGCTCGGAATGAGAAACCGAGGAGCCGAGTTCGAATTCCAGTTGAATCTATTGTATTCACTTACGCACAAATACCCTTGGGAAAGGTATTAATCCGTCTCTTCCTTCCAGTTATGGGTTAAATAGCAGGACAGATTGGGTTCTATAGCCTTGGTCGGCAACCTGTCTACCGCAGAAAGCAATGGCAACCTACTGCGGAATAATTTTCTGCCCAGTCAGTCATGTCTCTTGCGGGACATGATCGCCCAAGCGTGTATCACGTATGGCACTTAACTGACTGACATTGTTCAGGCTGTTGTCCTTATCTTTATTGTCATATTCACAATGTTTCAGCTGGTGTATGTTCTGACTTTCTTCAGGTGATATATGCTGAAATTTCAAACTTAAACCTTTATTTTGTCCACTGGGGTAGATTGTTCTAGTTCCACGTGCTGTACTTTTTCTGGATATCTCAATTTCAGTTATTTCCCTTCAGTAACTAAACTCATATTTTTGTTTACCTCTGCTGATAATGAACTCACAAATGGGTCAAATTACTGGTTTAGGTCAACCAACCCTTTTATCCACTAAACCATAATATCCTTAATATACTAAATGCTTTGGAATTCCACATAATATGAAAATCTATCAAGTCAAAACAATATGCATGTCTTTTTTCATTTGTGTTTTGGCTTGTTCTGTAGTTTCCGTCAATATCTTTTTCCACTTTCCCTCCCCCCAGGAACCTTTGACCACCAGAATATCTTACTGCTACCAAAGTGCTGATTGGGAGTTGTTCCATGATTTCCTGCGTGATGTCCCATGGAACAAAGTTTTTAGTTTCCCGCTGAAGACTGTGCATCCGAGGTCTCCTTTTGGGTTAAAGCTGGCATCAATGCTTTCATCCCAGCCAGGAAGTTATGACTTAAAACCCATTAGTCTTCCTGGTTCTCCCCTTCTTGTTTCACCACTATTCACAGGAATCACTTCTTCCAGCTTTATCGAAGCCACGCGTCTAACCATAATAAGCACCTTTTTTATCTCTGCTTGCAGTGCGTGCAAGAAAATCCTAAATGATTCTATATAGTTGTTTGCTGAAAGAATGAAGCAGCATATAGCATCACACAAGTTTGGCTCCAAGGACTACTGGTAACTTTATAAAAATGTCTTAAACAACAGCAAACCCTCAATCCCCACTTTAATCAATAAATTTGAGGCCCTCACATCTTCAGTGGAGAAGACCGAGTGCTTTGCTCACCGATTCTCCAACAACTCAACATTGAATTTATCTGCGGGCATCTGCACTTGATTTCCCACCTAGAACTGAGGCTCAACTGAGTGACATTCACATTACCCCCTTGTTGGTCTCTAACATAATTTCAAAGCCTGATCCCATAAGGTGAGTGGATGTGACGGAATACCAATCATTGTCCTGAAGATATGTGTCCCTGAACTCTCATCTTTCCTCTCCAAACTCTACAACTACTACCTCACTGCTTTTTGCTTTCCTGCCTGCTGGAAGTTCTTCTCTGTGATTCCTGTATTTAAGAACTCTGGAGAACACTCACAGCCCTCTAATTATTGTCTTTATCAGCCTTCTACCAATTTTTGGTAAAGTGTTCAAGGCTATGATAACATGGCCTCTTCTCTGATAATATGATTTCCACTTCACCAGGTCTATTACTGATATCTTAACATCCATCACAGAGTATATATACCAGGCTCTTGATAAGAACAGTGAGGTTTGAGTCTGACATACTGGACTTCTATGCAAGCTACAGGGCTGGACATTTGTTTGATCTAATCCAGTTGTTCCTTTCAAATTGTGTAATGAAGGTAATATTGAATAGTCATGTTTCCAGATACTGTCGTATGAACACTGGTGTTCCTCAAGGTTCTATTCTAGGTCCAACAATTTTTATGATATTCATCCCAAGTGGGCATCACCATTTATTCCTGCCTCGATAAGAAATCTGCTGGGACTAACAAAGGAAACCTTGCTGCTGATCTTGAAAAGGACCTCCAATCTGTGGTGGACTGGGGTAAGAAATGGATCATAAATTTTAATGGTTCCAAAACGAAGCTGCTATTCATTAACCATCATAGACAATCACTTATACCACCCATCAGCATGTATCAGGCTAGTCTTCCTGAAAGCAAAACACTGCAACTCCTCAGAATAACTCTACTGGCCAACTTCAAATGGAATGATGACATTGAGTCCATAGCTAAATCTGCTGCTAGGAAGGTCAGTTCACTGTGTAAGGCCAGGAAGTTTTTCTCATCTGAATCCATCTTGCTCATATACAAATCTACCATCTGCCTTTGCATTGAATATTCCTGTCACATCTGGTTGAGTGCCCCTTCTATCAATCTTGGGGTTCTTAACAAAATCCAACAGAGAACCTGCAATATAATTGATCTTGACCTAGTAGCTCAACACCAGTCATTTTCTCACCGATGTAATGTAGCTTCTCTCTGTCTCTTCTACAAATACTTTCATGGCTTCTGCTTCAATGTGCTTAGCTCCCTGGTGCCCCCTCTGCATGAATTTACTCAAGCTACTGGAATAGTGACCAGCTCCCACCCTTTTACAGTGAAACTGATCAAATGAAACCACAACTTTTACTCTATCAGCTTCTTCTCTCGCACTTCCCACCTGTGGAATTCCCTTCCATATACTTGCTTCTCTGACAGCTACAATTTCCAAGAATTTAAATGCAAGGTCAATTTCCATCTCTTATCACTTTAACTCACATCCTTTACCTGACAACCCTTGTATCATGTTCTTCTCCCTTTCCACTCTACTCTCATACAGCTCTCTTCTAGTGTTCTCATCCTCCTCTCATCCATTCTCTGACACCCACTGTAACTTGTACCTCATTTTCATCACTCACTTCTTATGTAACCCCCTGCACACCAGTGGCAGTACTGCTTTGCTTGGGGTGAAATGATTATAAAAAAATGTATGAAGATTTGTAAAGGCTTTGTTAGTAAATAAAATAATAAATTCAAGTTGAGTCTATATGAAACCTGATTTGTATTCATCAATCTCTGATCATTTCACTCTCTTTCTATCCACCTCCACATACATACATACATACAGTCCATTATTAAAGACATGGAAAAAAAAGGTCAGTTTGCCATTTCACTCCAATAATTACTCTGAAAAGTGGTTCTATGATTGAAAACTCACTTTCCCCATGATTCCTGAGTAGTGTTAATGTGCACAATATGAGATCATTTGCTTTTTGCTTAATATTCTGCATTCTGCATCAGTCATCTTCCAAATTATTAAATTTCTTTTCTACAGTTACATGAGGGATTAGAATTATAAATCTGAAAAGCCTTCAGATATTTTTTAACAACTGAAGCATGTTATCTATGTAGCAATAAATAACTTTGATAGAATTACTTGTCAATATTTTATGAAAAATGCAAAATTTAGGCAAGTGCTTATCTGTTACACTTATAAATGTCTTCTCTTTTTTTGTTTTTACAACCGTGTTGAATAGAAGATGAAATCAAATAAGGTTTTGTCCCCTTGTAGGATTTCATTCTTGTTGTGGTTTGCTTGTCAATCAAACCAGATGGGTAACTACTCTTTTTCAGCTTTCACTTGACCTCTGAATCTGGAACTGGCTTGAAAATGGCAGGTAGGTAGTTAGACAAGTTGTTTATACAAATCAGGTTACTAGATAGAATTTACATTGTGGTGTAATAGATACTGGCTCAGAATAAGAAATCAAACGAGTTTGAATTCCACTCGAATTGTTGCATTCCCTTATGCACAAATACTCTTGAGAAAGTTATGTATCCATCTCTTTTCCCACCAGTTATGGGTCGAATGGGAATACAGATTGGGTTCTATAGCCTTGGTTGATAACCAGACTACCGCAGAAAGAAATAACAACCTACTGTGGAAAAATCTTGTGCCTAGTCAGTCATGTCTTAAAAGAAACATGATCGCCCAAGCATGCATCATGTATGACACTTGACTGACAGACTAACCCTATCTTCTGAATATACAGAAGCTTAAATATCTTCAAAAGTGTTTCAGTGTATGATAGAAAATGTGATACTAGAATCCAAATGTAGATTGGAATTGTAAAATGGGTATTCCAGAAACTAAACAAAATATTCAGAAACAGGAAAATTTTATTAGAAACAAAAAAAGAGTGTTAACAATTTCCTCACAAATGAAGTGTAGACATAAGATGTGGTTCTATAAAAGAATACTGAGAATACCATAAATAAAGCATGTAAGCAACAAGGAAGTTTTAAGAAAAATAAAAACAAGAAGGACAAGTGCACATAAAATCAGAATGAAACAGTTAAAATGTCTGGAACAAATAATGAGGAAAGAAGGCCTAAAAAACTTAACACTTACATGACATTGAGGGCAAAATGAGCTTGTGCAAATGGATCATAGAACAGAGATCAGTGGGATAGTAAAAAGACAAACATTGCTCAGAGCTATTAAGGCAAGAAGGTTGTGGAGAGTACTGATATCCCTAGATCGGACACAGCACATAGAAGAAAAAAGTTAAAATTACTATTACCAATTATTGATCTGAAAGATATTGAAAAAATATTCTTTGATTTGTCATTTTTTTCTTTTTAATGACTGGATTGAATCTAGAATAAAAATTTTAAGTTAAGACAGCAATTTACGATAAAATGTGCTTCTATCTTTGTGTGAATGTCTTTTGAATGTTAAAGTCATTTGGCTCTGTCAAACTAGAATCAAGTAGATAAATAATAAATACTGTGTAAGTGCTGTTGTAGATGGTATAAAAGTTGTTGAGAGTAGATGTATTATTAATTTCCAAATACAGCCAGTACATTATAAGTGTGTTCCAAATTAATGTTATTAAGAAATGATTTCTTGTTTTCCATAAAAAAAAAACAAAAAAACATTTAAACTCTTTTTGCAGTGGGAGGTACATATCAAATCAATATTCTCAATATGTTGTGCATAGTAATATCATAAAAAATAAGAATAATAATCCTTGAAATTGAAAATAGACAATGCTTTAGCTAAAAATGCTCAGATTCAAAATACTTTAAAGTCTAGTAAAGAAAACCCTTATACATATACAAAAAAAACAGAAACATGAGTAAACAAAAGTACCTTGTCAGACTTGTTTAACAAAGCATTAAATACACAACTATATATATATACTAGCAGTATAGCCCGGTGTTGCTCGGGTGTAATGAAAGCTTTAAAACTAATCCATGGTCCTGGAGCTCAGACTCTTTGGACGTTGGCACGAAAGACTAAAAAGCAATAGTTGCTTCCAGTTAAAGTGAAACTGTAGACTGAAAGAAAAATGAATGGATATAAGTCAAATTTTGATTTCCTGGTATCGATATCAAATAAGTTTTTTTCGTCGTAAACTGAATTTTGAAGGCTAAATAAGTCCTCTGAGTAAATGGTATCATGGCTGAGACAAAGAACTACAATTATACCTACTTAGAGCCAAACCCAAAGCAAAACTAAAATAAAAGGGCTGAAAAAAATACTGACATACAGGGAGATAAACAGACACACACACAAACATCTTGCCTTTTACATATATATATTATCAATTTTCTGCACTATTGTAAGAACTGCAACCTTGAAACTTCTGAATATCATTTCTTATGTCTTAGTCTATGAATGTATCAAATTTGATTAAAATAGGACCACTCCTTCTATAACACAGTTTTTTTTTATTATCAATTTTTGATATTTATCAGTGGGGTACCTCGACACAAACCCTAGCTAAGAACACTCACAGATGCTTATAGTACAACTGCGTAAATTTTCAAGAAAATAGGTTCAGCCGTTTCAGAGTCTACAGGTAATGGACACACACACATGCACGCACACAAAGTTCCATTTATAAATAAGTTTAGATACACATATACATATATATATACACAGATACATATATATACATATACAGATATACATATATATATATATATATATATATACACAGATGATGCGAACCCAGATGATGCCAATTTTTCTTTTCTTGTTTATTTTATTTTATTTTATTCTATCTTTTTCTTTTTCTTTTTCTTTCTTTTTAAACTTTTTTTTGCAAATCTATCTATGAGTTAAAAAGGAAAAATATATTTTTTTCTCCAGTTTCAGAAAGAATTTTTTTTCGTTGCTGAGGTGATGCGTTATCCCCTGTGGGGATTTCATGTCGAAATGTACATACATCATCTTTGAATAAATCCTATTTAATTTATATTTGCTCTGTACTATTTTATTACATGGAGCTCTCTTCCGGTATCATTTTTTAATATTAAAAAAATTTTAATATTAATTAGGATCAGTATTTTGGAATTTGCCTTCCTGCTTTTTCCACTTGGATTAAAGTATTTGAATAAAAATACACACAGATACATATATATAGAGACATATATTTATATACAGATACATATATATACACACACACATATAGATACATATATTTATATACAGATACATATATATATATATATATATATATATAAAACACACACACACACACACACACACATATATATATATATATTTGTGCATCTGTGGGTATCTTTATATTTGTATGTATGTGTGCCTGTCTCTCTTCACTGTTTCATATTTGAATAACTTTATATTAATCTAAACTTTAGGTTAGTTCAATTTAAAATTTAAAATTTGTAGTTTCTAACATTAATTAAAAATAATTTTTCTAAAATAAATTAAAATTTTTATTGTCAAGTGAAATTAATAGTTAGTAATACTGATGTCTATTTTAATCAAACATTAACATTAAGGCACCAATAAATTTTTTTTAGGGCTTGTTGTTATGTTTCAAATTAGAAATTACTTGTAGTTATCACAGACTATGTAACAATGATTTCCCTTATGACAAGGTTTGGCTAGTATTGAACCTTTTAAAACTCTTCATTTCACAATCAGCATCATCACTTGGTAAGATGCAAGAAGTGTTGAAACAAAACAGCCATTTTAGTAGTGATATGATAACATGTTATAAATTTTCAATAAATATAATTTGCTCAACTTTGTATTAAGCACATTTTTAAGAATAGTGGTTTTGGAATATGGAATTTTATTTCATCCATACCTATCCTATATATCTAAACTTATTTATAAATGGAACTTTATATGTGTGTGTGTGTATGTCTGTTTGTGTATGTGTCCATTACCTATAGACTCCGAAACAGCTGAACAGATTTTCTTGAAAATTTACACAGTTGTACTATAAGTGTCTGTGAGTGTTCTTAGCTAGGTTTTGTGTTGAAGTACCCCCGATAGATATTGAAAATTGATAATCGAAAAAATCGGGTTATAGAAGGAGTGGTTCCATTTTAATCAAATTTGATATACTCATAGACAAAGACATAAGAAACGATATTCAGAAGTTTCAAGGTTGCAGTTCTTACAATAGTGCAGAAAATCGATAATATATACAGACAGATAAACAGACACACACACAAACATCTTGCCTTTTATATATATATATATACTGTCTGTATGTCTATATTTTTTTCAGCCCTTTTATTTTAGTTTTTGCTTCGGGTTTGACTCTAAGTAGGTATAATTATAGTTCTTGGTCTCAGCCATGATACCATTTACTCAGAGGTCTTATTTAGCCTTCAAAATTCAGTTTACGATGAAAAAACTTATTTGATATCGATACCAGGAAATCAAAATTTGACTTACATCCACTCATTTTTCTTTCAATCTACAGTTTCACTTTAACTGGAAACAACTATTGCTTTTTAGTTTTTCATGCCAATGTCCAAAGAGTCTGAGTTCCAGGATCATGGATTAATTTTAAATCTTTAATTACACCCAAGCAACCCTGGGCTATACTGCTAGTGTATATATATATATATATATATATGGTATGATAGGTAAATTGTTGCCATTTTATATTTTTAATTTTGTGCATGCTCATTGTTTGTTTTTGATTTTGTTGACTGTATATAGTAGTGTCAGTTGGGCACCATCTTTGAGAAAAAGAGCACCATGACGCAATTACCCCTGCTAGAAAATGCAAAGTGGCATGCTGTACTGCTTGTCATTTCTGCCAGAGTCTCATGAAGATTATGAAGGTGTTTGGAGTGAACACTAGTGATGGTGATATTATGCCTCAATTCATCTTCCCACAGAGCTTCCCAAGAAGGTAATGCTGCCCTGAGTCAAGAGGGTGGCTGCTAGAAAAACTTATGACTGGAAAAATAACTCTGCACCATAACACACAAGCTGAAGAACCCAGTCATAGATGTCAGACAATTTTTTACAATTTATTATGTGTAGAATGCAGTTGAACAAGAGACCAATAAAACTCCTTGTAATATCAAAGATGAACTGAAGTTAAAAATTATGGCAGCATTCACCAACTTAAACATGGAGACCATGCGGAAGAGATGCAGGAGATTCGGATGTTGTCTGGAGGCTGTGGTTGAAGCCAATGATGATGTTATTGAATAAATTTACTCTTTAGTATTTCAAAATATTTTTGTGTAATTTTGGTAAATATATATTAAAATGAGATGTCAGTGTTATGTTCATTTTTGCATTATTCAGCTGACAATTCATCCAGTGCACCCTATATATATATATATATATATATATATATATATATATATATATATATATATATTATTTTAATCATATCACCCCAAGCAAGGCGGTAACACCACTGATGCGCAGGGGGCTACTTAAGAGTAAAAAGATTGGAAAAGAGAAAGCCGGAAACCACATCCTAAACGGGGAACAAGGGATGAGCCTCTTCACCTGTTCAATAGACGTGCGTGGAATGTGAACCGGGCGATAGTTTAGTCTATCTACTTCATTTGAAAAAAAAAAAGAAAAGAGTAAGAAGATTGAAAAAAAGAAAGAGAGTCGGAAACCACATCCTAAACAGGGAACAAGGGATGAGCCTCTTCACCTGTTCAAAAGATGAGGGTGGAGTGCGAACCGGCGATAGTTTAGTCTACCTACTCCAATTGAGAAAAAAAAAAAAAGAAAAGAGTAAGATTGGAAAAGAGAAAGCCGGAAACCACATCCTAAACAGGGAACAAGGGATGAGCCTCTTCACCTGTTCAAAAGATGAGGGTGGAGTGCGAACCGGACGATAGTTTAGTCTACCTACTCCAATTGAGAAAAAAAAAAAAAAAGAAAAGAGTAAGATTGGAAAAGAGAAAGCCGGAAACCACATTCTAAACAGGGAACAAGGGATGAGCCTCTTCACCTGTTCAAAAGACGTGGGTGGAGTGTGAACCGGGTAATAGTTTAGTTTATCTACTCCAATGGATATATATATATATATATACACACACACGCACACAAGTGTGTTTATGTAATTATACACAAACATAAAAATAGACATAAAACGTATATATAAACATATGCATATAAACACACACATATAAAAGATATATAAATGTATTGTCAAATCAATTATATATAACATATGTAAAGATATTGTTTAATATTTGCTATATTTATAGGGAAAGCATAGAGGGAGATAAAGCTTTTGTAGAGTTATTCAGTGTGGACAGACAAATAAATTCTGCAGCATTTGAAACTGATAAGCACTTTCCTGCTGATTTTTACACCTACACCGTCAATATCTATATGTGCATGTATTTTATACACACTCACACAGATAATTTCTGTATATAAACAAGGGTGCATCAATAAATTTGCAGTTAACTAAAGTTTAATCTAAAGTTTTTGCCTTATAATGTTCCATCAATGCAGTGAATGTACACCACTGAATTAAATTCACTAATAAAGGAATTTACTAGATTTTTTTGTGTTAATAAATGATAGGCTTTTGACGTACTTGTTAGTAACTCTCTATATTAAAACGACATCTGCAAAAAATAAGGAGTGACAAAAAATGATAAAATGTTTGTGGTATATTTTTTGTATGTAATGTAAAAACAAAAGACTTGACACTTATTATCTATCAATCTCCTACAACAAAATATATCCAAAATAAATTAAGAGGTATGGTTTAAGGGGGAAAAAGAATATATGTGTTAATTCTTTTCACATAACAATTAGTAATGTCCCATCATAAATTCAAATGCTAATATTATGAAACGCGTGGGCCTGTGCCGTAAGAAATGATGGCAAAATATTTATATCTATATGCTGCTTAAAATGACAGCAGCATATATAATGGTATACCAACTACTGAGTATTTTACATTAAAATATAACAAAAAAAAAATAATAATCCAAACCCTTGAGCATTACAGGAGAGAAATATATACATACACAAATAAATACACAACGGTCTTTATTATAATAGAGAGGAGGTATATATATATATATTCTTCACTACTCGATAATGTAATTAATGCTAAAAAATAAAATAATAAAACACTATTAAAGAGAAAACATGTGGCAAGAGATTTAATAAATAGTAGTAAAGTTTAATAACTAGTAATAAAGAGAATGAACTGATCTGATGCTGCCTCACTATTGTCTCACTAATGAACTGAGTTGACACAGCCTTGCTATCATCTCTGTCTCTCCATGAGTGAGACAGGAGGGAAATCTGTATGTATATATATATATATATATATATATATATGTGCACACACACAAATACACAACAGCCTTTATTATAATAGAGAGGATTATATTGTTCAATCAGAATAGTTTGTGGAAATCATGGACAAGTCTATAAAAGAATAAAATTCAAACACAAACATTTAAAAATAGAATCTGATGCCTGAACTTTTGTATGGGCAAATTTCAGCACTTTTCAATACCTAAATCACAGAAATCTGTGAGTTATGCATTGAAAATTTCAAAATTATATTGACTGTCAGGAATTCTAAAAATGTTATAAATGGAACATTCATACACAAAATAAGGGTATTACATATATAAAACATGAAATAAAAAATCCATTCCCTTACCTGATATATAACCTCTGTAGCTGTTTGGAGATCTATTCCAGATGCAATCCCTTTTTGGACAGTATCCAAGTTTTCTAGGTGGGACTCACCTCTAGAATCAGTCATTTGAGAACCCCTTAACCTTTCTGGGTGATGCTCTGTCCCAGCAACTGGAACATCATTACAAGAGGCAGCAAGGTAAGAAGGACACATTAATTGTCTCTGTTCACATTTGGTAGAAAAATTTGTCTTATTTCTTTGAGTATCCTTTCTCCGGTCATTGTACCGTATGTAGCATATTGAAATAATGGCTGTTATGACCACAGATACTGTCACAGCCACAGATACAATGGCTATTAGAAAGTCAAACTGTATGTTTTCCTCCGTTTCATCTTCTCTTGTTGGTACTTTGAAAATTTCAGATGTCTTGTTGCTGATAGTTACTATTAAAATCACAGTGGTTGTTGCTGATAGAACTGGACTGCCACTGTCCTTCACAACAAACTCCAGATTGTATGTTTTTGCATCATACTGTGTGACCACACGAGTGAAAGATAGCAAGCCAGTGTACTGGTTGATTGTAAACAATTGCTTGTCATTGCCTGAAGTTATTTCATATTTTAGGAAAGCGTTTTCTCGGCTGTCACTGTCTGTAGCCCTCAGGACTGTGATGTTGATTGTGTGATGTGGATAGTAAATAACATCCATTGTGAAAGGATTAATACTAGGAAATATGAAATACGGAACATTATCATTTTCATCTCTAACCTCGACAACGACATTTACTGTGTTATTGAGTGGTGGCTTGCCATTATCTTTTACCAAAATCTGAAACTCGTAAATGTCTTGAAATTCATGGTCCAGTGACATAACAGTTGTGATCAGTCCACTATCAGAGATCTGGAAAGGTAAAAAATATTTGTTATCTGAGAGAAGAGAGTAGGTGAGCTTCCCACCAGGCCCAAGGTCAGGATCCGTGGCATTAATGTAACCAACAGGAAATTTAGCCTTTTGGTTTTCATTTATACTGAATTTATAAATTTTTCTGGAAAATTGTGGCTGTACGTCACTGACATCCATTACATGGATTGTGAATTTACTCTCACTGTGAAGACGTGGTGTTCCTTTGTCTTGGCATGTGATTGTAATATCATGATATTCATCAATTTCTCGGTCTAATGGCTTTTTAAGAATTACTTTATACCTCTTTTTACCTAAACTCTGCAGCTGAAATTTATCATGGTATAGTATGCAGCTGACCTCACCATTTTGTCCAGCATCATGGTCAGTAACTCTTACATAGGCAATAAAACTATCTACTATAGTGTCTTCCGGAATAGAAACCATGTTTCCTGATGATTTAGCCACAAAATTCACATCTATCGTTGGAGCATTGTTCTGCTGGTTTATCACATTCACTAGAACCAAAGCTATGGAGCTTAGTGGAGGAGTACCTCCATCTGTCGCTTCCACATATAATTTATTTGTTAACTCTTGCCCTAATGTAAACCTCTTGCTCAGAAATATCTCCCCAGTCACTTTGTTTATCTTAAAGTGGGCCTTGGCCACATCAGAAGTCTTTGAACTGAAATGATAAGTTATTCTGCCAAATTCCCCAGAATCTAGATCCCTGGCTGACAGAAAGTGTATTGCAGATGTTTCACTTGGTTCATTCTTTATAGAAACATTGTAGACCTTTTGGGAAAATATTGGTATGTTATCATTGACATCTGTAACAGCAATATGTACGTCTAAAGTGCTCTGATTTGGTGGTGATCCTCCATCCTTAGCAATCACTTGAATCAAATAAGTGTCTTTTTCTTCTCTATCAAGTTTCTCTTCTAAATTAATGAAAAGTTTAGATGTTCCATCAATACTTTTTGAAATAGACAATATAAATGGTTCATCCCTTTTCTTCTTCAGCTCATATGTAATCTGAGAATTGCGGTCCCCTATATCGTTGTCCACGGCATTGGGAATTAAAATCTTTGTCTCCTTGCTGTCTCTTTCAGAGATCTCTATGTGTACTTGTGTCACTGGGAATTTAGGCTGGTTATCATTTATATCTTTCAACATCACCTTAATTTCTAACACTTTAATAAATGAAGTCCCTTTCTGTACAGCCACTTCAACCATTTTAAAACACTCTTTGTTATACGTACACATCAATTCTGTGTCCACTGTATGGACTGTATAGAGCTTTCCTGTTTTCTTGGAAATGCAGAAGAGTTGGGAACCATCGGCCTGGCTAACTGGTAACTGACTAAATGTTATCTGGTTGCGATCTTGTGAGGTAACAGTGTCCAGCAAATGTGAATCAGCTGCAATGTCACCCACATAGGTACCTGGCCTCCTGCCTTCCTCTACTGAATAGGTGAGGTCCACACACAGACACATTTGTTGGACCAGCAGTATTATGTACAATGGTATTAACATGTTCCTTGATAGGTCTGTTACAATAAAGGAATCTATCGTCCATCCAGGCCAATGTTGGGTAGAATCTCCACTGCATCTGAAAATCAAAGTAACAAAACAATTTCTTAAAAAAAAAAACAAATTTCAATAGTCACATGATTAATGTTAGTATTGCTTAGTTCATTAATATATCTTATTTTATATTTGTATTAGTAATAAGTATATTTCTTATTTCATTTTAGGGTCAGTTATGCCTTGTGGCTTTTTTCTTTTTCTTTACTTTATTTTTTCAAGTTAGTTTTCACAGTTATCCTTAAAATAGGTTGGTTGATTTTATAACAGTGAGGGTCACACTCAGTACTTAAGAGTAACTTTAATCCCATGAGGAGGTACCTGGAAATGATTTTATTCTGAAAATTAATGTCAAATGATTTTAGTATGAAAATATGATGAAAATGATTTTAGTATGAAAATGCATTTCAAATGATTTTACTATAGAAATGTATTTAAACTGATCTTATTATGCAAAAGCATTGCCAATGGTTTTATGATAAAAATGCATTGCAGATGATTTTAATGTGAAAATTTATTGTGAATGATTTTTTTTATAAAAGGGTATTTTAAACAATCTTACTATGAAAATTATTTTACTGTAATAATATACTGAAAACAAGCTGACATTGGTTTGGTTGATTTTATAATATTTCAACCCCTGATGAATTATTTAATGTAAACTTTTGTATGAGAGGTCCAATAGGGATTGAACTCACAACTCAGTAGTAATGGTGAACCAGACTAGCCTGATTACCCCATGCTGAGCTATCTTCCAGTTAGGATGATTTATACATTTAAGTGATACAGCTTGTGAATTCGATCTCTACAAAAAATACTTGATAAGATAACCAATGAATAACAAGAATAATATAACCTCATGAATTTAACCTACTACATCAATAGTACTGGCTAATGAATACAAAGTAATTATATATTCTAACATGTAGGCAAAAAATGCTGTTCATATAAGCAATTTTGTACCAGCCATTTGTTGTTATTCATTGCTGATTTCTTCTCTTACATAAACAGTTATAAAACAGTGCAATTAATTCAAATATCAAAGAAAAGTATGCTGGCAAGGAGTCAGGCTTCAGAGTTCAGGGAGTCAAAATCCATTAAACCAAACAGAAGGTTCTGTTGAAAACATTCTGAAGGTCAGCAATTGCAACATTTCAATTTCAGTTTAATCTATCACCCATGAAACTGTTGAGGTGTCAAACACAGTAGATGCCCTTCATAGGATTGTTCAGGTCAATAGTAATTACTTGGTGGCAAGTATCATGAAACAGGTTGTAGTAGGTTGTTAACTTGCATGATTTAATTGCATTTTTCAGAAATTCAGATTTTTTTAAATCTTAGACATCTCTGTGATTAGTCAGGTTGCTGGGTGGTGTATGCTTTTATGGAAACATTATATTTAGACAGATTTCCAACTAAGGCTAAATATTTTCTATTTGTCCAATAAGTGAGGACTTCTGATTTCATGCTTGTACAACTCTTGATAGCCTCAAAACAATCAATTTTGTTTATCCAGCTTCAATCACAAGGCCTGGTTCGACCTATGACATAATTTTCAGAAACTTCTTGATAGTATCACATGCTGTTAATGTCTACCTAGGTTGAAATAGGTCAAAAAGTTACCTCCTTGATAAATCAAACATGGTGAGGTTTGAACCCAGATCTCATGGTTGGAACAGCAATGCTCTAACCAAACAATCATGTACCAAAATACAGACATAGCTGAGTGGTTAGAATGTTTACTTTCTAACAATGACACCTGGATGCGAATCTCACCATGGTTGATTTGTCAGGGGAGGCAATCCCAGGTACCTGAAGACCACACCATGAGTTGAGCAAAATTGTGAGTGAAATCAGGTAGACAGAATTATTTAAGAACCTTCAATGGTTGTGCTAACATGAAATCACAAGTCCTTATAACCAAGGGTTTGAGCATTCTGGCCTTGTTCATGATGTTGATCATGCCAGATAATGAGCACTCCCCTAGAAACTGTAACTAAGGTCTCCTCAGCATAGTAAAGTATAAACCACAGGTAGGTTTTGTGGGTGTTAAATAAAAACAAATGTGTCTGAAGAGGTGTCTGTATTAGGGGTTTGAGAGCCCCTCTTAGTAAGCAGGAATACTCAGATATGAGCGGCCAGTCATTACATCTGGCAAATCTTGAGAAAAATGGTGGTTTTCCAATGCTTTCTCCATGGCTTTTAATTCAGAGTGGTCTGTCTCCTAGACTGACTACTATGTAAAGCCCAATCTGTCTTGCTATTTAACCTATATCTAGGGAAGTGATGTATTCATGCCTTTCCAAATACAAAATTCAACATTAAATAATCCCTGAAGTGCTGATATACCATAAAATCAGTCCAAGTAAACTAAAATGTTGACAATCCAAGGGTATTAGTACGAAAGTGCTAAGTAGTGAGTTAGATCCTAATTAATACAAAACAAGATAATGAACTCCAAGGAAATATTTACTCTATTACCTGTAATAATTGTCATAAGGAATAAATAGTACAAACCTCAAGGAATTTAAATAAAATATTATATGAACACAAAAGGGATCTTTTGCAAAACAACATATGAAATGCATTAGTTGTTTGCTGAACTGATTCTTTTTTCCACTTTGTCATAGTTTTTTCCTTATATATATAGATATATAGATATATATATCTATATGTGTGTGTGTGTGTGTGTGTGTGTGTGTATTTGTTTGTATTCACTGTCACTAAAAGAATAATGTTTCAGCCAATCCATTCTACAGCCTTCTTCAAGTGAACTATCAGTATGAAAAGGAAGAATCTCTTCTTTTACTAGAAGAAGAATTTGAAATGTGGCAACAGCAAAACAAATAAGTTCAATTGTTTGAACTTTTTGATTGATATTGGTAAAGATGTTTGCAAATTCATACATTTTTATATCAGAATAAAGAAATTGAAATTTTTCTCTTTATTCTAATATGAGCTTGAGTAAGTGGATGGCTGAGTGGGGTTTAGGAGAGAAACAAAAAGGAAAAATGTTAAGAGTGACAAAGGATAGGGACAAGTAGAAGTCCATGTTTGCTTATATCCTGAAATGACAAGGTACATAAAGAAGAAGATATTGAATATATGAAATATTTAGATGAAAGATAATTCTAAAATTCTTGCCTTGTTCTTGCTTTCATAAGTAATATTTCATTAAAAAATTTATATCTATATATTATATTTGATGTATTAAACAAATATCTTGCATAATTTTTTTGTAAGGGGCATTTTCAGTTAAAAAAATGTATAATTATAATTTCAATAAAAACAAACATATTTTATCAAGGCATTAACTTTAAGTTTATTTTAAATGCTATTTACATTTCATAATCCTACTTGATATTTGAAATGGGCTAATCTCTCATTTGTATTTAATCATAATTACATAGCAACTTTAATTATAACTTGCCATTAAAAAAAATAACTTAAAAATATAGAACATTTTTCAGAATTGACTATTCATTATGAATAAATTTTTTTTAAGAAATGCAAGCATTAAGGCATGCACATTTTCTAATAATATACATTTTAAAGAAAGTGCGTAGGTGGCAGAATTTTCAGCACACACACACACATATATATACTGAAATTTTTGCCATATATATATATATATATATATATATATATATATATATATATATATATATATATATATATATATATATATATATATATAGAGAGAGAGAGAGAGAGAGAGAGAGATGTGTGTGTGTGTGTGTGTGTTATTCATATATGCCAGCAGACGGTTTGTTGCTGCAGCGATTGGTTTAATGCAGAGTTAACTCCCCTTCACTTGCTTATTCAAATGACACCATCTTAACCCGTGGACAGCATACCATATGTTTCGGATTTTGTTTTGTCTGTAGCGGGTCTGTCATCACACAGACTGCTGTTCAAATAAGAACTGAGATGTTAGATTTTTATACACTTCTAACTCCTCTGTGCTAAAAAACTAATCCTTAAATATAGTAAGAAAGAGGTTTTAAATATTTCCAGATGTTCGGCTTCTTGATCGTCACGAGAAATCCTAGAGAACAAACTAAAAAACAGTTCTTCCTTTTCCATCTGGGATTGAGATAAATTTTAAATTTTTACTCGGATATATTTTTTAAATTTTATGTGTAGGCGGTCAGAGAGAGACAGGGGGAAGAAAAAAAAACTTTGTTTTCATAAGTCTTTTGTTTATTTTTTTAATTCAAAATTTTATTTAAAAAATGCGATTGAAACCATCTTTTTTTACGCGGTTGTTATCGACTATAAGTTTTGCAAAAAAAAAACAAAACAAAAAAAACTGCAACACACGCATTTTACTTCTAATAAGCTAAAACAAATAGCATTTCCTTTCCTAATAAGAAGAAAAAAATAAAATTTTCCTAATAATAAGAAAAAATGATTTTGTTTTATATACAATTTTTGACACGAACGATCATTTAAACAAATCAAATGCGAAAAAGAGCACAGACTACTTCGAAATTAAAAAAAAAAATTAAAATTTATTTATGTAAGAAAGTTAAAGTATCATAAAAATTACTAATTTACAAAAGCAGGTGGGCGATAAATGTGTTATTCCAGTGCTTTTTTTTTTTTTACCCTTGTAATTGACTTGCACGTGAAACTTATTTTCTCTAGTTTTGCCCATATTGCCATATGTCCATTGCAAAAAGAGAGGAAAAAAGCGGGGGAATGTAAAACGTGTTCACTGGCAGTTGCCGCCGATAGTGAAAGTGAAAGTAGATGATCTAACTTAGAAAAATATACTAATTAAAAATCAGCATGAAATACAAACAATAACATATGATTAATTAAAAATACAACGTCGTCACCTAAAGATATTTTTGTAAAAATGGAAGAAGAAGAAAAAAGACATGTGGTTGTAAAGTAAATATGGTATAAACTTTCTTTACTCAGAAAAAAAAAAAGAAACATATTTTAGATTTTAAGAAATGCAAGAATTTGGCTTGTTGGATCCAACTGTTAACAAAATTTCTTTTTGTTAGTATTCTACAGTTCTTGTAAAACTGATCAAATTAATTTTTTACAAACGTGTTAAATGCATTTGTCTTTCTCTTTAATTTAAATGTTTAGTTGGTGCAAAAAACAACTTTCGTTCTGGATTTTGGTTCAAACTTTTAGTGATCAGTTTCCTATTTTCTCACAAAAACAACAACAAAAAAATGTCTTTTTGAATCAAAATAACATTTTTTCTTTTTATTGATAAAAGTTTTAAGTGCAAAGTATTTATCTTGAAAAATTATACAGCAAAATATAATTGCATGTGCTAACATTACTCATAAAATTTTTTTAACTACTAAATCTGTAAACAAATTTAATTTTCAAATATCCTTCACAGCTGGAAAATTAAAAATAAAATTACCTCTTGAACCGGCTGTTTCTTTTTAAACATTGCTTGCTTACTTTAAGAAAAATAAAATAAGTTTAATAAGTGAAAACACTGAGTAAGGTAATTTTTTGTTATAATTATATTCATTGTTTTCTTTCAAATTTATCTTTTGCAGTATTTTTGTTTTCATTTCTTTTTAAATCATCACAAGAGTTTAGAAAAATTTACTAAACCCCAAATATGTTTTGATAAGGAAGTTTCATTCATCTACCTCCAAAAGGATAAAATAAATGTTTAATTTTTTTCAAATAAATTAAGGGCCCCTTGCTCTTATTTCTTTCAGTACAAAAAAAAATGTCAAATAATTTTTTTTCTTTTTTGACACTAAGTGTCTAAATGTCAAGTCTGAATCATATGCTTATAATTTTCAAAAAGAAAAGAAAGGTCTTAAATTTGTACTTAAATTAATTACTAAAAGAAACCAAATAAAACATTGGAGAATCTAATTTAGTTAATAAGTTATAAAATTAGACCATACCTATGTTGTGCAACTACTTTCATTCAGAGCACATTTTTCAAAATTGAAGTCTCTTATTTCTGTCCTGCACACATTGAACAAAAATACCAATGCATTCAAAAAATGCTTAGTTATATAAGAAAAATTATCATTTTTAAAAGTTACAAATTTTTTCTTGACTTAGTAATAAAAAAAATCAAACTATAAGTATTGTAACATTATATATATATATATATATATATATATATATATATAATGTTACAATATATATATTTATATGTATGTATGCATGTAAAATGATGATGCATTAGTGTCATAATTTTCAATAGTTTGCCTAACCATTTAAAAATCTATTTAAGTAAGCAAGATTTTTTTTGTTGGTGTTTTTTATTTTACTTTTAATTAAAGTGAACCCACTTTTCAATTCCATGTGGTAAGGGGACATCATTTTTACAGGTATTATTAGTTTGGGAAAAATATATCCCCAAGTAAGTTTGAAGCAGCTGTTCCCTTTAAAAAGGCAAGGACAGTTTGTGAGTGGGTAATATGTAGAAATAATTTATATATGTGTGTGTACATTTTGATAATTTCACAAAACTGAGAAATAATGTATATGCATAGTAAAAAAATAAGGCAAAAAAAAAAAGTTTAAAAAATATGTCCCTGCTTCCTTTATCAAACTAATAAAGTTAACAGATGCTCCCATGAGCTAAAGATAACACAACAACTTACCTGTGCTGTTAAATCCACTGCAATCCATACTGCGTGAAGATGTATATATCCTGATGTAGACTGGTACTGCTGCTGCTGCTGCAGCTGTTGTTGCTAAGAGCTAGCAGCAGTGAGAAGGAAAGAGGGGGAAATAATGCGTGTAGTGAGATGCATATTCAGAAGTCATTTTCTTTGCTTTCTTTTTTTTTTCATTCTTTTCTTTCTTTTTAATATTTTAAAACATTTATTTGTTGTAAAAACTTTTTTCTCAACAAATTAATATACATTTTGGGTGGGTGTTTTTATCATTATTAGTATTTTTAAAAATTTTAGTTCATGAATAGCTAAGTTAATAGTAAAAAGTAATAATTACTTTGAATAGTTATAAAATGGGAGTCTAATTTATTTTTGTGTTTCTGTCAAAAATAATGTTTTATTTGAGATGATATGGACAGATAAGTAGTTTGGTTGAGTGGCTGATCTCTAATTTTAAGAAGGAAAAGGATTTTATAATTTTGTCATACATTCATCCCAAGAAAAAAAATTCATGTATCATTTTTAATTGCAACTTTTGAAAGATTAACCTTGAAGGAAACAATATAAAAATGGAGAAATTGTATAACTCAAACAAAAAAAGTAGCATTTAGATTGTTAGACTGTGTGTAGGATAGATTTTAAAAGTATAAGAAACACTTAAATTTTCTCAATTGAATAGAATGAATCAACAGAAAATATTTGCTATTTTATAATAAGCTTTCAAGAATGTTCTATGCAGAATAACAGGCAGAAAATGAAGTGTTAGAATTGGTCAACAATATATTCAATATTGTTCAGACACTCAAATCTCTTCTTTTCAGGGTTAAGAGTACAGTGACTACACCCCTAGAGAGTTGTAAAATCCACAAAAGTAGCTACCTAAAGAGTAAATGCTTACCAACTTAATTATAATACTTACATTTACTTCTTGCCAGACTAAGTAAATGTTTGTATTCTTAAGTACAAACAATCAATATTTACCTATCACTAAACCAAGTCAATGCTTATAGATTCAGATATAAACAACCCTTGTTTACCTTTTCCTGAACAAAGTAAATGCTTACAGATTCTAATATAAATGTCCAATATTTATTTATCCTAAACCAAAACATGCTTATAGACTCATCTATAAATTAAAATGCTTATTGACTCAAATATGAACAACCAAAATTTTCTTATTCCCAAATCAAGTAAATTCTTAGAGACTAAAATATAAATGACCAATTTATCTTTCTTCAAACTGACCAAATTCATTTGAAAAAAAAGCCACGATTTTGACATTAAATAACCCAACAAGTATTGACATAGAATAAAATTAAGCAACCAACATCTTTGCATACTCAGTGTTGTTAACAGAACATTTTGATTGATTTATCCGTCAGCCCTCATCAGGTGTAACCTGTCAGAAAAAGAAAATGTTTTTGTCTCCAAAAATCTAAAAATGACAAATTTGGAGAATAACCTTTATTTAATGGCTTCCATAAAAGAAATGCTAAACTTCCATTTTCACTACAAAAATAATTCAGGAAAAGTGATAAAATAAAAAGAAATATTTACAAAATATTTACCATTACTTGCTGTGTTTGTTAAATAAATAAAGCATACCCTTTTCCTTTCTTATTTTTTTGAGTGTCAAATACAAATTTTCCAATTTTGTATTGTTTCTTTTGAAGTCCTTTAAATTTAGTTTAAATTTGAATGTTTTAAACTTAATCTCATCAAATTTAGTTTTAGTTTAATATCTTTAAATTTAGTTGAAATCTAATTTATAATTTGTTTAAAACTAATATCTTTAAATTTATTCCCAACCCCATCCCTCTATTTAATTTTATCTGATATAAAAGTGGATAAGGAATAATTTTTTTTTCTTTCATGAAATGTTTCATTTCTTTGTTTTCTGAAGTAACTGATTATGATTTGATATTGTAAGATATATTAACAATATTGGTTTCAAAGGAAGAATTTGACTGGTGGAATTGAAATTCTTGAAATTTATTAGTGGCTTTTAGTGACTCATCTATTTGTGAACAACTTGTTATTTTAATTTCTTTCTATAATATCTGTTGTGAGTAGCTATTCAGTATATATATATATATATATATATATATATATTGTAATAGCTGTTACAATGGTTTATAAATTCATAGTATCACTACACAAAAATTTTTGTGTAGTAATACTATGAATTTATAAACCATTGTAACAACTATTACAATATAACGCTCTACGATTGTATCGAGCACTCTTTATACAAGTAAATGCATGAACAGCAGGTTAAAAACCTACGAGTTCCACAACTTTGTTACAATATATATATATATATATATGCATGTATTTGGAGAGATTTTTCTGTGTGTATGTATTTAGTGTTTTCTGTGAATGTATCACATATATTATAGTAGTGTATATTTTTGTTTTATTTCCTTAATCTAATTTTTTATGAAAAATATGATATGTTAGGCAATATTTCTTTATACATTAAAGATACTTTTACAAGCATACATATGCATGTGTATGTATGTGTGTGTGTATATATATATATATATATATGTATGTGTATGTGTGTGTGTATGTGTGTATCTGTGCGTGTTTATGGATGCATATACATGCACATGAACATATATACATTTTTATGAGTTAAGTAAAATGAGAGAAATATTATTTTGGAATTTGTTATTTGGTGAAAAATCATTAATTATTATTAATTTTTAACCCATATTTCTTTCGTCTTAAGTTTAGTTGTATTTTATTGCAACTACTCAAACCATCACCATACTCATGTATGTAAACAAAAGCATCAAAGATGATAATGTAAGGTATTTTGGGGATGATAATGAATAAGTTATAATGATAAGATTTGATCTTCAGAAAATGTCACCTTCCATAACAGTTGTCAGGCTTGCTAAGGATAAAGGGGATGCAGTTCTTAATATTCTTGACTTTTGACTTGTACTGTTTACTTACAGCCATAGAATGATGGTTTCAGTAGTTGGAATAAAAAGCAACCAGAAATTGGGATGAATGAAATACAAGTCAAAAATTATTAATAATCAAGTAGAAAGCTGTTAAAATAAAACCAGGTTTATTTTTTATATTCTTACTTGCTTTAAGATGAAATCAAGAATCACAATTTTAAGGGAATGAAGTTTAGAACTGGTCTAAAAAGAAAATATGTGACAATGAATCATGATCTTTCTATTGTAACATTTACATAATGTCATAGTTTCCCACGGCTTTAGAATCTATAATCTTAGTTTGGACTCATAAATTGAAATCATAGTCTTTCACTCCTGGCAGATGTTATACTATGTGGTCAGAAGCCTGCGAATACGATGTTTGTACACTGTTTTCTGTTTCTGATTCTAAGATGTAATATTTTGGTAGAGATAATGTAACAGGTTGTTCAAACAATTCTGAATTGTCAGAATGTGATGCTGCTGCTGCTGCTGCACCTGCTGCTGCCTTTGGTGTTGATGTTGCCTGGGCATCTAAGCTGGATTCAAGAATATAATACTTTGGGAAGGACATTTGGGGGCAGACATCAACCTCGCCATGGGGTTCAGGATGTGGTAACTGTTGCGATGAGTTTTCTGGATTTTGTTCTAAAACATAGTATTTTGGCAGTGGTAACTGTACAAGACAGTCCACCTGACTTGGGTAGTTAAGATCCACTTCTGTTATTGGCTGTTGTGAGTTGGATCCATTTCTTCTGGTTTCTGGTAAAGTCCAAGGCTGGGATGGTTTCATGCCAGTCCATTTGGAACTACTTTCAGCAATGTTCCCAACATTTGTTTTGTGCACACATCTGGGAGATATATTTCTATCAACTGGGCAAGAGAATCTTTGTTTGATGTGTTTTACATATGTGTCCTGGTTGGTCCATGGTGTATGGGCCAGGGAGTAGTGGGAACTATACTGATCTGAAAAGAAAAAAAAATCATTATTTCAAAAGAGAAAAACAGCTGACTTGGTTAAAACATGACATTTTGTTTTTAATTTGAACTGAATATAAATATAGTCAAGAATAAGATTCACAACTGGTATACCTTCTAAAACAAAGCAAAATTTTATGATAAATATTTTTTTTTTTTTTTTTTTTTTAATCATATCACCCTGAGCAAGGCGGTAATGCCACTGGTGTGCCAGGGGCTACGTAAGAGTGAAAAGATTGGAAAAGAGAAAACCGGAAACCACATCCTAAACAGGAAACAAGGGATGAGCCTCTACACCTGTTCAATAGACGTGGGTAGAGTGTGAACCAGGCAATAGTTTAGTCTATCTACTCCAATTGAAAAAAAAAAAAAAGTGAAAAGATTGGAAAAGAGAAAACCGGAAACCACATCCTAAACAGGGAACAAGGGACGAGCCTCTACACTTGTTCAATAGACGTGGGTGGAGTGTGAACCGGGCAATAGTTTAGTCTATGTACTCCAATTGAAAAAAAAAAAGTGAAAAGATTGGAAAAGAGAAAACCAGAAACCACATCCTAAACAGGGAACAAGGGATGAGTACCAACAGATTAATGGAAAATGGGAAGTAGAGATTATGAGAAACATATTTTGGCAAAGTCTATTCTTCAGACCTACAGAAAAATGATGTGTTAAAAGGGTGTTTTTTTCTCTTGAAACCTACTATATACTACCTCAACTCCCTCTGCAATTTTTATTGTTTTTAAATAGCTATGTTTAGAATTTTAATAAAAACAAAAATTTTACACACTATGTACTCATCATTTATTTACAAGATCAATTTTATATCTACAAAATTATGAAAATATGTGCACCAATTACAAGATAATATTTATTATTTATCATTGTATAAAGACTTATTATTTATCATTTTATCAAGAAATCTAAAAACAAATCTTTTTATTTAAAAATGTCTGAAGAAAGAAAAAATTTGAATAAACATTATTTTTCTGGACAGTATACATTTTCTTTTCAGATTATTTTCTAGCTAAATTTTCCAATTTTTTTTTTCTGTTTATAATTGTCATCTCAGATCAAGGACGCCTAATCAATAGAAATAAACAGTAAAAATTACAGACATTCTGTAATTATACACAAGGAAAATCTTGTCCACTCAAAATATTGAGTGTGTAAGGTAACTAAAGAAAGTGGAAAGAAAGAACTAGATATAAACTACAGGAAAACAATGCATGAAGAGTAAAAAGAGAAGTCAAAAATGCAAACTTTAGGTCAGGGATTCTAGAATCAAGCAGGTAGAGAAATTTAAATACCTGGGAAGTGTTCTAACAGAGGACAGAAAGTACAACCATAAGATCCAAAGGTATATTGGCATGGCCAAGAATGCATTCCAAAAGCTGAGTAGAGTATTAAAAAACAGGAGAATTTTGTTGAAAAGAATAGAGTTATGTGATGTCTGCCTTTCAATATGCCAGTTATTGCTGGACAATCTCATCAAAGATGAAGGAAAGACTTGAAGCAACCAAAAAGGGGTTCTACTGAAGGATGCTGAGGATATCATGGATCGATCATGTGAGCAATGATAAAGTTTTGGAGAGGATGAAAACAAAAAGCAAAGAGACAGATGAAGTTTTTGGAACACATAATGAGGAATGCCGGCTTGGAGATTCTGATACTCACAGGACAGATAGTGAAAAAGAGAGACAGGGGAAAGCAATGTGTGGCATACTTGATGGGTTTGAGCAAATGGATAGCAGAGCAGAGTTTGGGAGGATTAATAAGAAAAAGGGTGTTAAGAGCTCTAAGGGATAGGGAGATGTGGAAGGCTATGATCACTTACATCCTGAAGGGACATGTCACATAAAATAAGAAGACCTTACCTAAAATCTAAGATTAAAAGAGGGTTTGGTCTAGAGGAAAAAATGCTCTCAACCTATATTAATGAATTTATGTGTTGAGAACAAATGAAAGAAATGCCCCAAAAATGCATTTTTTCAATCTTTTTCATTACAGTTACTAATCATTACATGTTTATTTAAATTTTCTTATTCACAGACATTTTTATAAATTTATGAATAAAGAAATCTCTTTTCATGTTTATTTATTCATAAATGGGATATGATAAATCTTTGTAAAATGGTGAATAATAAATATTTCATTATGGTTGGTTTAAATATTTTTATAATTTTAATTTTTTTTTCCAAATTCATGAATAAAAAAAATTGCTTTAATATTTATCTCTTTATGTGAAACAGCAGTACAAATGCAGAAGGATGTGTACTTGTGTTTTATAGTCTATGCAAAGGCATTCAACAAAGATTTGATAGAGATATTTTGCAACCTTGACATATTCCTGAAAAAACATTAGAATAATCAAGAGCCTATATTGGCAGCAAAATGCATGCATATGAATAGGAAATGAGTTCAACATATATACAAAATTAGAAAGAAGTGTAAGACAAGGATGTGTCTTCTCATCCAATTTATTCAACCTATACAGTAAAACAGTTCTGAGAGAACTAGAAGTCCTGCCAGAATTCATCATTGGCAGCCACAAATCTAGCAATGTAAGATACACAGATGACAGTACTGATAGCAGACATAGAAAGGAAACTACAAGACCTCCTACATAAGGTAGCAAAGGAAAGCAAGAAGAAAGGGCTAAGCATAAACTACAAGAAAACTGAATGCATGGTCATTGGCAAAAAGTGGAGCCCAAAATGTCAATTACAATTTAAATACCTTGAAAGTGTTCTAACAGAGGAGAGAACGAGTGTCACTGTGGCCAAAAAAACATTCAAAAAGCTAAGCAGAGTATTGAGAGAAAAAAAAAAATTAAATTGCAAACAAAGAAAAGAGTACTAGATTGTTATGTGATGTCTGTACTCCCTTATGGCGGCAAATGCTGGACAATCTTATCAAAGATGAAGGAAAGACTTGAAGCAAGTAAAATGTGGTTTTACAAAAAGGATGCTGATGATACCATAAACTGAACATATGAGCACTGACAAGGTTTTTGGAGAGGATGAAAATGAAAAAAATACTTATCAGAGAGAGACAGCCTGGACATGTACTGAGAAAGGAAGACTTAGAGAATCTGATACTCACAAGATGGATAGATAAAAAGGGAAACAGAAGAAAGCAATGTCTGACATACTTGATGGGCTTGAGCAAGTAGATGGCAGAGCATGGTTTTGGAAAATACTAAGAGAAAAGGTGTTAAGGGTTACAAGGTATAGGGGGATGTGGAAGGCCATGGTCACCTACGTCCTCAAGGTATATACAAATGAAAGAAGAAGTAATGATAAATATTGCATTGTAGTTGCTTTGCCTATTTTTATAATCTTGTAAATATAATATTAATCTTGTAAATAAACAATCTAATTGCTAAATACTGTGTAACAACTTTGTTATTAAAATTCTAACCCTAGATTTTTAAAACAATAAACATAGTTGAGATGATAGAGTGTTATAGGAAAAAGGTTTTTTGTGTATGTGAATGTTAAAAATAGCCAATTTTTAGTATTTGTCCATATGTCTGAGATGAGGTAGTATTTACATTATTAAGACTAATGTCCTCATCTTTGTTGCCATTTGTGTGCTGTTTCAGCCATTGTACGCACCAGCCTTCTTCAGGACACATGTCCCAGTGGATATAGACATTGGTTAGTTTCTGTGACTTGACCTAAAGAGTTTGAATTCAATACTAGGCAACAGCAGTGGTGAACAAGTAACTTACAGGGTTAGAGGAAGATAACTCATGACTACCAAAAGAGCCACTACTACACAAGGAATGAAAACCATATATCCCAGTGATTGTAATAAAGGGTTCAGTTAAAAATTCCTAGCATCTGAAGAAGGCCCACATGTACAACAGCTGAAACGTCGTACAAATGGCAACAAATATGAGGACATTAGTTCAAATAATGTAAATATTGTCAATTTTTTTTTAATAAAGTCTGAATATTTGCCTTTGCTTTTGAATTTGCTAATTTGCTGTGATCGTTTAAGAGAAAAAGAAAAAGTTAGGCGAAGTAAGAGTCTTTAGCCTTGGCTGGCTACTGGTCTAGGAGAAGGAAATCTCTGATATAAAAACCTCTACACCTTTGAGCTCTTTAACCTTGGTAGGTAATCTTTCAAGTGATGGTGTCTCAATAAAAGCAGTGAGTTTTCAGTTTCCTAAAATGGTTGGTGTGAGTTAGGGTATATAGCTGTAAAACTTACTCCAACATTTCATGATGGTTCCATTACAGAGTCATCAAGAAAACCCCATCCAACCAATGCTAGCATGGAAATGGACATTAAACATTGATGATGATAATGATGATTAAACTAGCAGATCAAAGCATCTTTTTTTTAATAGTATATACTACAATGTGTGTGTGTTTATCATGGCTGAATAATTAGAAAGTTTACTTTTCTAAGCATGGTTGATTTGTTATCTTTCTGAGGAGGAGATACCAGTACCTGTAGCCAATAGTAATACTTGGTAAATGAAATTGTTCAGAGGTTGTTAATGGTTGTGTTTGTATGAAGCCACAAGTCATCATGACTGAGCCTAATGCTAATCATGCCAGATTAAGAACCTGCTCTTAAAAACTGTAACTAAAGTCCATGAAGTTAAGTTGTAGTATAAACGACAGATAAGTTCTGTGAATGTACACGAATTGTGTTTGAGCAGGCATTTGCAACAGAGATTTGCTAACTGCTTCAGTGTGCTGTGTGTGGTTGGAAAGAAGTAACCAGATATTATATATATATATTATTTTATTTTTTTACATATAAAAAAATACAAAATTTATAGGATCATATGATCAGTTTACTTAAATGATCATATAATACTGTAAATCTTGAATTTTTGTATGTAAAAAATATATACTGGCTCTGTAAATAAATTATTTTCATTACATTGAGCTCTCTGGCTGAATCAGCTTTAATATTTATTTTTTAACAATATTAATAGGATCTCGCTTGGGATTTTACCAAAGAGCTGCTTTCTTTTGGATTTATATATATATATATATATATATATGAAGAAGTTAACAAATAAATAAGTAATTATTGCCCAGTTCACACTCCACCCACGTCTATTCGCACTCCACCCTCATCTTTTGAACAGGTGAAGAGGCTCATCCCTTGTTCCCTCTTTAAGATGTGGTTTCCGGCTTTCTCTTTTCCAATCTTTTCACTTTTCTTTTTCTTATTTTTTCTTTTTCTTTTTTTTTTCAATTGGAGTAGATAGACTAAACTATCGCCTGGTTAACACTCAACCCATGTCTATTGAACAGGTGAAGAGGCTCATCCCTTGTTCCCTGTTTAGGATGTGGTTTCCGACTTTCTCTTTTCCAATCTTTTTACTCTTAAGTAGCCCCCTGCGCCTTGCTTGGGGTGATATGATTAAAAAAAAAATAAATAAATATATAAAAAAATAAAATAAAATAAGTAATAAATAAAATATAAATAAATATAATAATATAAAAAATACAAAAAATCAAAATTGAAAATAAAATAAATAATAAATAAATGAATAAAAAAATAATGTAAATATGTAAATGTCAGTCAGTTAGTTAAGTGCCATACGTGATACGCGCTTGGGTGATCATGTCTCGAAAGAGACATGACTGACTGGGCAGAAGATTATCCCGCAGTAGCTTGCCATTGCTTTCTGCAGTAGACTGGTTGCCGACTAAGGCTATAGAACCTAATCTGTCTTGTTATTTAACCCATAACTGGAAGGAATAGATGGATTGATACCTTTCCCAAGGGTATTTGCGCGTAAGTGAATGCCATGAATTCGACTGAAATTCGAACTCGACCCCCCCCGATTTCTCATTCCGAGCCGATATCCAATGCCCCACAACAATGTAAAATAAAATACTAAAAACTTAAAATCAATATTAATTGATTTTATTCTTATTTTTTTTACACCTTATCAACTCCTCTGTCATTCCTGTATTTAAGAACTCTGGAGAACCCTCAGACCACTCTAATTATCGCTCTATCCATCTCCTATCAATCTTTGGCAAAGTGTTCAAGGATGCTGAAGTGGTTCAACATCCCACTGCCTCTTTTCTGACAAACAGTATGGCTTCCACTTTGCCAGGTCTACTATTGATATGCTGAAGGCCATTACAGAATACATATACCAGGCTCTTGTTAAGAACAACAAAGTTTCGAGCTGTTGCCCTAAATATCTCCAAAGCATTTGACAGAGTCTGGCATGCTAGACTTCTGCACAAGCTATACAGCTATGGTATAACTGGAGGCTGGTTTGATCTAATCCAGTCATTCTTTTCAAATCACGTAATGAAGGTAGTACTGAATGGCATGCTTTCAAATCCTATCATATGAACACAGGTTACTCTCAAAGCTCTATTCTAGGTTCTACAATTTTTCTGATCTTTATCAACAATCTCCCTGGCGTAATCAGATCTCAAGAAGGCATCTACGCTGACTCCATCATTTACTTCCATCTCGATAAGAAATCTGTTGAGGCTGACAAAGCAAATCTCACTGCTGATCTTGAAAAAAACCTCCAATCTGTGGTGGACTGAGGTAAGAAATGGTTCGTAAATTTTAATGCTTCCAAAACAAAGTTGCTATCCTTTAACCACCATATACAACTGCTCCTACCCCACATCAGCATAGATCAGGCCAGTCTCCCTGAAAGCAATAACACTGTGCCTACTCAGCCAACTTCAATTGGAATGACTAAATTGAATCAATTGCTAAATCTGCTGCTAGGAAGGTCAGTTCACTGTGTTGGGCCAGGAAGTTTTTCTCGTCTGAATCCATCTTGCTCATATACAAATCTACTACCCACCCATGCATTGAATACTGCTGCCACATCTGGTCAGGTGCCCTGCTATTCATCACAGAGTTCTTGACAAAATCCAATGGAGAATCTGCAATGTAACTGATCCCAACCTGGCAGCTTAGCTTCAATCACTTTCTCAATGACGTAATGTGGCTTTCTTCTCTCTCTTCTACAAATACTTTCATAGCTTAGTTCCCTGGTACCTCCTCTGCATGAATTTACTTGGGTTAATAAACTTGTTTACAGTGAAGCCAATCAAATGTAACTGCAACTTCTACTCTATCAGTTTCTTTTCTTGCACTTCCTGTCTGTGGAACTCCCTTCCATATACTTGCTTCCCTGATAGCTACAATCTCCAAGAGCTTAAATGCAATATCAATTGCCATTTCTTATCTCCTTGACTCACATCCTTTTCCTGACCTCCCCCCTTGTATCATGTTCTTCTCACTTCTTTCCACTCTACTCTCACACAGCTCTCTTCATATCAGTGTTACCATCTTTCTCTTACCCATTCTTCAACACCCCCGTGACTTGTTTCTCTTTCTCTTCATTCTCCTCTTATACAACCCCCTGCACACCAGTGGCTGTACTGCCTTGCTTGGGATTATTATTAAAAAACTTCATGGGTTATTTAAAGCCAAAACATATTTTAGATTTAAAAAATATTTTTTTTATTTTTGCAAGTTAATTTTTTTGGTGATAACAATGAGTTTTTAAGATATAAGTCTATTGTAATTTTTAGCAAGAGTGTGTTGAGGTTGGAGAAAACACCTAACTGATTGCCCTCCCAGCAATTGTGCGGTATGCGGTGGTTGATAAGCAGAGAGGGGAAAAGATGAAAGGTAACAAAAATAACTCTACTTTAGAAACCACAGCAACTTCAAGAACAAAATGTCCAAAACACCAAATTCACAAAATGCTGTGTCTTCCCAGTTGCTGACTGCTGGTTTTTCCATTGCATTTACTAGTATGAGTCATCTTTTAAAGATCTGGATTTTGACCAGTTACAGGTTGGCCCATATCTAGACTTGCAAAACTGTCCTGTTTCTAATGGTGGAGAAAACCCAGATGTAACTAGTGTTTACAAACATGTCCACACATTATCTTGGGCCTCTTCTGTATCTGTACCAATGCATGTTCACCACAAAGTCCTATTATTTAACCCAGAAATGTGGGGAGAAGATATATATTCATGTCATTCCCAAAGGTATTTGCACATAAGTCAATGTAACAAACTCAGCTGGATTTCTGACACAGTTTTCTGAGTTCTCCAATGAAATCACTCCTCTCCCACTTTTTGGCAGAGTTATTACATGATGTCAATTTACTTTTCTTTTTCTTCTTTTCTTTTCAGCCAATGCTGGATTGTCTTTTATCATCTGCTGGGTGGGACTATTACATGATGTTAACTTTTTTCTCAGGGAATTTCCAATCTAGTCATTTTTATAACTTACATCCTCTCTCTCAGGCTTTTCTACATCCACCCCACTCTCATCAGTACTCTCTTCCCTCTCCTACTCTCTTCCTGACACCCCCTGCAACCTCTCACTCCTCATAACATTCCTCCTCGTCCACCCCACTCTCATCAGTAATCTCTTCCCTGTCCTACTCTCTTCCTGACACCCCCTGCAACCTCTCACTCTTCATAACATTCCTCCTATATAACCCCTGCACAACAGTGGCAGTAAAATGCCTTGCTTGGGGCAACACAATTAAAAAAAAAAAATTAATAGTCCTTTTCTCTCTGTTAACAAATCAAGTTAACCTTTGCACTTGACTGAATTCCCAAACTGAGAATTTATAAATACAAAATTTCTCTCTTTTCACTTTGTCTATAGTTTGCAATAAGTTGAGCCTAACCTTTTTGACCTTTCTATCTTCCACAGATGTGGTTTGCTTTGCATTTCAATGGAATAAGGAAAAATAGAATTCTCATCTTATTGTTTTATGATCCACAGATAGCATCTGGGGGAGATTCATTCAACCATGTCCATTGACATTTTGACCCTCATTCAAGTCAGCTAGCATATGCTGAAATTTTAGCTGGGAATTATAGTTTAAAAAAAATACAAAATTCCATGATCACTTTCCTTAGCTGGGAATTGATTAATAATGTCTCTTTCATGTAACCTCTCCAGCTGTGTCATTGAGAATTTAGAAAAACAAAAACCTTTCCCAGTTATGTATTGGTTGTACACAATACTATTCCTGTCAACAGCTTTGCCTGACCTCTGTGACCTCAACTAGCTCTGCTGTTTTATTCCAAATGAAACAATTACACTTGTTAATCTCTGATTCATATTAATTTTTAGTCTATTTGCAATCTTTTGGGAAAGTGAATCTTTTCTCAACAAAAAGAAATATCATCTTTTTTTTATTTTCATCTGTTCATATTGGAACAGAATAAATTTTTCCTAATTGATTCTTTTCTATCTGTAATAATAACACTAACGTAACTCTTCCGTCCGTACCATGTTAAATATTGTTATACAATATTTATATACTGTTATAGTATAACACCAACTATTATTTTGCATATTATGATAATATAAATATAGCAATAATTATATCTATCTATATTTCTGAGATGAGGTATTTTAACTATTTAAATGGTTTGGACTGTTGTCCTCATCTTTATTGTTATATTCACAATGTTTCAGCAATTGTATGCTTCAGCCTTTTTCACAAAATCTTAGAATTTTGAATTGAACTCTTTATTTCATCTACCGGGGTAGATTGTTCTAGTTCCTTCTGCTATGCCTTTTCTGAATATTTCAGTTTCAGTTATTTCCCTTTAGTAACTCAACTGTCCAAGTTTTTGTTCATCTCTCTTGTGGCCGGGTACTGAACTCACAACTCTTTGGGTGAAGTCACTGGATTAGTTCCAGTGAACAAAATAAAGGGTTCAGTTTGAAATTTCAAAGTTTTTTACCTGATTAATCATAGGGGACTTGCAAATCATGGCACTTTCAATTTATATCTGTCTGAGTAATTTTTTTTTAATATTACTTTTTACCAAATAAAAGTTCAAAGAGCTGCTCAAGGTAGAAAATTACTGAATAAGTTTGTTGTAAGAGCATACACAGAAAAAGTAATGTATGTGTATATCATGAGGATATGTCAGAAAGAAAATGGTTGAAGAAATTAAGATTGTAGTAATCAGGGAAGAATCCTTTTGGTAGTTGGTTCCCCAATCTGACAGAATATTTGTTCCATATCTGGGATGGATCTACACAATCCTCACTTTCCAGCTTTGATAAAGCTCAAAAGTGTTTATGAGGTGTTGTAAGTGATGAATTATTTTCCACCTTAGAAAACTTTCTCCCACAGAAAAAACATTACCAGCCTTTCATTATTCTATAAATATTTTCATGGGAAATGTTCAAATAAGCTACATTGTTTAGTTTTACCAGTTTAGAATTTCACAGCTAGGACCTGATTTGCCAGATATACAGTGTCAATTCATCCTCATTCCTTTCATATTACATTGATAAGGTGAAAGTTACACTCAAACAGCTTCTTTCCCAAAACTGTTACATTGTGAAACAAACAACCAAAAAGATGTTTCCCTGATCACTACAATCTAAACCTCTTCCTACATATCTACATAATATCCAATTTTTATTTTCTGTCTTTACATTCAAATTATTAAGTGAACAATAGTGTGCATACATAAAGAAAAATTCTGGTTGAAACATAAAAATTCTATATAAATCAAATTACTGGAGACATCTTGCTGTGAGACAGGCCATGCATATAAAACATCTCACTCCAACTATCAACCACACCTTATTCAGCAGTAGTAATTTGGGGTCAAAAGTTTTTTTAAAAGCAATATAAAAATGCACACTTGAATTTTGGCTGTGCTCAACATAAATTTATATATATATATATATATATATATATATATATATTAAGGTGAATCACAAAGGAAAACAATTTTTAAATTACGTGGGAAAAACAAAAGTGGTGCTAATGCATATCACACATCCACATGGGATAAATGGTAGATAGCTGTTCACAACATTTCATCATTCAGTCAAGTGGCAGGGAGCAACAAGGTCAGAAGTATGGATGATCCACTCATGAACTACACCATCAGAGAACAATGCACTGTAGTGTGCTGTGAGTAGAAGGAGACAAACCTGTGGAAATCCATTGTCAAAATAAAGCATGCGCCATGAATCAGTTAAATGTGTGTGAACGGGTAGAATACTTTAATGCAGGAAGAAAAACGACAATTTGTTTGCCTATCAGCAATATTCACAGAAGAATACATCTAGTGAGTAAATCCCTTGATCAGTGAAGACTGAAAAATCATGTTAGTGCAACTGGCAGCAATCATGGGCATCAGATATAGATCTGTACAAGCTATAGTGTATAATGATTTTGGGTGCTCTAAAGTTTTTATACTTTAGATGCCCAAACAAGCAAGCAATGCAAACATGGCTTCAGGATGAAGAAGCTTGTTGAATGATACCCTAAGTGCATCAGAAAGTGAGTTATACATTTGTTCTTTATCAGTGGGAATAAAAGTGTTGTATGGAAATCATTTTTACTTTTTGATTTACCCTTGTATATCCACAAACATGTACACATACACAAAAGTGTGTGGGGAAAACTGTTTGGTCATTGAAATTCTGATTTTGGAAGGTGGATCAGGCTGATAGTATTTAGCACCTCTTTGAATATGTACATGTTTGTGTGTAAAGTTGTTTCATATACCTACCATTCCACACACATTGTAGTGAACCACCCTCATTCTCTTCATATTGATGAAGTGTAAGTTCTACTGGAGCACCCTTTTCCCTTGAATTGTTACTTTGTAGAACTGACTTCCAAGAGGATGCTTTCTGAACACAATGCTCCTAACTTGTTCAAGTCTAGAGTCAACTGTTATCTTCCGCACATATTCCCATAAATTGCACCTCTTATTTTGTAACTCTCTACCTCATATAGTTTTGGAACCTTGTACAGGGTGAACATCAATGTAAAAAAAAAAAGATACTATAGACAAAAAATTCAAAGAATAATTTATACCATAGAATTTGTCATAAATTTTGAGAAGATAACATTATACAAGATGTCTTTTTATATTCATCTTAAAATATATCTATATAAACCGATGCTAAAAATTTATCATCTTAATCCACTTCCTAAAATATGACCAAGTGACCATGCACCATAATATTTTTAGAATCCCTTCTTGGCCGATCCAGGAAACTTTTCACCATCAGTCTTCCCCACTAAATTTTTTCAGTATGTGTGTGTGTGTGTGTGTGTGTGTGTGTGTGTGTGTGTATTTGTGTGAGTGTATGTGTATATATTTATTTATATTTTATTTTACATAATATGACAGTTATATAAACATACACAAAACACAATCCTTGCAAACAAATGTAGCAACATTCAAAAGTACTCAGAAAAAAATTCAGTCACATATTTATTCTTTTTTTTAATTGGAGTAGATAGTACCTTCTATCGCCAGGTCTCACACTCCACCCCCTTCTTTTGGACAGGAGTAGAGTTGATCGCCTTGTTTCTAGTTTAGGAAGGGGTTCCCGAGTAGATAGATTAAACTAATTGGAGTAGATAGATTAAACTATCGCCCGGTTCACACTCCACCCACATCTATTGAACAGGTGAAGAGGCTCATCCCTTGTTTCCTGTTTAGGATGCGGTTTCCGGTTTTCTCTTTTCCAATCTTTTCACTCTTTTCCTTTATTATTTTATTTTATTTTTTTTCAATTGGAGTAGATAGACTAAACTATCGCCCGGTTCACACTCCACCCACATCTATTGAACAGGTGAAGAGGCTCATCCCTTGTTTCCTGTTTAGGATGCGGTTTCCGGTTTTCTCTTTTCCAATCTTTTCACTCTTTTCCTTTATTTTTTTTTTTTTTCAATTGGAGTAGATAGACTAAACTATCGCCCGGTTCACACTCCACCCACATCTATTGAACAGGTGAAGAGGCTCATCCCTTGTTTACTGTTTAGGATGCGGTTTCCGGTTTTCTCTTTTCCAATCTTTTCCCTCTTTTCCTTTATTTTATTTTTTTTTTTTCAATTGGAGTAGATAGACTAAACTATCGCCCGGTTCACACTCCACCCACATCTATTGAACAGGTGAAGAGGCTCATCCCTTGTTTCCTGTTTAGGATGCGGTTTCCGGTTTTCTCTTTTCCAATCTTTTCACTCTTTTCCTTTATTATTTTATTTTATTTTTTTTCAATTGGAGTAGATAGACTAAACTATCGCCCGGTTCACACTCCACCCACATCTATTGAACAGGTGAAGAGGCTCATCCCTTGTTTCCTGTTTAGGATGCGGTTTTCGGCTTTCTCTTTTCCATTCTTTTTACCCTTACGTAGCCCCCTGCGCATCAGTGGCGTTACTGCCTTGCTCGGGGTGATATGATTAAAAAAAAAAAAAAAAAAAATATATATATATATATATATATATATATATACACACACACACACACACAGAAAATTGTTTGAAAATACATGAATGTTTATTGTATAAAGCACATAGTGAAAAGACTAATTACTAACCTGACATCTCTTCTCTGTGTGCTGTGTCTCCCTTGTCCCAGCCATGTTCACTGTCAGCATGAGAGGACAGAACCTCCCTGTGACAGTCAGGATACATTAATGCTGTTCTTTTTCCTCCGGATGTTTCTCCTATTTCCTAAAAAGTGAGAAATATAAAAATAATTAAATTAGTAGCAGTCATCACAACAACTTCAGGACAAATACTGAGGAAGTTAATGACTCTCTAATATTTAGGTATTTCCCCACTACCCACAATATCCAAATTAATTTAAATTCAGACAAAAGTGTAGAGAAATATCTGTATAGAATGCAGAAAATTGATATGAACAGAAAACATTATCAATGCCAGAAAGTGAAAAATGTATCAATATTCTGCAATGTGTAGAAACTGAAATTAAGATGAAAGAAGTAATAATAAAAAATTAATAATGGCTGACAATACTTCATCTAATAATAAAATAATAATAGAATGACAGTTTGAATAGTTGTAATGAAAAGCAACTAAAATTAAGATGAAAGAAATATTATAAATGTTTATTTTTATTATTTCAAAAATGTTAGCCTTGTATAAATGTATAATCATCTGGGTTATTTTTTTTAATGCACATTCTTTTGAGAGAAGTGAATTTTTATGAAGGCTAGATAGTTTGTGTAAAAATTGTTATGATTGCATATCTTTTTTGGTTCAGCAGTAAAAACCCACCAAAGTTTGGGAAAAATCCATTTCCTGTTTATGGAAAATGATTTTTTGTATATGTTGACCAATGACAGACATGATCTCAAGCTCTAATAACATCTTAAAATAGCAGGGCAGAGTGAGCCTAATTTTTAAAATAAATAGAACTCAGGTCAGTAAAGTTTTTGACAGTAAAGTAAGACAGGTCAACATCAAAGAAAGCATCTAACATCAAGAAGAAAACATCAAAGAAGGCACCTGTTACCAGCTAGCCACAGAGAAACTAAAGTATTTTGAAGTTCCAGTGAAAATTCTCTGGTGGTTGGACAACCTAAAACAAAAAATTCTGGAGAAACTTTCCCAAGCACAAATTGTGTAAAGTTAAATGGGACTTTTTAAAAAAAAAATACTGTGTCCCAAAAATGCTTGTGGTGCAAGTGAAAGTAGGTCTTTTCATCTTTTTCTCTCAAAAGGTGGTTACACCTTTGTTTTTTACTGTTTTCTTGTACTGTTTTCTCTTTTTGTCATTTTCAGAATCATTGTATTTTGCCAAGTTGTAATTTTTTTTCCATTTTTTGCTGGTAATCCTTTAATGGGAAATTGTTCTTCTTCTTTATATGCTGTGTCCTTTCAGAACATAGGCGATCATAGACTTCTACTTGCCTCTATCTCTTGTTGCTCTTAACACTTTTCTTCTTGGTATCTCCCCCCAACTCCCACTTCACCATCTACTTGTCCATTAAGTATGTCTTGCAGTGCTTTCTCCTGTCTCTTTTTCCCCTCTATCCATCCTGTGAGTATTAGATTCTTCAAGCCCTCCTTCCTCATTACATGTCCCAGAAATTTCAGCTGTTTCTTCCTGATGCTAAGTATAAGTTTCCTTTTCATTTGCATCCTTTCCAAAACTTTGTCATTGCTTACATGTTTTGTCTATGGTATCCTCAGCATCCTTCTGTAGAACCAGATTTCTGTTACTTTGAGTTTCTTTTCATGTTTGATGAGATTTTCCAGCATTTTCTGCCATATAAGAGAGCAGATATTACATAACAGTCCAGCACTCTTTTCTTTGTTTCCAATAAAATCCTCTTATCTCTAAATACTCTGCTTAGCTTTTGAAATACATCTTTGGTCATGCCAATGTGCCTTCAGATCTCAGTATCACACTTCACATTCTCTGTCAGAACATATTCCCGGTATTTAAATTTGTGAACCTGTTTGATTTTATTGTCCGTGACTGGCAGTTAGCATTTTGAGCCCTCTTTTTGCTGATGACCATGCATTGTTTTCTTGAAATTTATGTTTAGCCCTTTCTTCTCACTTTTCCTTACTACTTTTCGTTATCCTGCCTTAATAGGTGCAGAAAAGGAATACTCAAGAAAATGCATGAATATTGAGGAGATTTGCTGTCACTTGAATTCAAGCGAAAGCCACTATATACTCATTGAATAAAAATCATCTGCCTTTTTTGCATAATCCTCCTTCTCTTCCACCTCAGGAAAATCAAAACTAAAATGTGATTTCAACATACAAACACACTGCATTGTTGTAGTCATCAAACAGGCATTACTGTTGCTGAAAAAAAACAAAAACAAACAATACTTCCTCATCAATGTGTCTGTGCCTGATGACCATAATATCAAAACCAAGGGCACTTTGACATAGTGTAATGGTTAGCAAACTTATTTTGTTAGATCATTTAAAACTGAGTAGTGAGTTTGATTCTCACTAGGTATCTCGTGCTTTCGACCTTGTATCATACCTAAGTTACACTGAGAAAATAACCATTTTCAAAGCCCCCCCCCCCCCAAAAAAAAATATTGAAAGCTTGAAAAGTACACTGACTTTGGGATTGAGCTTGTCACAAGTACTTTCATGGCTTCTGCTCCGATGAGCTTAGATCACTGGTGCCGCCTAAGCACGAATTTACACGAGATACTAGATTAGCAACTAGGTCCCACCCTTTTACAGTTAAACAAATAAGATGTAACCGTAAATTCTACTCCAACAGCTTCTTTTCTCACGCTTCCCGCCTGTGGAACTCCCTTCCACAAGTCTGCTTTCCCGACAGTTACAATCTCCAGGTGTTTAAATGTAGGGTCAATAGACACCTCCTATCACACTAACTCCCAACTATTCTCACAACACTCTCATCTACCCAACCCTCATTCTCGGTATCCTTACCCGCCTATCACCCACCCTCTGTTATTTCCTATATTTAACCAGCCTTTCTCCACTCTACGTAGCCCCCTGCACAGTAGTGGCAGTGACATGCCTTGCTCGGGGTGAAACGCTTATAAAAAAAAAAAAAAAAAAAAAAAAAAATATGAAATGTTCAGGCTACTATTATCCCAGTTGGTGTTGGGGTCTATACATTAAGAAAATCAGAACAAAGCATTGTAACTCATCAGAAGTCTGAGTTGCTTGGCTCTGCAAGTATGCAAGACTGGCTGAAAACAAAAAACATACCACAGAAAAGGAGGAGGTGATGATGATGATGATGATGATGATGATGATGATGATGATAGGAAATACAAGGAAGATGTGAAGTCATTCAGATGATAGCGTTATCAAAATCAGCTTGAATACTGAGCACAAGGCAGGAGTATTTTAAAGGCTTATTGCTACTTGATTTTTAATTAAAGATGCTAGTTAATGAAGGTATGAAAACTAAACAAGAAAAAAATAAAAATAATGACAATAAAAATGCCAATTTAAATGTTTAATTAATTTTACATATGAAGTGATTAAGTTAGAATAAAAAGCTTAATATATTTACCTTCCATAAATTCTACTTAATTTATCCTATTATTATTTCATAATCTAACTTTTATCAACTTTTTACTCCATAATTTGGCTGACTGACTTAAAATACAATAATTAGTTATCAATTACATCTGAAAGGTACCTTAAATTATAAAATAAACTGATCAGTTTCTTTAATTTTGTGAGTAGAAACAAATGTAATGAAATTTCAAATCTTTCTGGCTTATCTCCCTTGACCTAAAAATATACAATTTGTGATCTATGTATTTTTCGTCTTTTTTTTTAGACACAAGACCATGAAGGATCTGTTTCTTTCTATACTTGATTATGTGTTTATTTTCATATGAATAATACTTGCTAATTATTTATTAGCAATATAAAACTGATTTTTTATTTTATATTCTCTATAAAAGAAATTTATTTTTTCAAAATTATTTTCCTATGACAAGTACAAAATTTGAAACTATTTATCTTTAGTTTGGAACTGATATCACCTGGTTTTCTGATATACTAAGAATATATAATAAACAATAATAAAGTTAAGAATTAAATTATATTTAACAGATGTAAATATTAAAAATAAATTTCTTAAATATTTTTAAAATTAAATTAAAGTATTTTTAAAATTAGGATTAAATTTATTAATTCATACAGAATGGCAATGAATTTGATTATAAAAATACACTGAAAATTAAAAAATAGAAATGTCAGCAGCTAAAAATTATTAATATTTTTACTGGAAGAATCCATAATGCTCTGATTAATAATCAAATCGTGTGTCAAAGAACTGTTAAGCTATCATACTTAATTATTCACACACACACATACACACACACACACATCCTCAACTGGATCAATTTCAAAGATCTGACTGAATGACCTCACACAGAGATCTTTTTGGTTAGGCCAACAACCATAGGTGGTGAAGTAAATTTTGATTGAAAATTTTCACTGTATGTAGTTCTTTGCTGTTAATGGAGGAATACCAAATTAACTGCATTGTTTTAAAAGATTATATTAAAAAATTAAATAAATTCAGTGAGTAAATTTTTTTTTCTCTAATTAAGTTGATAGTAAGAGAGACTGAATGATACACATCCATGTAAGTACTGGCTGAGGGATACAAAAGGCGATTATCTCCCTTTCGTGGTGGTAATGCAACATGGATCATATGATGGTCATTTAGTGATGTCACTTCATACAGTAATGATATGATTTTCTGAGGTGACACTAAGTACAAATTTATTTTAGTATCTCTTCGGGTAAACACAGTACATACTGGAGATGCCACAGATCAACTCTTCATAGATTAAGGTGCTTAATCAATGTTAAATTTGATCAAAACCTCTGGCATTATCCAAGAATGAATTGTATACTTCACTATTGACAAAATATTTTGACATTATTTCTCTTAAGAGATTCATTTTCTCCCACAGGCATGTGTACAAAAGGAACAGGAATACTTTTAAACAGTAGTCAAAATATTTATTCTGATTGCCCACTTTGTTTCCTGTGTTGAATGTTGGCAGAGTTAAAAAATAAAAAAGACAAAGTGATTTTCTTCAGCTACAGTGAAACTGATGTTGTTATCTCTGACAGGTTTTCATGGTTATTAAACCAAAGATGAAATTCCATAAATGTTTCACTAAAATAATTTCCTTTTTTGCATTTATTATCAATTGTTCTTGTTCTTAAGGACACATGGCCCAGTGGATACAGACATTGGTTAGTTCCTGTGACTTGACCCAAAGAGTTGTTAGTTCAATACCAGGCTACAGCAAGTGAACAAGTAACTTACAGGGTTAGAAAGAGATAACTCATGATGACCAAAAGAGGCTCTATGCAAGGAATGAAGATCATATATCCCAGAGATTGTAATAAATGGTTTGGTTCAAAACTTCTAATACCTTGAGAAGGTCGGAGCATACAACAGCTGAAACATCGTACAAATGGCAACAAAGATGAGAACAATAGTCCGAATAATGTAAATAGTGTAAATACTACCTCATTTCAGAAATATAGACAAATAATGATTATATGTTGACAAACTTGACATTAGGGTTTATTGCATGTTATGTTGCCTTGGTAAGTGGATGATTTTTGTAGTCTAGATAATGTAAGTAGTGTTATGTAAATTTGGAGGTTGTTGCCTGGTGTTAAGTGAGGTCTCAGTAAAAATCTTATTAAATGCTTAAGTTTTATGTACTGTAAATCTTTTAGTAAAATATGAGTTAGATGTAAATGCTGTAATTGAAATAAAAAAAACCACCAGTATCCTGAAATTTTTCTTATTTTCTTATCGTTGGTTAGAAGGGAATTTTCTATTATGTTTGGAAACCTGAGTGATTGTTATATAAATTTTAAGGAGATAATTTCTATTGAGAAAGTAATTGAATAATTGTACTGTGTGTTTTTGTAATACTAATTGTCATAACAGATATTCTTTATGCTGAACACTGGCTATAGATTATTGATTTTTGTTAGGTTGTTAGGGTGGCAGCTGTTAAAATTTAGGTAGCAATGACCATCTGTAGGTTTAGTGTATAGTGATGTGGAGATGCTGTTGTTGTTTAGATGTACCAGTACATATCTATCTATCTATCTATCTATCTATAAGTACAATGAATTCGTCTCTTTAACAGGGCAGATTTATGCCCACTTCAAAGTTTTGTGAGGACACAGTTATGATGTTCTCACTTATCAAGGCTGTTTGCCATTTGATCCTGGTTTTTTCTTGTTTATATTGAATATGGTGTGATTTTGTGGGAGTGGTGTTGTTTGTGATTAGTTGACTATGCTTTTTTCTCTTTGTTTATGACTAGTTGATTTTTATCCTTACTTTTTATTTTTATTGTGTAGTTGTTTGATTTGTTTTTATTAATAGTGTATGCATGAATGGGTGTTTCATTGTGTTGATGTCTTTTTTATTGGTTTGACCTTTTTCTTAATGTGTTGGTTTGTTTTGCTGTGTGATGGTTTATTTTTCTTGGGTTATGGTTGGGTATTTTTATGTATATTTGTGTTTGTGGGCTTTACATGTGTTTTTTATTTTAATTTTATTCCTTTATTTTATTTAATAATGAGTAATTGTATTATTTTTTGTTTCTGTTGTGATTGGGTGTTTGTATGTAATTTTATTCTTCATATCTATATTATTTGTATGTTTTGTTTTTGTTTATTATTTTCTTTTATTGTCGTTATTTAGCATTTGCAATTATATTTTTAGTTCTTTACAACCATGTTTATGATGTTTCAGTCATTTTACACTTCAGCCTTCTTCAGGTGTTATAAAATTTTGAACCAAACCCTTTATTATGATCACTGGGGTATATCATTCTCATTCCATGTGCAAAGCCACTTTTAGTAGCCATGTAGTTATCTCCCTTTAACTTAACTCTATTAAGTTATTTGTTCACTCCTGTTGTAGACTGGTATTGAACTCACCACTCTTTGGGTCAAGTCACTGGAACTAACCAATGTCTATATGCACTGGGCCATGTGTCCTTGAGAAAGAAGGCTGGAGCATACAACATCCAAAGCATCATAAACATGGTAGTAAAGATTATAGTTATGGGTATGCCTCTAAATATATTTGGAGAGTGATTATTATTAATTAAATCTTAATTAATAATTAAGATAATATTGTCCTATTCTCTTTCTTTTTAACTCCTTTTGTATTCTCTTCCTTCTCTATATCTAGTCTCTCTCTCTGTTTCTCCCTATATATATATATATATATATATATATATATATATATACTGCCTTATACTGCATACTAATCTAATACCATCTGATCCAAGTCTGCTATTACATTCTCTTAGCAACTTAGTGGTGCAATTCCCAAAAAGTTTCACTAATATTTGGACTAGTTTGTGTTTTAGTTAATGTAAGCAGTGAAATGTACATTGTGGTGCAGTGGATATTGACTCGAAATGACAAATCAGGGAGCCGAGTTTGAATTCCAGTTGGATTCCTTGCATTCACTTACGCACAAATACCTTTAGGAAAGGTATCAATCTGTCTCTTCCCTCCAGTTATGGATTAAATAATAGAACAGATTGGGTTCTATAGCCTTGGTCAGCAACCAGTCTACTGCAGAAAGCAATGGCAATCTACTGCAGGATAATCTTATGCCCAGTCAGTCATGTCTCTTTTGAGACATGATCGCCCAAAGCATGTATCATGTATGGCACTTAACTGACTGAAGCAGTGAAATCAGTAGACAGTTGACATTACAACCAGACTAATTTTTGGAACACTGTTGATGAGCCCGTAAAAAGAAAATCTTTCTTGCAAGAAACAGTTATAGAAAAGAGTGTCTAAATCCTTCTAAGAACAGCAATATTGTTTCTTCTTTACAAGTTAGAGCAGAAAGAAAGCCACTTTTATATTTTTTTAAACTCTACCACCATCCAACACAGGAAACAGAGTGGGCAATCAGAATAAATATTTTAATTTATTCTTAATCTATGAAGAGTTGATCTTTGGTGTCCCCAATATGTACTGTGTTTACCTGAAGAAATTTGTGTTTGGTGTCACATCAGAAAATTAAAAGACCTAAAAGTTCTGAGGGTTAACTAAGGTGAGCTCAAAGAAACAAAATGTAGAATTGGATCTCAATGGCTGTTGGTATTTGCATCAACATAAACAAAGAATTGCATCCAACTGAAGTTACATTAACCATTAAAAATTACTTAGAAATCCATTTCATGCTCTTCTTTGCCTAACTTTAGGTTTTTCTTTGCAAATTACTCAATAAAACCACAGAATCAACTGTATTGACAGTGAGAAAATATTGCCATCAATGTTCATTTCAAGTCCATATAATGAAAGTCTGATAATTGAGGAAGTACTTTATATTCTCAGGATATCAATGACTTTCTTACAAAAAGACATTCCAATCAGAATGAAATTGAAAATGTTTTCAATTAAGCTTCTGAATTCTTTAGCAATGGAACTGATACATGTACTAATAGATATGGCTATATTCTCAGCACCTCTGTCACATACTCCAAGTAAAGCTTTCTAATCAGAATGAAATTGAAAATGATTTCAATGAAGTTATCAGACCTTTTGATGATTAATTCTTTAGTAAGGGAATTGAAAATCGGCTGCCAATCATAGATAGATTTAAACAGACTGACAGAGATATGACAATATTCTAAGCACTTTAACTGTTTATTACAAGTAAGACTCTGCCAATCAGGATCAAATTGAAAATGCCTACAATATATATATATATATATATATATATATATATATATGTATATATATATATTCAAAGCACCTTGATCATATTCTTACAAGTAAGGCTTTTCAATCAAAAATGAAATTGAGAATGTTATCAGTGAATTTACCAGTCACTAATAATGAATTCTTTAGAAAAGAAATTGATATTTTGTTGCCAATAAAGGTGCTTAACAGAGTTTGACATTCTGATCTTATTCAGAAGCACAAAGTCTATGGAATTTTCTATTTGATTCAATCTTTCTTAAAAAAATTGAGCAATAAAAGTAATGTTGAATGGCCACTTTTTTTATTAATGACCATCCTGATATCATCAGTTCTCAACTCAGTATTTATGCTGATGGCCCAATTATTTACTCCTGTCTTAATAATAAATCTAATCGGCCTAATCAAGTAAAACTGGCAGCTGATATCAAAGATGACCTTTGTTATCTGGGGCAAAAAATCTTAACCTCCAAAACAAAGTTATCTTAGAGAATAATTTTTGCCTTCCATCATCAGCATGGCTGATGCCAACCTCCTGGAAATCTAATCATTATGCCTTATCAGTCTTATGTTTTCTATTGACATTATGGAACAATTATATTGAATAAATTACTGGGTCTGCTACTTGGAAAGCTGGTTCACTTCATTATGCCACACAAATTTTTTCATCAGAATCCCTCTTGCATGTTTATAAATCAACCATTTGACCATGCATTGAATATTGATGCCACATCTGGTCTCGTGTTCTCGCTATATATTTCAAGATTCTTGATAAAATCCAGATAACAGTCTGTAATATTACTAGTTCTAAGCTGGCATCTCAGCTTTAGTCACTTTTCTATCATCATCATGTGGCTCCCTATTTTTTCTATACATTCTTTCATTGCAATTGTTCTGATTACCTTTACTTTACTCCTTTATACTGCATGACATGAATTTAAGTGTAGTACTAGATTAACAACTAAGTTTCATTGTTTTAGTGTGGAAATAGCTACAACCAAGTGTAAGTTCTATTCTAATAGTTTCTTTTCTTGCACTTCTCACCTGTAGAATTCTCTACCAGCTTCTTGCTTTTCTGTCAACAATGATCTTCAAGAGTTTAAAATACAACATTAATTACCATTTTCTGTTTTCCTAAATCCTGTCCTTTTTGTTCTTACTCATCACTAATGTCTTTAGCATTTTTTTCACTCTCAATGAACCCTTGCATTTTAGTGGATTTGCATGTGATAAAACAAAAAAAAACAAAAAAAAAAAACACCCTGATCATTATCATACAAGTAATCAGAAAACTGATGATTTTTTCAATGAATTATTAGCCCTTTTAAATGTATTTTTTTAGGAAGTGAACTGTCCATATGCTTTCAAATACATGTAGATACACTAAAGTTAAAAAATTTAGGGCCACCCTGTATTTCTTTGAAAGACCCCTTAAAATGAGATATTTCTGTAAAGTAAAAGATATTTTTATTTTTACAAAAAATAAGCACTTTATAAATATTATTATGCAACAACATTATATCTTGTTTTCATCTATAAAACGACCACCTGCCTTAATTATGGCTTTATAAATTCTTGGCATTCTTTCCAACTGTTTTTGAAAAGAAGTAGATGGCAAACCTTCTCAAACATTTGTCAAGTATTGAAAAAGCTCACTCTCACACTTTGAGTATTGTTTTCATGCTGTTCTATCCCATTTATCCCATACTAATTCAATAGGAGAGAGATCAGGAGATGGAGATAGCCAATTCATTATTTCTAAAATTTTATTTTTTTTAAACTTTTTTTTGATGTAATTTAAAACTGTTTTGGATTGGTGTCTTTTGAAAAGTATTTTTTCCAATTATGCATAAATCAGATATCATAGCATGTCTTTGCAAAATCAAATGATATTGTTTCTTTTTCATGCTTCCCTTGACTTGAATCAAATCTCCAGCCCTCTCTCCCCAAAACAACTTCACACCATAACAGACCCACCATCATACTTAATTGCTGGAATCATATATTTATAATTTAGTCTTTCTCCTGGCTTTCTTCCCACATACACTCTCCTAACGAATTAGAATTCATCTGTCAACATTACATTTTGCCTCTCTTTTAATATCTACTTCTTATGCTTTTTTGCTTATAACAGTCTTTTCTGCTTATTCACCTTCCATAACAGGGGTTTCTTGATGACTATGTACCCACTGAGTTCCACTGATCTAAGTCTATTTTTTACAATTCAGAGTGACACTGGTTGCTATGAGAGGAATTAAGTTCAGCTTTCAACTGTAGAGCAGTTTTCCTTCTATTTATTTAGTTCACAATAACCAAGTGATTATCTTCATCAGCAGTTGTCATTTCGGTGCTTCAGCACAACCATATACTATGAGATGTTCAATTAAAATGAAAATGCTTTCCAATGGAGTTAACACGTTTTTCTTTGATGAATGTTTTAGTGAGAGAATTGACAATCAGCACCATTGTAGATAAATATAAACAGACTGAGATAGATAGATAGATAGATAGATAGATAGATAGATAGATAGATAGATTTTAAATACATTTGACAACATTCATTCAAGTAAGTCTCTACCAGTTTTTAGAAAAGAACTAAGAAATTTCTGATAGATTTTCTAATTCAAACATATTTTATAAGAATTTTTTCAGTTAGGATCAAATTGAAGATGCCTTCCATATATTTATCTTTTTTTTTAAATAATAAATTCATTAAGATGGAAATTGACAACTTCCTGTCAATGTGGAATCAATGTAAATAAAGTTAAGGAATTATTTTGGTTTAAAAGTAATTTTATTGTGAAGTCTTTTAGCCATTTTGTATAAATAAATTAGTAATTTTTATTGAACTTCTTGTACAGATTTCTCAATAGTTGAATTAAAAAATATTAATTTATGAATATTTTTTAAAGGTCACATTTTAACAATATCCCCTGAATAATTTTGGAAACAAAAAGTCTTTTACCAAATGAATGACACTAACTATGCCAAGTCTAAATTTTGTTGTTTCATTACAAAAGAGCCATCTGCAGTAGATCAATATTTGCTGATATGAGTACAGTGAATTCAACTCTCAAATGAATGATTCCTCATTTTACTGATTGATAATCTTCACATTTGTGTTGCAAATATGATTTTATTAAAGGTGTATTCATGAAAGGCAAGAACTTTAATGCATCCTTCTGATCCACCCAACCTCTTTCTGAAAGATTACCATTTTTTATCATGCATCATGAACACCTCTTCAGGAGCAAGAACTTCTCTACTCAAAATCAAATCAAAAAAGCCTTTAAGAAATGTACTCATTCTTTGAATGAAGATTTCTTCAGGGAAAGATTTGAGATGTTTCTGCCAAGAATAAAATATGCAAAGAAGCTGAGAGGTCGGGTAGAGTAATACTGAATAATCTTTTTTTTTCTTCTGAATTAAAATATTTTTCTTTTTTGCTAGCAAAACATTTTGACTAAATTGAACTGAATAGTGTGTTTAGTTTGTTTCTCTTTTGGTTTCTCACTACTGACTCACTGTTTTTTTTTTTGTTTTTTTTTAACCTTGTCACCCCAAGCAAGGCATTCCACTGCCACTATAGTGCAAGAGGTTACATAGGGCGATTGGGTATAGGAAATGTCAGAAGGAGGGTGATAGACGAGTTAGGATGTACATAGGGAGAGAGTTGGAGAGAATGAGTGTGAGTTAGTGTGTTAGGAGGTGTCTATTGACCCTACATTTAAACTCCTGGAGGTTGTAACCGTCGGGGAAGCAAGCATGTGGAAGGGAATTCCACAGGTGGGAAGTGTGAGAAAAGAAGCTGTTGGAGTAGAAATTGCAGTTACATTTCATCGGTTTCATTGTAAAAGGGTGGGACCTAGTTGCCAATCTAGTATCTCGTGCAAACTCACACCTAGAGGGCACCAGTGATTTAAGTTCAGAGCAGAAGCCATGAAAGTATTTATAGAAGAGGCACAGAGAAACCAGATCATGCCGGTGAGAGAGTGACTGCAGGCAGTCAGCTAAGTTGGTATCAATCACGTTACAGATTCTTCGCTGTATTTTGTCAAGAACCCCGAGGAGAATAGCAGGGGCACCCGACCAGATGTGGCAACAGTATTCAAAACATGGGCAGATGGTAGATTTATATAAGTGCAGGATAGATTCAGATGGAAAGAATTTCCGGGCCCTGCACAGAGAGCCGACTTTCATAGCAGCGGATTTAGCAATGGATTCGATGTAGTCATTCCACTTGAGGTCCGCTGAAAGTGTCAGGCCAAGCAGTCATAGTCTGGGAGGCATGGTAAAATTTAGAATTAGAAAAAATTGTTTATAAATTTCTATTGATTCTCTTGAAGGATGATGATCTCTAATTGATAAAATGATTGGTTGTAATCATTATAATCAATCCCATGACTAGGTGTGGTTGTAAGGTTATTACACAGTGGAGTACTTAATCATTTTTGTCCACATATCTCTTTTTCACATTTTTTTTTTTTTACAGTAAAGTTCACTCTGTACAAGGCCTTGGGGTCACACAAGGTAGAAGGTTACATTAAGGGGTATTTTATATGGATAGAAGGAGAAGATAATGGTTAACTCTAGTTGAACAGGCTAAGATTGTAGTGACTAGGGAAACATCATCTTTGGAGTCTGTTTACTAAGCAGTGATTCACAGGAAGAAGCTGTTTGAGTAGAATTTACTTCTCATTGATGGAATACAGAGGGAATGAATGTTGTTTGCCACAATGGAAGCAGCATGGCAGGTTTTTACCATGAAGGTTAGGCCTGGCAAAACCAAGGAACATAGTTCATTTGAGCACTTTGAAAACTGGAGTGGTATTCATTAATGTGTAGCATGTCTGGGGCATTAGACCTGATGAAGTCCATTCTTTTCCAGGTTAACCCACAGCTGATGTCTTCCACATGAAGATACACTGTAGTCATGTATACCTGGACATTGTTTCTATCAGGGAAAACCCTCGTCCTTCACTGTTGCCTTCAGTCTAGGAAGTCCTCCATACAGCAATGCTATGTGATCATTACATTGGCTGCATACTTAGCTATGAAGTTGTTTTAATTACTTTTGCTAGATTTCCAAAGGGAACCGTCATTTACAAGATTTGTTGAATTTATGTGATTAACTTTTTATTTTAGGCCACCTGATAAAAAATTGGCTTTAAATTCTTATTAGATTCTAATTTCTTTTATTAAAATATTATTTTATTTCAATAAATTTAAACTTCATATCAAATGACCAGTTATATATAACATGTGAGAAAATCTGTTTTATTCTAGGAGCCACTGGATTTCATGAAGAAAATTTCCAAAGGTAAAAGGTGGCATATTTTTAAAGCCAAGTTTAGCATCCAAACAATTAATTGTGAAGGGCTAGCCTTATATTTTTTTCAGCCTGCATTTATTGGTTGAAAAAATGAATGAGGAACAGCAGTGAGTGAAATGTGAATTGCTTTTCATGAATCAATGATTATTTGTTACTACTAGTGTTTGTTACTGCTTGCTGCTGCTGTTAGCCCCTGGCAGATTGGCCCCCTTCTTGTGTTTGTTGGCTGTTGATTTCTCAATTTATTATTTTCCAATAGTTCTAGTGACCTTGTACAGATTGCTGTAGTGTGTACTGTGAATCGATTGGTGATTCCTTGCCCTATTGCTTATATTTTACAATAACAAGTCAATAAATAAAAATAAAAAAATTAGTAGTTGTATGCAAAAAGTTCCTAGTACTCTTTTGAAAATTAGTGACTAAATACACACTTAAAGACTAATTTTCCACTGGATACTTTTGTATACACCATATATATGGTTTGGCAGGGTGCTGAAGAGATTTCAAACTTGTCTCCCAAAAATTTGATATCTGATCATTGGTGAGAGTAGGTCAGAGCAGGAAAGTTTTAGTACCCCTTCATATAAATATATATATTTATCTTTACAGCCTAATAATGAAAAAAAAAATTCATTTTTATATTGTAAATACTATTTTTTCAATATAAACTCTTTCCCTATCAATGAACTTAAGAGATAAATATCAAATTGATAAAATATTACAGTTAAAAAATCAAATCAAATTCAGTTGTAAGTCAGGCCATAGACTTACTGACTAATGTTTGTGTCTGTCGGTATGTATGTGGATACAAACACACATTTTAAATTGATTTGCAGGCAGGTATGAGTATATATATATATATATATATATAATTATTTAGTTTTTGGTCATAATTAAATTAAACCACTACAGAGTTGTATTAAAAAGTGTTCAATACAATTATATTGTAGAACTTTTGAATATATATCTAAACTTACTTATAAATGGAACTTTGACTCTGTGTGTCTGTGTGTGTGTGTGTATCCATTACCTATAGACTGCAAAATGGCTGAACCGATTTTCTTGAAAATTTACACAGTTGTACTATAAGTGTCTGCGAGTGTTCTTAGCTAGGTTTTGTGTCAAAGTACCTTTGATAAATATTGAAAATTGATTATTGAAAAAAATCAAGTCATAGAAAGAGTGGTTTGATTTTAATCAAATTTGATACACTCATAAACAAAGACATAAGAAACGTTATTTAGAGGTTTCAAGGTTGCAGTTCTTAAAATAGTGCAGAAAATTGATAATATATATATGTATAAATCGATACCAGGAAATCAAAATTTGACTTATATCCATTCATTTTTCTTTCAGTCTATGGTTTCACTTTAACTGGAAACCTTTTAGTCTTTTGTGCCAACGTCCAAAGAGTCTGAGCTCCAGGACCATGGATTAGTTTTAAAGCTTTCATTACACCCAAACAACGCTGGGCTATACTGCTAGTATATATATATATATATATATATGAAGGAATATAATTTTAAGGTGTACTATATTTATAGGACAAAGTGCTCACTATCAGAGATAGAGTGTATATAAATATAAAAGTGAACATTGAAGTCAACTCTCAGAGGCAACCGACTGTTTCATGCTAGGTGCAATCATCATATGAGTCAGTGGTGTATTGTGGGTAATCCTTCTTGTGGTTATTTTGGTGGGAGTCATTTGTTTTTTTATTTATTTGGATAAATTTATTTTACTTTTTTAATTTTATATTTATATTTATTTATTCTTTTTGATTTTCAGTGTTTAATTTATGTGTTTATTTAGAATGTTTATTTATTTATTTATTTTATTTATTTTTTAATTTATTTTTATTTTACTTTATCTATTCTTATGGTTCTTATGGCAGCAATGGTTTGTTAATTTGTTTATTATTTACTTGGATTAAACTATTCTTTATTATTATTTATTCTTTTAAGTTTTCAATTTTTAAGTAATGTAATAAAAATTTGTTTTCATGTATGCATTTTGAGATGAGTTCAGAAATTTTATTTAGTAGTTTGTTTTGGTCTGGAAAAGTAATAATAGATATTTTTTTCCTCAAAACAAAGTTTGCAGGTTTTGTATTGGTTGTTGTAGGCTGATGTTCTTTTCCATATTTTCCATGATAATTTTGGTGTGATTTAGTTTTTTTTTTAATTTCCCAGATATACTTAGAAAGCATTGTGCTGTTTGCATATTTTCTGTTTGTGAAGGTCATTTTGTGTGTGTAGTTTCTTTGTTTCCAGAGTCCTTCTGTTACTACCACGTATATTTTTTGTCATTATCTGGGGATTTTACTGTTGCTTGGTATATTACGTTGTTTTGTAAAAAATTACCATTTAAGTGAGATTTATTCCTTACTATGCAGTTACATATTAGTTTAATTTGTTTGGGTTGTTTGTTGATATTTTTTCTGTTGTGCTTTTTTATTATTTGTGCCATGTTCTCGGTGCAACTGTAGCTGATTTTCATGATGTTTTTGTTGAATATTTTGTAGAAAGTGCTTGATTCTGGGAAGTGTTTATGTAAGAGTTTGAGGAATATTTTTCCTATGTTTGTTTTTACTATATGGTGGGTTAAACCATATGATATTGTTCATCCTGTTGGCATTTTTTGTGCTGTGAGGAGAGTATGTGAGTAAAATTGTTTAGAATATAAAACATACTTATGACTCTACATGCATACACAAATACCTTATATATTCAGTTAAAAGTTTAAAAAAAAGCATTGATTATGACTAAAATTATAACTGAAAGCACTTGGAGAAATAAAATATTCAAATAATTTGTTTTGAAAAGAAAAGTATAAAAGATCACATGAAAAATTATATAAAAAACTTAAACATAGTAACTTATCTGTCATTTTAATGAAACTTGCATAAAAGAGAAATTGCTGTTTTTATATATATATATATGTAAAAATATACTCAGTTTTAATCCGAGATTATGGACAGTATGGTTAAATAAAATAAAGACAAGAGGAAAACTGTATTTTAAATCGCCTATGCGTTTCGTCCGTGATGGACTTTTTTTTTTAAAACGACCTTCACAAACAGAAAATTATTATGATGAAAAAGTCCATCAGGGATGAAACGCGTAGGCGATTTAAAATACAGTTTTCCTCTTGTCTTTATTTTATTTAACCACATATATATATATATATATATATATATGTGTGTGTAGGAAAAACTACTAAAAAGTTGTAAGTTTAAAAATGTAGTTTTTTTGACAGTATTTATTTCTTTCTATTATTATATATATATATTTGATATTTCAGACTGGCCTTGGCCTTTCATCAGAAACAAATGATTTTAAAATTTAAACTAGAAGCATTTGCCATGAAAGCATTCGTCAAGAGATGTTTACATCACATGATGTAGAAAGCGATAGAGTTTTTCAATATTTGTAAATGTAAACCTATCTCTAATAATACTTTTAAATGTTGTTTTAAAGAAAAATTTTTTAAGTGTATCTAAAAAATGTTTAACTATTGAAATATTTATAAATATTCAAAACACCTAAGTCCCTATTTAACCCTAGCCTGTATGTATTTAATTTTAAAATCCAGTATTTTTCTTTCTTTCTGCATGAGTATATAGAACTAAAATTGGAATCTATCAGTAAACATTTACAGTTTTCTAATGTGTGTCCTGGTTGATTGAAGTGTTCTGCTATGGGTGAATAAGGGTTTTTTGGCATATGCTTAGTTTATGATTATTGAAACAGAATCTGAAACTGTTTCCAGATTCACCAATATATCCACTATTTGGACATATTGCACAGAAGAGAAAATATATTATATTTTGGCTGTCACAGGTGAGGTGTGGTGGGTGTAATTTGATGTTGGTGTTGGGTATAGAAAATACTGCATCGTTTACTAAATGTTTGCAAACTAAACAACGGGATTTCTCACATTTGAAATTCCCTGATAGGTTTGTATTTTTTAGATATTTGGTAGAAGTGAGGATAGCTGATAGGTTGAGTGTTTGTTTCATTGCATTTATGGGTGGTTTATCGAAAATGTTTTTGATTTTTTTGTTTGATTGGAGATTCTTGTAATCATTTTTAAATTTTGAATAAGTGTGTGGGAATTCAGTTGTTGTTTTTTCTTTTCTTGTATGTGAGAAGTGTGTTACGATTTATGTGGATGGTTTTATTTAGTGCTTCTTTTATTATTTTTATTGGGTATTTACATTTTAGAAATTGCTTTGTTAGGTTGTTATTGTTGTATAGAAAATCTAGATGGCCTGAGCATATGCATTTGATTCTTAGAAATGAGCTGTATACGATAGATTTTTTTTAATTTAAGGGGCTGACAACTGTTCAAATGTAGGAATTTATGTTGGTTTGTGGGTTTGTTGTATAGACTGGTGCAAAGTGTATGTTTGTTTAATTTTATCATGACGTCTAAGAAAGGGATGGATGTGTATGAGTACTCCATGGTAAATTTAATTGAATTATGGGAGTTGTTGCAGAAATATAAAAAGGTTTTTAATTTTTCTAATCCATGAGTCCATAATAAGAAAATGTCATCAATATCTTTAAAATAATATGATGGTTTATATTCTAAATTGTCTAGTATCTTCCTTTCTAGAATGTGCATAAAGATATTGGCATAACTAGGTGCCATTTTCGTGCCCATTGCTGTGCCACTAATCTGTAAATAGTGTTTGAAGTTGAATTTAAAATTATTATGTGTTAAAATGAAATTTTTTAATTGGCATATATCTGTAATTTGGTTGTTAGGTAATTTGCTATTACTAAGGAACTCATGGCAAGCTGATACTCCTTCAACATGTGGAATGTTTGTGTACAGAGACATAACATCCATTGTTACTAGGATATTATCATCGTGGACTAAGTTAATTCTTGTAATTTGTTGAGAAAGTCAGTAGTGTCTCTAATATAAGTAGGTATGTCAGGCAATAAAGGTTTTAGGATATTGTCTATGTACCCAGATATAAGTTCTGTGAGGGTACCAATGCCTGATATTAGGTCTGCCATATATATATATATTTCATTTGTAAACAAGTTATTACGCGACCGAGGTTTCTACCATGAATCTAATTGAATAAATCAATATCATATTAACAGATATTATAATGACATATAATTAACAGATATCCTCTCTGTTATCATCATAAATATATATATGAGAAAAATATAGTTTTAACTTATGCTATATTTATGGGTAAAAGGGCTTAATATCAGAAATAAAGCATATATAAACATCAATGTAGACATTGAAGTCAATACCAAATGAAGATTATTTCATGCTGCAGTGTAATTTTCAGGCTATGTCCTGACGATTGCCTTGCAACATGAAACAGATTGTCATCGCTTGGTGTTGATTTCAGTGTTCATTTTTATATTAGTGAAAGTGTAGACATAGATATCAATTTTGCTGACCATCATTTTCATACCCCAAGTGATCTTCAGACCATGTTTCACTACACCAGCTCTGTTTATAAGGCATTGAGTGTCTAGTGGAAGTTTAAAGAAGGAAAACTGGCCCTGGCCAGCATTTCTTTCAGAGTTAATATTTTAAGTTATTTATAATCCTGACCTTATACTTGTTTAGATATTTATTCATTTGTATTTAATTCTATTTATGTATTTTATTTTACTTGTTTTTATTTTTGGTCATAAATTTAAGAATTTGAAATGAAATAAGATTTTGGTTATAGGATATTGTTTATTTTTTTGAGTGTGAATGCACATCTGAGCGCAAGTGCACATGTACATGTGAGTATACACATGCTACAAAAAATAGAACTTGCACCAATGATAAGTGCATATAAAAAGAAAAATTGAGAAGTATAAGCAGTTAATTGCTGATAACCCTGATAAGCAGTTAACTGTTGATACCCCAGATGGATAAGTCAGTTTATAAAATGCTGGAGTCAGGATGCTGAAGGAAATATCAATCAGCTAACTGACCGACCATTTACTCATATTAATTATTTATATATTTCATTAAGTATGGCAAACAAGAAAAATTTAAATTATATACAGCTGATAACACTTAGCAAAATCCCATTTATTGATGTTGATAAAAAACTAAAATCTAAAGTATTTACCACCTACCTGCATAAAAAAACTCACAGTATGAATTCTTATCTTCTAAACTAAGATAGCTAATGGTTAGAAAAATAAAAAATATCAGTGAAAAAAAATCTTTTAAAATAGAGCACCCCAAAATTCCTCTTCCCAAAGAATATTTCTGGGTGAACTAAAACATATAAAACAAACATAAGTCAACAATAAATTTCTCAACCACATCATTAATAAACAAATAAAAGTATTCTTATAAAAAAATACAAAACAAAAAATTAAACAAAATGACACAAAAGAACGTCCACATATTTTACTGCAACCAGATTATAATAATAAGTAGGATGAATTCACTATATTAAGAATCATTAAACACCATATTTCTGCTGTAATTCCTGAAAAACATCTAAAATGTATAATATTACAGAAAATAGAAGACCACAAACCTTGTTGCCACTCATCAAAATTACACCATTGAATCTAAACTAGTGATGAACAATACAGTGCATCAATTACATGACTATGTTTCTTGACACAAATCAATTACCTATATCAGACATACTCCCATCTCCTTTAGAAGACACCTCGCATTTCACTTATCAGATCAAAGTGCTATAAAAAACATCTATCAACCTGTAATTTACAAGAACCCTTAAAAAAAATTCTGTTTGAAAACATTAAAATTTGATATAAATCACATAACCAGAAACATCTTGCTATTAGAAATGCCCTGTATATCAAAAATCTCTCTCCTACTATTAACTTCACCTTTTTTAACAGTGGAAATAGTGTGTGAGAAGCTTTTTAAAAATAAGAAAATACTCATGAGAATTCCATACTCAACACATGAAATCTCGGAATGAATGCTCCTATTCAAAACAAAACAAAAATACATTTAAAACAGTCAAAACATGAGGAAAAACTAACAATGTCAAAAACAAAAATCCCTTTAAAATGTCTAAGGAAGTAGCTGAAAGCATTTGGGACAATGAAAATTATGGAAAATTTCTGAACTCTCTTACTTCTACAAAATGGAAAAATGTAAGGATACTGAAAAAACTAAATAAAAAAAAAAATTAAATCTTCCTTTCTGCCATATTTAATGAAAGATATTTAAAAGAATATATATATATATATATATATATATATATATATATGGGTGAATATCTGCTTAGAGGATAAATATTTTTATTTTTCTCATCAAATGTTAGAGATCAGTATTCAAGTACTGGTAAAAATCATCATTTTAAATCCTGATTTTCAAAGCAGATATATCCTCTCCAATAGGAAGTATGGTGAAACAAAATTTACATGAACTTGGCCTTGAATTAACCCAAGCTGAATAAATATAAAAATTTTCCTGTATACATACATACAAATATGTGTGTGTGTGTATATATATATATATATATCACACACTTATTATTCCAATATTGCACATATGTATTTTTTATTTATTTATTAGTTGATTTCCCTCCCTCTACACAATAAATAAAATGGGCAGCTCCACTATCATTATAGTACAGTATATATGTCGATATATAAACTGTGTAACAGTAAGTTTTTAATTTGCAATGCATTGTGCATGAAACTCAGAATTGTTACAAGTGAGGAAAAAGTGTATATATACACACATATATATATATATATATATATATATATATATATGAATACAGACAAAAGGTAAACTCATCTTTGGTAACATATTTCAGGGACATTATCAAGGCAAATGTGAGAATTTAATTTTGTAACAAGTATTTACATACAAGAGCAAGAATTTTACTGGCTTTTCAAAATATTTAGGTACAGTCATGCTTATAAACATTCATCAGGTTATCTGAAAATCAAACAAATTATGGAGCACTTCAAAAACATTATATCTAATAAATGAAAGTTAGTAAGCAATGTTTTTGAAATTTTTTCAATTTGCAAATTAGTATTTGAATTATTTTAGTTCAGGAATTATTCATGTGTTACATATTTTGAATTACATTTCCTTTTAATTTTTTAATATTTTTGTAATCAAGTATTGGCTTGAGAAAGTAGTGACTCTTCCAGAAATGAACATATTGGGAAATATCCAGTGTGCAGATTTATATTTTGATAAAATATGATAGTGGTATTTTCAAAAATGTTTCTTCTAAGTAGGTTACTTTCTCTTTCAGTAAATGTGGCATTCTTTAAATGTGGTTGAATTTATTTCTATGCTTAACTAATGCATTTGATAAATTGTTTTGTATAAGGTAACTTTTCCATGAACACAAATATACTTTATCTGAAATTTATATATATGATGAACTCCTGTTGATTTCAATGCATGAGGATCTAATTTCATCTCATTCAGCTTTTGTTTGAGTCATCTACAAGTACATATATTGTGCAACTGTAAGGATCTTGGGACATAGCAACAGGAATATTTGCTGATGCTTTTGGTTGTTGTCTTTTATCTCTTAGCCAGTCAATACAACTGATTTCAAAATTTTTGATACCATTCTGGCACAAATATCTCCAGTTATTTCTATCCGGGGTAAACTTGCTAGGAGTTAGTATGAAGCATATTGCAAACTGAGAGTATACTCTTCAGCATTTTATACAGCCAGCCAACAGTCTTTTATCCACTGTCAAGCTGGCTATACATTTTTTATAACCATTTCCCCCAAGAAATGCAGGACTGCCACTGGTATATAAGGGATTACATTGAGAGACAAACAAGGTATAAGGGATGTCAAAGAAAGAGAAGAGAGGGATGGGGTTCAAGTAGACAGAAGATGGCAACTGATGTTGCATGTAAAACTTTGGTGATTGTAGCTATCAGGGAAGCAAGCAAATGAAAGGGAGTTCCACAAATGAGAAATATAGGAAAAGAAACTGATAGAGTAAATGAAGTGGCTACATTTAACTATTTTTATATTAAAAGGGTGGAACCTAGATGCCAGTCTTGTAGCATGCGTAAATACATGTGATCAGGGAACCAAAGAAAAAAGCTCGTAAGAGAAATTGCCATGAAAATATTTGTAGAAAAGACAGAGAGAAGCCACATCATGTTGGTGAGCAGGTGACTGAAAGTGGACTGCCAAGTCAAAATCGATTATATTGTAGATCCTCGTTTGGATTTTGTTGAGAGCCTCAAGATGAATAGCAGGAGCACCCGACAACATATAGCAACAGTATTCAAAGCATGAATGAATGGTAGATTTATAAATGTGCAAAATAGGTTCTGACAAGAAAAACTTACTTGCCTGACACAGTGACCCAACCTTTCTAACAGTAGATGCAGCTATGAACTTAATGTAATCATTTCATTTGAGGTTATTGGAGAGAGTGAGGCCAAGAAATTTCAGTGCCTTGCTCTCCAGGAGACTAGCATCATCTATTCTGATGGTAGGCAGGAAAGTGATTAAAGGAGAGCAGATTCATTTAGGAGGTATTAAAATTTACAAGCCATTTCCTACCCCATTCAATCACAGATTGGAGGCTCTTTTGAAAAGCAGCAGCCAGGTTTACTTTGTCAGCCTTGGCAGATTTCTTATTGAGACAAGAGTAAATGGTGGTGCAATCTGTATAGATGTCTATTTGGAAACTGATCACAAAGATCATTAATGAAGATCAGAAAAAGCATAAGACCTAGGATAAAGCCTTGATGGATACCCACATTTGTATGAAAGGATCTGGATGCTTGCCTGTTCAAAACAAACTTTATTTCACAATTTGATAGGGACAACTGGATTAAATCAAACAATCGTCCAAAAATACCATAGCTCTGGAGCTTGCATAGAAGGTCAGCATGTCAAATCTTGTTAAATGCTTTCAGGATATCAACAAGAGAAACAGCTTGATATTTCAAAAGTATACTATCATCACTCAGTCTTGCAATATGATCAGCCCAGTAAAGTTGTGACTGCATCAGCCAAGTCTCAATTCTACTAATGTTGTATTTTTCAAGAAGATCAGTATTGAACACCTCAAAAGTATAGCCATAGATTTCATGGAGATAACTTTTGTGAAAGATATCCAGCTAATTGATATGGGACCTGTATGAAGACCATGATTCTGAGCTGTACAACAGTGCGGTGAAAATGGCTGCTCTATAAACTTGTATTTTGGAGTCCAATTTGATACCTCTCTTACTCCATAGTAATGGCAAAGATTCCAAAATAGACTTGTAGATTTGGCAATTTGATTTGTTATTTCATCATCAAGGGATGCATTTGCATTCATCATACTTCCTAAATATGTAAATGACTTCTCATACTTCAAGTTCTTCCTATCAATTTGTATAGGAGTGTCTGGGAATTAATGAACTGGTAGAGACTCTGACACCCTGAATCTATTTTGGGCATGAAGGTAGCTGTTAGATTATCTCTATTTTCTTTATGATAATGGTAAGGCTAAAAGCTTTGCATACAACTGAGAAATGGTTGCCGAGTTCTTGGGCTTTCTCTAGAGATCTTGCTACAAGTGCACCATTGTGTATATATATATATATATATATATATAAAAGAGTGTTCAAGATTGTATAATCTCTGTTTCCAGGATCCTGTGGAAATTTCATTATATACTTTCCAAAATCAGAATTTCATTTCTCACTGCATTCACTCATGTGTGCATGCAATCATCACCAATTAGACATTGAATTTTCATCCATCATGATGAATAGCTGTTCTTGCAAGCAAGCTCCTTAGTTTGAATGTCTGTTGTGGCTCAAGGTTCCCCACCAAACATGAAGTTGAGCTATATTAACAATACATTGCTAAAGATGCTGAAAAAAATGGTAGGCTCCTTGTACCATGCCAGAATGTCCCTGACTTCTCTTATGTTCTACCTTTATAGAGTATGTTCTTTCAAGCAACATTGGAATACTGCTGCTATGTCTGGGTTGGAGTTGCCCAGTTCTTACTTTCCACTCTTGCTAGAATTCAGAATTATCCATGTAGCTTTATTTTCTACTTTACAATGCTTTTCCTATAGACAAAACATTGCAACACACACACACACACACACACACACACACACACATAGCTTAGTTTGTGTTCCACAATTTGTGAGTTTATTTTCGCTCTATTTTCACCTGAACGTATTGAATACTTTTTATTGTTTCATGCCTTCAGAGGCGTTTACTTACTGCCTTATATTGTTATATATATATTAGAATACTTATGCCTAGTAAGAGATTAAGACTTAGATCAAATAGTGGCTGAAATGAGAGTGGACTGATTCTTTATTACTGATGTTGACAAATGTTTTTTTTGAGCAGTCAAGTTATTTGTAACTGATTAAAACATTCATACAAGTGAGGAAAAAATGTTTATGTTATAAATAACTTTTACTATCAATGTAAAAGTAATTAAATGTATAACAAAAATAAATTATTTCCTTATTCATGAGTATTAGAGTCCTTTCTTTAATGCAATGTACAGAAACTGCTAAATTAATTAGTAGTGCATAAGAAAAATGAAACAGATTTCATCTATTCCTGGTAAGTGTCCAATGAAAAGAAAAACCTATATTTGCTAAGAAAAACTGTTGGTTTAAACTGCATTTTAAAAATACACCAATATTTTTCTTGCTCATTAATAATAAGAGAGAAATTATTGTTTTAAACTAAACAACATGTTTGTAAAATGTTGTATTTTCTAAAACAAAAGTAACAAACCCTGAGACTTTTTTACATCCTAACTTGTCGAATAAGCACGCATGTGTTCACACATTTACAAGATTTATCCAGTAAAAAAATGCAGCCATATTGAATGTTTCAAGATCCAGTTATGCAGTCTTCATATCCTGCTAATCAATCAGAGGAAATCTTAGAGTGGATGCATATATTTCAACTCCTTTACTCAGTCAGATGTGTAAAAACCACTGAATGCATTTATGTACTGCATGTTGTTATGTTCATCACAACAAACCTGACCATTTTTTCCACATTTCACATCATTTTTGACAAAACAGATGAACTGTGTATGTTATCTATTTAACACAAATTTGACCCCTTCACAACCTTTTCTAAAGCTAAAATCAGCACTGAACTAGGGGTGGGGAGAGTAAGACCACTGATGAGATGAAGAAGAATATGATGACATAGATGATGGTGATCCTAAAAGTGTTTTTTTAAGACAGTTATCACAGAGTGGATACCAAGATAAGTGTGTGAGGTAGAGTATTTTTTCATTGATATTATATCACTGAATACTTTCTAGAAGATAATTTACAGGCTATAAAAAGCTTATAAAAGAACAGTATTCATGAGTAAAATAACTGCATTAAAAACTTCAGGATTTTCTTTCTTGTTAATAATGGCTTACTTATTTGACGTTTTAAAGGGAAGCTGATGAAACACAATTAAAAAAAAGCAGCACCAAATCCAAAAAAGTAATGATATCCTATTAGTGATCATAAAAATAGTGCTTCTAATATCTTTCTTTGGGGATATACTTTATTTTTGACAATCTTCTAACATCTAATTATATGTTGTATCCTTAGCAAGTTTATGTTTCAAAATAATTGTCAAGTTTTCAAGTAGCATCTCATCTTGATTGATCTAAAGCATTATTTCTGAACCTAAGGGATAACACATCATATACATATATTGGTTTTACTACAGCCATGCTCTCCTATAGATTTACCTGCCACTTTCCTGATCATAGTTCAATTAAACAACATTTCTTAGAAAAACATAGCCATGTATATAATATTGGACAGATTTTAGTTGCTAATATAATAATACTTACACATACACACAGTAAAAAGAACCTTCAGATATTGGAGGCCATCTACATTAAATCAAAGCAACCCACACTCAATAAAATCACATTTCAATCTAGTCACAACACATTACATTGCATTTAGACATATGGTTCTGTTAACATTTCCATCTCTCATGCAGTGTGACATCATAGAATCGCATTACATCTTCAGGACCTGCAGTCTGCTATTCAGTAAGTGTTATCATTGCATAGCAATGTTTTATGTCAACACAAGATAATATCATCTTTGATGGTGGATGTCTTTATGTTAATGTCCCTGTAACCTCTCTAAGATGACTCATATGAACCAAAAGCTTAGAACAAGCATAATAAAAAATATCCAAATGTTGGACAATTTTGTCTTTATTTTCACCTGAAATTAAAGCCAAAATATGATGTTTAGAATGGCTCATAAATAAATGTAATAGACATTCATTGTTTGTTATATTCAACAATATATGTTTAGAAAAATATCTGCTGCCTCGATACACTATATATATATATATATATATATATATAGTGATGTGTATTAATAAATATACATATGAGGGTGCACATATGTTTACTATTATTATTCAGGTGTTAATAAAACAGTGCTCAATGTATGAACAGAGCTATATTATATATATTAATAAATATACATATTGTCCTATGTCGATGAGACAGCTCAGAGTTTCATATGTTACGCAATCATCAGGTTTGTATTTCAAATTGACAGTTTAATAAATTTGAATTTAAGTTGATTCCATGTTCATGGGAATTAAATCTTATAAAGTTAAGTTACTGTTTTTTAATAACAAGATTAAAAACTTAAATATTGTAAGATTACATGTAGATAAAAATTAAATTTAATATTTAAAATTAAAATATAAAATAAAAAATACTATAAACATTAAAATATGGGGAGAAGAAATCAAAGAGGTGTAAATCATAAAACATAAAAATTGAAATATTTTAATATCACATGTCGATAAAAAATTAAAATTCTAAAATCATCGATAAAATAAAAATGAAGAAATAAAATTAAAAATTAAAAAGTAAAAAATGCAGGGAGCAAATATTAAAGGGAGGTAATTCATTAATTGTTAAAATTGTTAATTGGGGAAAAAGAAAGTAGGGAAGTAAGGAAGAAAGAAGGAAAGAAGGGGACAAATGCATAGTGCAATCTATATCAATCTGGGTCTAAGACTTTAAGTATTTTTTTTTAATGACAGCATGTGGTCATTAAATCACTTTTTTGTTAAGTAAATTAGAATTATTAATATTATTAAAAAGTTATAAGTTACGTTTATCTTCTTTTCTGTTGTGAAATTTAGATTTAGCTACAATATTTCAAGTAATAATTGGGTTTTATTGTTTTTTCATTTCCAATAATATATGGATAAAGCCGTATTTTGTTGTATTTACTGTTGTTGAAAAACATGTGATTGTTAAAATCTTATCTTCCACCTGTTGGAAGTGCTTTTTAAAATTTAACATCATTATTATCCAAATGAATTTGAGCTCTATAAAAAATTACTTTCACACATACATACATGGGCAGGTTTTATTTTTTCGACAGTCGCAATTATTTTTAGAAGGGTCAATGTTGTTATTAGCAGGGTGACTGATGTTGTTTATGTGGGCAAAGTATTTATTTAATATCATAGTATTATGTTGTGAAATATATCTATGCTTTTAACAAAACTGTTACTGACTTTAACATTGTTTTTGTTGAAGATTTTTTTAGTGTTGGTGAATGATAGAGATGTTTGTGAATTAAGTTTAGGAAAAATTTATCAATGTTAGTTTGAATGTTATGACCGAAGGGTGCGTTAAACCAAATGTTATGTTTACATGATTTCTGCTTTTTTTCTGCCTACCATGTTTATAATGGAGTATTCTAAACTAGTGTCGAGTTTACTTTTTCTAAAGTATGTATTTGATTTTAGAATTGTCAAAAATGTCCTTATTGCTAGAGTTAGTACTTAAACAAAATTGGATGTATTTATGTAGGTTGTTGGTGATTCTCTGGGGTTGATTTGATTCTCTGTTGGTATATGCATGGTTATGTGAGTTCTTAGGGTACAGTTTGTAACAGACCATTGCTCAGGTTGAAGGTAACATCTAAGAAATTTACGACTTTAGTGTTAGTTATGGTGGTAATATTGAGATTGCAGTCTTTGAAAAATTTTCTTAGATTCTTTCTGAGTTTATCCATATTTTGTAGATTAGTATTGCAGAGGATTGTCAGTTCATCATCTCAGTAAAGTCTGGTGTTACATAAATCAAAGATGAGTCTAAGATTCTAGAGAAGAAAAAAGTCTCACCAAATTGCAGGCCTCTGCAAAATCATATGCCCCTATAGAGATGCAGAAATCAGGATTGGTTTTTTAGTTCATGGGCATTCATCATAAAATAAAATAGATTTTGAGACTGGTTTGATGATATTGATGTCTTAGTCACTGATGGAGCAGTAATTTTCTTTTCTGTTCAAAAGTTCTGCATATTCAAGGTCTTTCAGCTATTCTTTCAGCCATTATCAAGAACGATTTTTTTAATTAAATATTTAGTTTTTTTTATGTAAATGTCTAAAGTCACAGTAATGCTTTATTTTCAAAACAGCATACTGTGGCCGTATTTGTAGTTAATGTTACTGAGTGTTGGCTTTTTCTTTTTTGTTATTAGAGCTTCTACTATTTTTTATCTTTTTTATATATGGATGAGGCTATTATACTTGTATTTTCTACTATTATATTTTGGATGGAATCTGGTAGGCTTTCATGTTCATTTAAATGAGTCCTAATTCAGTATGTGCAATGTAAATGATCTTGATAGGCACATAGTAGTGTAACCAATGTAATTATTTATGAGTTTAGTTTGATTGGGAACACAGTTCCTTAAGGGGCATTTTAACTTATAAATAACGTTGGTTCTTTGTAGTTTTTATTTTTGATGATAAGGTTAGCTGTTTTAATTCTTTTGTAATAGATAATTTAATTTTGTGTGGGTAGACTGGGGTCATGTATTTCTTTAAAATATTTCTAAGAGAAAATTTGTCCTGCTTGTTATTGGCATGTATTTGGTTTGTATAGAAGATGTTGATATTATAGTTTTAATCTGTATGTTCAGTGTCATTAATAGTTACTTCAAAAAGAAATAGTCTGATGTGATGGTTGATGAGATAATTATCTTGTGTATGTTTTACATGACTGAGTTTTTAAAGAAAAAGTGAACAAGACGATGAATTCTTTGATGTTCTTAGGAAATTCTTTATAACTAGTATTTTATATCTAAGCAGGTATTTACTTTTAAAACTAAGATGGTAAAAGTTTTGGATCATGTGTTTTTTTTTATAGTGTAGTGGAGAATTATTACTGAATTCTATAAGAACATCTAAGAATGATAATTTAGAAACTTGAACAAATATGATCTGAGAGAATTTCTCATACTAAAGCCATTAGTCTTGGTGTAGATACTGCAATTATGGTTGTAGAAAGGGACTTTGGTTGTGCAGGCATGCAATAATTTTTGGGTGATATTCAGTTTGATGGATGGAAGTGGAATTAAATTATGTTTATACATGGAGTTAAGGTTTATGTTGATAGTTTGATTAACAAGGACATTTGTTATATATTTTTAATATCAAGTGATACTAAAATACCTTGTATAGTTTTACAGAATTTTAAAGAATTCATGGGTTGATGTGATGTTGTAATTGATAGGTAGGTAAGAGGTAATGATATTGTTAAGAAATTTTGATAGTTTGTAGACAGGAATTGAGATTTGGGAAATGATGGGTCACAGTTGGTATCCAATTTTATGTATCTGTACGGTTTTTACACTCTTTGTGTACACAAGAAAAATTAGATAAAAAGCCTAATTGCTGTATCTTGTCAGTCATCTTTAATGAAAATATGTGTAAGTGTATATATGAGAGGTAGACAGAGAGAGATCTTCATGTATTTTTATATGAATAGAGAAAATATTGTCTTTACATAGAAAAGTAATCTGTTCTTTCTTACATTTGATTGCCAAAATGTTACTAATATTCTGAATATTAACATTTATATCATGTTAATAATGTTTTTTAAAATAAATTGCATATATTTATCATATAAATATGTTCAATGATAACATTACATTCAATATTTAACCTTGATAATTTACAAAAAAATAATATTCATTTGTCAAAATTTAAATTCTAAATGAAATGTCAAAAACCAATCAGAATTACCAAATAAGGTTAAATGAAATAATGTCTTTACATTTCATCTCAGAGGAAAAAAAAATTGGTTAAAAAATATTTTTTTTTAAAATTTTCATTTTTCAACCAAAATTTTTTTTTAGATTATCATATCATTAACCAGGAAAAATAAACTGACAGGAGATATTTCTCACATGGACAGTAGAATAAGAATAATTTATCCCTCTAAATTGAATAAAGAGTTTGGTTTAAAATTCACAATAGGTTACCAACTATGACAGACCTCTTAAGGAAATTTGTGTTGGGTAAAGATTAGTAAGCTAGTATGGTTAATCATTACTACTAAGTAGTGCTTATTATCTTTTCTGGGTGCTGTTTATTAGTGGTTTTAGGCGTCATTCTATGCTAACTTGAATAAAAATATTTAAAACTTAAGTAAAAATTTAGTAAAACCAAGATGAGGATACTTGTTTGAATAAATCAGTGAAAAGTAATGATAATTCCTCATTTAAAAAGTAACAACAATTACTTGACAATCTTCTTCTTTTATAGGCCGTATCCCTTTAGGACATAGGCATAATTAAAGACCAGGCCATGTTTTTTCTTTCTTTTTTTTCTTTCTTCCTTGTCAACTGGACACATGGCCTCGAGGTGTTCCCCCCCTCTCACTTCAATGTATTCTACCCTCGCACTACTCCCTGTTACTGCTTACTTAAGGACAGCTTAAACTATCCAGAATTGAGTGGGAAAAACAAAATGAAGATAATTTTTGAAATTTTCTTAACATTTTTCTGTCAGTCAGCCTGCAACTGGTAAGTTTTAGCTAGTCTGATCTTATTTCTTGTCCCTTGTATATCTTAATACATTTTGTCTTGTTATTTCTCCCAAGCCTTGCTCTGCCACCTAATTGCTTAAACCCATCAAGTATGTCACATGCTTTTTCCCTGTTACTCTTTCCCTCTATCTGCCCTGTGAGCATCAGATCCTCCAAGCATTCCCAGAAACTTCAACTGTCTCATCTTGATGTTAAGTATAAGTTTCTTTTTTGTTCCCATTCTCTCCAAAACCTCTTTGTTGCTCACACATTTGGTCCATGGTATCCTCAATATCCTTCTGTAGAACCATGTTTCTTATACTTCAAGTCTTTCTATAATTGTTGAGGAGATTGTCCAGCATTCACTGCTATATAAGATAACAGATATCAGTCTAGTACTCTTTTTTCCTTGTTTCCAACAAAATTTTCCTACCTCTCAATACTCTACTCAGCATTTGGAATCTTCAGATCTCAGTGTTACACTTTTAGTCCTTTATTAGAACAGTAATGGGTTTATGGATCAGAATTAGTAGGGTAGTGGGAAGAAGAGAATCAAATAATTATTAGGTATTTACATAGCCTCTAGTCGGTCTCAGAAAAGAAAACATTATTAAAAGCTGCAAAAATTAAAGTATCAAAAGTTTGTTTTTTTTAAAAGTTGTTAGGCTTTTGTATATTTCAAGAAAAAAAGAGGTGGAAAACAGGTGTACAAGTAAATTTTACAAATCACTGGGCAGGGCATCTTAAGCTCCACCTCCACCTTCTAGATAGAGATATAAATAGTTATTAACTGGGTGTTGGAAGGTGTAGTTTTACTTTTTATAAATCCCACCTCTACAAAATTTATTTTTATATACTCCAGAATTCATCACTTTTGGTCAACCTTGTGCAGTACAAACATGCCAGTCTTCAAATATGTGAATTCATTCACTCCACAATGTCTGTCCTAATTTATGGGATGAGGAATTATCATTATTTCAGTCAGTTAGTTAATTGCCATATGTGATACCTGCTTGGGCAAGTATATCTTGAAAGAGACATGGCTGACTAGGCAGAAGATTTTCCTGTAGTAGTTTGCCATTACTTTCTGTGGTAGACTTGTTGCTAACCAAGGCTATAGAACTCAATATGCCCTGTTATTTAACCCATAACTAGAGGAAGAAGAGATGGATTAATACCTTTCCCAAGATTATTTGTGTGTAAATGAATGCAAGGAATTCAACTAGAATTTGAACTCAGCTCTCTTATTTCTCATTCCAAGCCAATAATCACTGCACCACACCACACACTATTTATATTATTTATAGGTGGACTATTGATCCCATCCTTGTTGTTGTTATTACAATGTTTCAGCCATAGTGCCATCCAGCCCTCATCAGGTGACTGCTGATTAATCTTCAAGTATGAAAGCCAGAGGACACAACAGCTAAAACGTTGTGATAATAACAACAAAGATGGAGACAATAATCTGTGTATAAATAATAAAAATAAATACTTTATGTTTTATCATTCAATGAGAAAACATGAAAAAATTCACTTTATGATTCAAAGTATAAATGCTGCCAAGCTTTCAGAAAGAAATTGTTGCAATATGAAAAAGCATAAAAAAATATTGACCTCAAATTTCACATTGATTAAGATGATTTTTGAGGAAAAATAATTTTCCTGAGTGGTGTATATTTTCCTGATTAAGATAAAAAAAAACTTATTGATTCAAGTCTTGTTGCCAATTCCATTTTATTGGAAACTACAGTTAAGATTCACTTTTTAAGTTTTATAGAACATTGTAAATGTGTGCGCTGCCATATATTTCTAATCTGAAATTGTGCATATGTCCATGAAGATAATTTCTTTAATACTGTCTGCTATCCTAGGTTTAGAATTTCTGGGTTTTAACAAAATTTATTATCTGTTGTTGGTTTTAAGTGTGATTTTTTTTGTGTGTGTTTTTATGATACAAAAAAAATGACAGGTCAAAAGGATTTAACAAAGCAAATGGTGCAGGATCTAAAAATGGCCTCTTCCTCCTTTCTTATTTGTTGGTTTCAGTTTTATTTTCATTGATCTGCTAATTTTTCCATCTATCCATATTTTTATCCAACTATTTTTTCTTTCTTTCATTTATTCATTCTCTTCACTTTCTTTTTCTACTACTACTGCAACTATTCGATTCTTCTTATTTCTTTTCTTTTATTCTCAACTCATCTTCCACTTTATATTTTTTGAATTCTTTAATTTAATCACCTCTGCTTTGATATTCATCATAAACTTCTAGCATTAAAAGTGTGTATATTGATAGCATTAGTAGACATCTGAGATTTCTCTTTGAAATGCATCCACATTATCTAGATTGGCTTATTTAATTAATCTGGGATTCTATGCACTTGAGGCAGAAATTAGCTATAGCCATTATTTTTAATATTAATTTTTATTTCTAATAAAAATCTTTGATATTTTCCAATTCTTCTCTTTGAAAAAAAGAATCAAACTTAACTTGAAAGAAATTCAAAGATTATCAAACTTTTGAAAACCATATCATTATTTAATTTTCACTAATTTGTTTTTGTCTGACCTGATGATTACTGCCTTGGATTTTACGTGGTAAAAAGATATTGTCTTTTCAAAGAAATTCATTCTTCATTTTACTGAAAAGAAAAAAAATTTTTTAAATTTACTATTTAGAATGAAATTTGAAAATACCTTTAGATTTATGGATGCAACTGTTTATAACTCAAAAGTTTCAGTCAATTTTGAGCAACAATATATATATATTATTACTTGAATGTTATATTTAAGAGATATCTTTGAGTAGCTAAACCTGTTTTTTTTTTTAAACAGTGGATTTAATATCTGTCTTAGAGACTGAAAGACTTATTAAATAAAATGAACTGCTGACAGAAATCGAATCTATATTTCTTTTTCTGCTGAGAAACCACTGTAAATCTAGGTGTGCTTTTACCATTAAACTATAGGAAGCCATATGTGCTAGCTTTATTTTCACCAAAAAAAGTAAAGTGTAATACAACTTCAATTCCTTTTGGTAGGTACATTTTCTTCAAAAGGACTTTCATTCTCTGAATATTAATTGAACTATTTAAAAAAACGGAATGTCTAGCACTCATTAAATATGTTTATAGCAATAATAAAGAATGTTGGATTACAAATTATATATATATATATATATTCCATTCAAAGCAGTGAAGCCACTAAGACACAAGAGGTTACTGAGTGTAGAAGAACAAGAAAAAATAGAAACATTAAGAAGCAAAAAGTATAGAAGTTTAACCAAAAGAGCAGATAGTGATTGACATTGCAATTAAGTTTTCAAAATAGACTGGAAAGCATGTAGCCAGAAGAGGGTTTCACAAATGAAAAGTGCAAGTAAAGAAACTGTTGGCATAGAACATATGGTTACGCCTAGCCAATTCAACTGTGAATTGATGAGACATTGCTGTTAATCTAGTTCTGCACTTAAATTCATTAAGTCTGCTACCATAGCGAACAGTTCATTTGAACAATTATCATAAAAGTATTTAAAGAAAAGGCATAGGGAAGCTACATAAAAAAAAATGAATGAAACTGAGATGCCAGGTCAGGACTGATAATATTGCTGATACTTCTTTGGATTTTACTAAGAATCACTAAATATACAGTGGAAGCACTAGACTAGATGTAGCAGTAGTATTCCAAGCAGGGACAAATACAAGACTAATAAATATGCAAGATAGATTCTGCAGAGAAAAATTGTTTACAATGACACAATGACCTGATTTTGTTAGCAGCTGACCTAGCAATAGATTCAATATAATCTCTCATATCAGCTGCTAATGCTAGACTGAGAAGGTGCAATGATTTAATTTCATAGAGGTTAGCATCAGCTATGCTGATGGGAGGCAGGAAGGGGTCTTTCAGGTGATTAATAGAGAGACGTTTCATTTTGAAGGCATTAAAAGTAACATACTACTCCTCACCTAACAACAAACTGTAGGTCATCTTTTAGATCACCTACCAATTTCATCTTACCAAATTGATCAGACTTATTATCAAGACAGAAGTAAATGGTTGTGTCATCAGCATGGCTACCAATATATACTGCAATTTTTCATATATGCACATCTGATTAAATATCAAAGAATGTTACTTGTTGATTATTTTTATTCACTTTTTCAAAATTTCTAATATTTTTTTTTGATTTTCAATTCATATTTGTAAATAAAGTTTCCTACATATAAGCAGTTTTGGCTAACACTAGCCATTTTCATAGATTTTTGTTATTTGTTATGGCATTAGTTTATATAATTTAAATATTATATTTCATGCACTGTTTGGTTTGGTTTATTACATTTTATGGCATATCAACCTGAATGTGTTATTTAATGCTGACAATATTTTTAGGGTAGTTTTGTATGTGATAGAATATGTATTATTTGTAAGAAATCAGTTTGTAGATCAAGTTTTATTGTTATAGTTTTGTAAAGAAGTTTTTTTGTGAGAGTCAAATGTATTGCTGGTAATATTTTTATTTAAAAAATGTATGGCTAGTATTTTTACTAGAAAAATATATTTTTATGCTTTTATAATATATTGACCCAAATTTGGGGAGGGCTAACTATTTGCTAATAACTGGGACCTAACAGATGCTACCACTTGAGTCAGAGAGGACCTTGGAACAACAGTAATCAAAAGGCAGTTCCATGCTCCTCAATCAGAGGCCTTGTTGTCAGATGCAGTTTATCATCATACACAGGACCTCATGTGTTGTTTTATCATTCATTTTTAATCAAATGTGCTTATATATATATATATATATATATATATATATATATATATACCAGAGTACCTATATTACAACTAGATGTGTCACAAGGTTGAGGTTTAAAGTGGGTTTATGGCAATACCCTCTTGGGGACACCTCAAGTGCTGGGCAATAAATCTAGCCACCTCCATATACATGCAGGGTGTGATAAGTAAATTGTTGCCATTTTATATTTTTAATTTTGCATATGTGTCACTTGTTTTTGATTTTGTTAGCTGCACACTGTAGTAGGACCACTAGTGAAATTTTTTGTACCAATTGGAAGGAATATTATAAGTTCTGATGAAATGATCTAATTAAGCTCATAGAAATGAATTATAATTTATAACCAATTGAAATGATGTGTTGAGTTTTCCTTTATATATATATATATATATATATATATATATATATATATATACGAAAAAAATCGCAAGATCGCCAAGACCTACCGCGAGCCGTTGTGCGAAACCGCGGTAGGTCTTGGCGATCTTGCGATTTTTTTCGTGTGTTTTTGCTCTGCGTAACTGCCTTTTGGTTAACACTTTTGGTTAGTTTGTATCGAGCACTTTTCTTTCCTGGTGGTTCGTTCCGTTAGAGGGTTTTTTCTTTACTGTGAAGAACCGTATGCATTGTCGGTCCTACGCAGTTTTCTTTTTTTGTCCCCTCTTTGTCCAAAGCTCTATAGCCGAGGACGGTAACGGAGTTAGATTCTGTTGCTTATTCATAGTCTTTAAAAGATTCTTGTGTAATATTTTAAGAGTAGAATACGGACAGAGTCGGTTTTATTATCATTATTATATATATATATATATATATATATGTCAGATCACTATCTGAATACTACTGGTACTATATAACACTGTAATACCCAACACATAGTTGGATTATTGGCAACTAAACCAGTTCCCCACCAAGCATTTTTAGTGAGGAAGATGGCTAGACACCCGGAAGAGTTAAAACAAGACCTATCAAAGAGAAGGAATCATTTCATGGTATCAATGGCTGCCTAGCATAGATACAGGGATGTAGAAATATATAGATTATTGTCTCAGTCTTTGCTGTAACATCTGTGACTTGACAGCTACCAATGAAGTTGACTAGTTATTCTTTTAATGCACATGCTGTTCTTAGAAAATGGGAATAACCCAGTGTAATCACTTTCTTCACTTGATATATGTCTGAATTAAGACTTGCAATGATAGTTGATAGTCATACTTAATGAGTTGCAGCCATTATATTCATCTATCTAAAGTATTCCATAGGACTGTAAATGACATATAGCGTATTGAGTAATACAAGCAGTAAAGAGCTGAGTAAATTTCAAATACACTTATAAGACTTTCCTAATATTGTAACACTGTATAAAGGATATGATTAAAAACATTATCATTAAACAAATCAAATTTTAACATTTACTTCAAAAGCTGAAAATACTCAAATTGTGAAGATGCTGGAAAGAATAGATATAAAAGTATCTATATCCATAATAAAACAAGTATTATATTGACATAACTTGAAAGTCTGTTCAGTGAGAAAGAAGCTATAGCAAGAATAAAAATGCCAGGTGACTTGCAAATTTACATAGAAACAAATATCTTAGTATTTGGAAAAATGTTCTTTGGTCTGATGAAACAAATTTTTTACAATTTGGTTATAATGGCCAACAATATGTTTTGTGAAGCAAATGGAGGCTTGCATACTGATGATCAGTATACCAACTATAAGCATAAGAATGATAGCATCATGTTGTGGAAGTGCTTTACTTCAGGAGTGTCTATGAAGAAGGAAAATTATACAGAGGCATTGAAATAACATATCATCCAGAAATAGGTCTTCCGAATGGACAACACACATCTACATCCAAAGTTATGGTAAAATGGCATAGTGGTAATGGTAATATTAGTTATCTCCTTATGACTAAAGCACTAGAGAAGCAATCAAAAAGCCGTGATCTCAGTTCAATAAAAAACATATGGATAAAACTGAAAAAGTATGTCCATGCAAGGAGGCCTATAAATTAACTGAGTTCTACCAAAAGATAAGAGCAAATTTACTGCCAGCTTATGAACAGCAACTAAAAATGTTTGACCCAAGTTTAAAAGTTTAAAGTTCATGCAACCAAACACAAACTCACAGAATGTAAGCTATCAACTCACTGATAATGTGATGAAAGAAATAGAAACTGAAATAAATCCTTATCTGTACTTTTAATCTGACAGTTCACTTTATTAGATAAGAGTCATGATCCTTATTCAGAGAATCATTTACTAAGATTAACTGTGAAGAATTATGAAAAATTGAGTTGTTTTAATATATATATATATATATTAACTCAATTTTTCATAATTCTTACATTTTCATTTTCTATTATGAAAAATTGAGTTGTTTTAATATATATATATATATTAACTCAATTTTTCATAATTATTACATTTTCATTTTCTATTATGAAAAATTGAGTTGTTTTAATATATATATATATATTAACTCAATTTTTCATAATTATTACATTTTCATTTTCTATTATGAAAAATTGAGTTGTTTTAATATATATATATATATTAACTCAATTTTTCATAATTATTACATTTTCATTTTCTATTATGAAAAATTGAGTTGTTTTAATATATATATATATATATTAACTCAATTTTTCATAATTATTACATTTTCATTTTCTATTATGAAAAATTGAGTTGTTTTAATATATATATATATATTAACTCAATTTTTCATAATTATTACATTTTCATTTTCTATTATGAAAAATTGAGTTGTTTTAATATATATATATATATTAACTCAATTTTTCATAATTATTACATTTTCATTTTCTATTATGAAAAATTGAGTTGTTTTAATATATATATATATATATTAACTCAATTTTTCATAATTATTACATTTTCATTTTCTATTATGAAAAATTGAGTTGTTTTAATATATATATATATATTAACTCAATTTTTCATAATTATTACATTTTCATTTTCTATTATGAAAAATTGAGTTGTTTTAATATATATATATATATATTAACTCAATTTTTCATAATTCTTACATTTTCATTTTCTATTATGAAAAATTGAGTTGTTTTAATATATATATATATATATTAACTCAATTTTTCATAATTATTACATTTTCATTTTCTATTATGAAAAATTGAGTTGTTTTAATATATATATATATATATAAAAATAAATTAACTCAATTTTTCATAATTCTTACCATCATTGCTAACTACCTGATGAGACATTGTTCTTTCAATGTCGAAACAAAATGTATACTTTTGTAGTAGATTGTAGTTTGCACATGCTCTGAAGTATAATTTATAATAAATATTCATTGATCTATTTCGATATTGAGCACTGTTTTAAATTAATGTTTTGAATGTTGCGAATATTTTCTGCATTCCTTATTCAATTGGATATATATATATATATATATATATATATATATATATATATATATATATATATATATATTTAGATAGATACATAGATAGTCACCAAAAGGCAGAAGAGCCCTATCATCCCTGTGCAAAAGTAGACATAAGACACTCAGTCAGAATTCAAACTCAGTTCACCTATTTCTCTTTCTGAGTCACTAGCCATTACACTAAACACACATCCCTTGAATTTTAAAAAAAACATTTAAATCAATAAAAATGTCTCAACAACCCTGTCAAACATTAAATTTGAAAGTTATGTAATACATGGTATTTATTCTTTGTATTTGGAACAAGATCATTTTTCAGTGTCATATTTGGAGAGATTGTAGTCAAATGTACTAAAATATAAGTTATTTGATGTTCATATATTTAATACTGACTTTTATGCTAAGAAATGTATTCTAAATATTTCCAAATATCTGAGTTCCAATTTCCACTGAATTTCTCATATTTACTTATGCACAGATATCATTAGGAAGGTATGAATTCATCTCTTCTTTCCCCTGTAGATGTGGCTTAATTAATAAGACTTGTATCACTAAACTATTAGGATCTTCAAAAACATTCTTATAATCTAAAAATATTTTCTGGCTTTAAATAACTTGCAAAAGGGTTGATAAACCATAGAAAACATATGAATCAATCAGAACTTAAATAACTGTTATAAAAAATAAATGTAATCTATTGCAAATATCTCCCAAATTCCTTGTATGATGATCAAAATGGAAATCTTAAATAAGAAGATAAGACATTTAGCATATCCAACATACCAATCCAAAGCCAAGGCTGCCTAGAATGTTTGACTCAAGTTGACCAAATGTAGAAGGTCATGCCAGCAAAATACTAAATATATGTAAATTTGTCATCCACTGAAAATGGGATGAAAGAAATAAAGAGTGAAATAAATAATTATCTCTATATTTATTCTGACATTTCTCTTTCTTAGGATAAAATGGCAATAGTAGATGACCTCTAAGACAGAGAATCTTGACTAGGATTAAAGCTTGTGGAAAACTATCCAAAATATCTAACTCAAGTTAAACAATTTAAAGAACATACCACCAAATATTAAGTGTACATGAATTTATCATCCATTAAAAATGGGATTTAAGAAATAAAGCTGAAATAAAACATTCTCTTTATGTTCATTTTGTCATTACACATTCTTAAAGTAAAGATGTGATATTAATACAGAAATTTTTTTTTTCACTAAGATTAAATATGAAGAATTGGGAAAAAATGAGTCACTTATAAAGTAAAGAGGAGATCCTAGCTGACCTAAACAGGGATTTTCTAATAAGATTAAATGGAAGGATTTGTGAAAAAGTGAGTTTAAGTATATTTGGTTCAAATGTTTGCAAGCATCTAACTTTCACTCTATAAGAGGCGATGGGTAAATTGTCGTTATTTTATATTTTTAATTTTGCTAACTCCACAGTATAGTAGGGTCATTTGGGCACCATCCGTGAGAAAAAGAGCACCATAATGCACCCTGCCAGAAATTTGAAAATGGCATATTGTATTACTTGTCATTTGCACAATAAGTTCTAATACAATCATTACAGAGTGTTTGGGTGTTAATCTGAGGACAGTGCTGAAGATTAAAAAAATTTCAGTTATTATAATAGGGGTTATAAAGGTGTTTAGTGTGATCAGTAGTGATAGTGATGTTATGCCTCCATTCATCGTCCCACAGGGCCTCAGACTCAACACAATGGAACTACATCAAGTACCTTGAATAGGTAGTGCTGCCCTGTGTCAAGAGGGTAGCTGTTAGAAGACTCTCTGTCTGGCAACAAGACTCTGCATCATGCCACACAAGTAAGAGAATCCAATCATGGCTGTTAGACAATTTCTGCAACCACATTACCCCTTACATCTAATCTAACTCCACAGACTGAAACCCCCTTGATTATTATGTATGGGGTGCAGCTGAGCAGGAACCCAACAAAACACATTGTAGCACCAAAGATGAACTGAAGGCAAGTATTATGGCATCAATCACCAATTTAAATAAGAAGAATACCCAGAAGAGATGCAAAGACTCCTAAGTTGTCTTGAGGCAATGGTTGAAGCCTATGGTGATTTTATTGAATAAATTTACTCTTTAGTATTTCAAGATATTTTGTGTCATTTTGGTAAATATATCTGTTAAAATGTTATTTTCATTTTTGCATAATTTAGACAACAAGTAATCCATTGCACCCTGTATATACATACAGAGAGAGTGAGGAGAGCGAGAAGGGAAAAAGAAACACAGACAAAAAAAGATAAAGGAACAAATACAAAGAGATACTGATAAAAATAGGTGAGCATGTATGTGCAATTTTTCTCAAAATAGTTAAGGATGTATCTTTAGTCATTACAATGTTAGGCATCCTTGCAAGAATTCTCTATCTTTCAGATTCATTTTGTTAATTAAGATGCATTCATGTATCTAATTATAATCAATTCAGATTCATTAATAATTATGTAATTAATCATGTCTGAGTGAATAATTACTCTGAGGATGGAACATCAAACTGAAGATCATTAGGTCTTCAGTTCAATCACCTGGTCATTAACCAAAATTCCACTAGGTTTGTAATCAGGAAGGATTTTAGAAGTATAAATTTGTTATATTAAAATCATGTTTTTTTATATATATACTATTTACATTATTTGAACTATTGTTCTCATCTTGGTTACCATTTGACATTTTGGCCGTTTTACACTCCTGCCTTCTTCAGGTGCTAGGAATTTTGAACTGAACCCTTTATTATGATCACTGGGGTATATCATTCTCATTCCTTGTGCATAGCCTCTTTTAATAGTCATGAGCTATCTCTCTCTAACCCGACTTATGAAGTTACTTGTTCACCACTGCTGTAGTCTGGTATTGAACTCACAACTCTTTGGGTCAAGTCACTGGAACTAACCAACATCTATATCCTTAAAATGACATGGTCCAGTGAATGTACAATTTACTGTTACATCATGCATAATCATAATGCCTCTATTAAACTTTCCACAACTGTGCATATCCACTATTACTAATGTTGTACTCTGCTTATGTATTGGGATATGCTTATGTATTTAACCTATGTTAAATAGTCGAGGTTCCTTGTCATCAATATTATAACATCACTTTATTGTGATAAATTCTGCTAAGTCTCATAGATTCTCAGTAAATCCATATATTACTCTCAGTAATTGACTCTCCGAAAACTATCTAAGAACATCTCAGAATTCCTTTATTGACTCTGAAAGTTTCTTTATATATTTTCCTCCTTGGAAGCTTATTATTTCCAGTCTCATGCCATAGATAACAGTTATTATAACACATCACTCAATAAGTCCCGGGCCTGATATACAGATGGCACCAATAATAAAAAAATCCATATGATTTTCATAAAGCACTAACCTTCAAATGACATGTGACAGAATTTGGGCCCAATCAAATTATTGGTTTACAAATTAAAGTTGTTTAAATGAAGCTACTATTGCAAATTTTCAAAACAATGGAAAAATCTGAAGTTCATGTGTTGATAATACATTGCTTTCTGATGGGAAAGAATACTGTTCAAGCAAAGCAATGTCATTATAAGTGACAATCGAATTTTGCTCCATTAGAAACAATGGTTAAGAGGTGGTATGCTGACTTTAAATGCGGTCATACAGACACAAATGATGCTGAAGGCTCAGGTTGCCTAAAATCAGCGGTTGTCTTGGAAAACACCAAACAAATTCACAAAATCGTTTTGGCTAATTGTAAATTGAAGTTATGTGAGATAGCAGAAATGTTGAACATATCAGAAGGCAGTATATTCACCATTCTGCATGAACATTTGTCAATGAGAAAGCAGTGCTTAAAGTTGATGCTGTGTTTGCTCAGATTCAAACAAAAACAAGAACACCTTGATGATTCAGAGCATTGTTTGCAACTGGTTCAATGCAACAAGAAAGAGTTTTTGAATAAATATGTGACAATGGATGAAACATGGATACACCACTTCACTCTAGAGTCAAATTGGCAGTCAGCTGAGTGGACAGCAGCAGGTGAAACGCATCATGTCACAAGACGATCGTAATGATGGCAAGACTACATGAATTGCTTCTGCATCCACCATATCCCCAGATCTGTCCGTCAGTGGCTACTGACTGTTTTCAGACCTCAGAAGAATGCACTAGGGAAAGAAATCTGGCTTCAATGAAGAAGTGATATTGGAAACTGAAGCGTATTTTGAGGCCAAGGACAAATTGTTATACAAAAACAGCATCAAATTGTTAAAGAAGTGTTGGAATCAGTGTATCACCCTAGAAGGAGACTATGTTGATGAATAAAGTCAAATTTTGCCTAAAAGTTGTTGTTTTATTCGTTAGGTCCAGGATTTACTAAGTGATGTCTTATACAAAAACCAAAGAGTGTTGTAATAAAAAGTGAGAAGTAAAATGATGGAAGAATTTTTTTTTAAAAACAATATCAGAAAAACATTTCTAGAAATCACAGCTGAGCTTTTATAGCTGATTGAATATAAAGAACATTTACTTTTAAATAAGCCATTGATTCTTATAGCAGCAATTGATTTAGAATATATAAAGTTCTGAATGGCAATCATTCCTTAAAACTTTTTCTTCAATCAATATGATTGTCCCTATTTTTTTCATAATGCACTTCAGCTTTTCAGAACTATTTCTTCAGTTTGTACTTCAACTTCTTACAGTGATTTATTTGTTCCATCATGGTAATCAAGATTATTACAGCTATTTATTTTTTCCTTGTGGTATTTGAACTTTTTGCAGCTATTTATATATTTTCTGATGGCATTTCAGCTTTTCAAAACTACTTATTTTTCAAGTGGTATTTCATCTTTTATAGTTCTTTTTCACTTTGTATTTAAGCTGTTTACAGCTATTTATTAATTTTCATGCTATACTTCAGCAATATTTTTTCAAGAGGTATTTCAGCTTTTTAGAGCTATTTATTTTTCTCAGGTTGTATTTTGCCCTTGTTAAACTTATATTTTTTATCAGAAGAGATTTTTTTTATAATTATTTATTTTTAGAAGGTATTTCAGCTTTTTACCATCATTTCTTTAAGGATCTGATTTTTTACAGACTGTTTTTCTCAGAATTTATTTCAGCTTTTTGTACTGTTTACTGACCATGTGATTATATTGTTTTTTAACTTCTTTAATAAATGAAACACCGCAGATAAATACTATGACATTAGGACTAAGAAAGCAACATCTAGACATATTAAAACAAGATATCTGTGAAGTTGCTAATAAGGACAGCACATAAGAAAATAGGGTACAGATTTTAAACCAGAATAAATGGAAATACTAAATCAGCTCTCATATTTCCTGAACTCAAAAAAACTTGTTTTGAACAAGCTCACAGTTCTTTTTATTTCTTTTTTTAATCCATTTTGGTTGGACTGGTAAATTTCAGTACCCTCTTGTATTCTGACCAAATTTCATCAAAGACTCTTTAAGCCAGATTTCAAAAAGTGGGTCAGGCTAAAACTTTTCAGTATCTTCTCATATTTCATCATTTCCTGGGATCCCTTCTATAAGAAATGTATAATTTCATCATTTTTAAAGATGTACTGTGTGTTCTTTAGAAAACTATTTACTTGTTCTGTTACCTAGTTTTCCTTTAAACAAAGGTATTGTCTGAACCCTACTTCCAGTGTCGTATTTGCTTGAATAGAGACACATGAAACTTTAATTTATCTAATTACAGTTTTGAGGTACTCTGGTCAAGTTTTTACATCCCAAATTTAAGCTCCATCAACTATTATGTATTTCCCTAAAATTCTTATAAAAAGCTCAACCCTGATTTCACAATAGACATTTTTATTTAAGGTAAGTATTTTGCTCATAAGAATATATCATCAATATATAGAACATAAATTGGTAAATTTCTTAAAAGTGTTTTTTTATGTTTTTTACAGTTATTTTCATCCTGCATGAGTCCCGAGAGCTACTCCAGGTAGAGAAGTCATGTATTTACTTGAGCAAGACAGAGAATCGATCATTTTCCCTGCATCTTTCACAATGGATCATATATACAAGCTCCACTTGTTAAGTTTAAGTCTCAATAGGTGCACAAAAAAGAAAAAACATCCAATCATTGTGACTAGGTGAAAGATAGGTAATGATGGAATGTAACTATTTTGTAAATGAATGCTAATCTTATTGAAGTAGAATCTAGTGGCAACTTTTAGCTATGTCAATGGTTGGTAGATAAATGGTACTGTAATCATTATCAAAAAGTATATAGTAAAGAAGAGAAGAAATTTACAGAAAACTGTTAGTCTAATATTAGAAGGCAGGAATAAAAAAAAATTATATACATTTTGAATTAGCCTATGTAGATTTTTTAGAAGACTATTAGTAAAAACACTTTCAACATTTAATGAATCAAGGATACCCATTATAAAGTTTATGTGAAAGGAACAATTGAAGAAATTCATTAGCAGAATTAACACTATATTTGGTAAGCATGGACAGAAAATTTTCATCATACTTTTAAATAACATACAGAAATATGTTGTTCTATTTTAATGCTTCTCTAGTAATATCTCTGTTTCCATTTACTCTGTGTCTGTATTACCTGCCGCCCATACAGATTAAATAGTGTTCAGTTCAAAATTCCCTGAAAGTTACCTGAATAGAAAAACACCTGAACAAACTCAGAGGACACAATGGCTGAAATATCATAGTGAAATGAGGACATTAGTCTGTTTGTGAATAATGATAACTCCTCTTACCAGAAACACAAACAAAAAGAAAATTTTTATATTTTATAAATACAGCTGAAGTGCAGAATCAATTAAATACTGACAAAATTTAACGACCCAAGTAAAGCTTCATGTATAGACATTCCATGAACAGCTAGCTTAATTCAGTTTTTAATACAAATGCCTTCCTTTGTTTCACTTTACTCATTTGACATCCTGACCTTCAAACTAAACCTATAATATTATGTTAGAAAAAAAAATTCCTTCATCTTCTTTGTATGCACCTTGCAGTCATTCCTTACTCTTGTCTAAGACGACAAGAGGTTACTGTTTATGATGTTTTTGCAATAAGAGTTTCTCATATTTCTATTTCATATGCATAGATTCTCTCATATGTAGTGAAGGGAAAAACATGAAACTTTATAGTAATATGTAACTGAGATTGAAAAGGCAATAATTGTTTTTTTTTTGTTTTCTTTTTGCTGCATTGCCAATTTCTTTCATTCTGAAAGACTTCCTTCCTGTCTAATAAAAGTTTCTAATATGGTTGCACCTCCCTAATCAAGCATTATGCAGTCTGTCATATATATAAAAATAAAAATATATAAAAAAAGTAAATGCCAGAGAACTCAAAATCATCAAACCTTGGGTCTTCTTTACCTGGATTTATATATATATATTTTGCTATATTTATAAAGGAAGAATGTTCAATATTTGATATAAAGTTTTTATAGACATAAGAGTGACTACTTCTACTTGAATTCACTGGTCTGCTTGTAAAAAAAAAACGGAATAATTTTTGGGAGCAATCTTTGCAGATTAGACTTTCATTAGTGAAAAAATTTGTCAGAATTGAAAATATTGATTTTTTTATGATTTTAGCTTATAATATCAATATAGTATCAACTGTATAGTATTGGCAGTCAGCTGAGTGGACAGCAGCAGGTGAAATGCATCATGACACAAGATAATCATAATGATGGCAAAACTACATGAATTGCTTCTGCATCCACAATATTCCCCAGATCTGTCCCCTAGTGACTACTGGCTGTTTTAAAACCTCAGAAGAATGCACTAGGGAAAGAAATCTGGGAAAGACTCCTCCTGGGGTGATACAATTATTCCAGCAGTTCTATAAGGATTTGGTGCTGTTTTTGTAGAACAATTTATCTTTGGCCTCAAAATACACTTCAGTTTCCAATATCACTTCTTCACTGGAGCTTTCATTTGTTTTTTTTATAAATTTTAAGTTAAAGATTTTGCTTATGTCATTGATAAATGTATACTCTAAGCCGATTTAAGCTGCTTGAGTGTATATCATCTGCATTTCTAAGAGAAAGCATTGGGCTCTTGTTTAATTTTTTAATTTAAAAATAATTATGATTTGTAGGCAAACAATCAAAAGATTTCTCTTCAAATTATGAGAAGTGAATTTGGAGCCTACCTGGAGGTTATAAAAGGAGGCTTTGGACTTAATTAAACAAGTCAATGAATGTCTGTTGTTGGAATCCAGAAAGTAAAACTATATACAATAAACATAACCACCACCAAATAAGAATTGAAAGGAACATCAAAGTTGCTCTCACATCAGGGAAATTTTTCAGCTTGTGTGAGTATTCTATGCTTTGTTATCACAAACTTTGCCATGAAAGTTGTACCAATTCTTTAGAAAGTATTCAGAGAAGTGTATTCTCTTTTTCTGCATTTTATATGTAATTTTCTTTTCTGAAGACATTATGCAGCATTATAATTTTTATTGAAAAAGGTATACTTCATTTGCATTGATTATTTTTACATACAAATTATTGGCCACCATCTGAGACACAATGCATTTAATTTGTGTAATTTATTTATTGTGTGTTAACAATAAATTTATTGCTTGTTATTAAATTTGGCTCATGTCATCTATCTTTAATCTGTGCAAATGTTACCTCAACCTTTTGTCTGAAATATTTTTTTGTAGAGTTTTTACTAAATAAAAAATTACTTTAACTCTTACAAATTGTGAAATGAGCATCAATAGCCTACAGTTATCAATGATGCAAGCACAATTTAAAACTTTGTATTTGTAAATAAAAATCAAATAGAGATAACTCTTTAAGAAGGCGGGGATCAATTTGATATTGTACTTATATTATGAACAAGATGTCTAGATTTAAAAATGATAAAAAATTAATATTTTTTTATTCTAAGAAATATGGCTTGAGGATGGTCTAATGAATCCTAGTCTACATCAGTATTCACAGAAAGTTTTTTTTCTGTTTCATAAACGTGGACTCATTAAGATGGAAGGTGAAGGGAATGTGAGAGACAAGAAAATTGTATTCCTTGAAAGATGAAATAATGCTTAAATGTGCATACTTTCAATTCATTTAAAAATTTCAAGAAATTTGAAATTAGAATATTGCAAATTGTGAGGGTTAAAATTCAAAACTTTTCCTCTTCCACCAAACAATAATACTCCATAAATATTTCTTGGATTTTTAACTGCAAATGTACAATTGATTTAGCATTGCATTTGCCATTTTTACTACCCTTTACTCCAAAGCTTATTTCATAAACATTATATAAATCTCAACAAGACATACTTTCATAGGTTGGCATGTTTTTCATTTTCTGGCAATAATTTATTAACCTGCCACAAGTCATCCTTAATTTAGTTTCAGGCTGTAGCTTGAACTATAATTTCATGTTTTTTAAATGACTGCTAAACAAAGTACATAAAAGCTAAACAGTATTCTGAAATTAACAATTTGTATATAAAAGTAGATATGTCTTTAAGAAATTTTTTCTAGGTATTACAAATTGTTTTAATTCAGCAAATTAAAAAGCATGAAAAATAAAAATATTCTTTATTTATTATAATTTATATTAAAAAATATATTGTTAATTTCTGTGGTCCAGAAATGGACAACTTCCAAGGTTGCCAGATGAAAGAATTCCAACTTGTATTTCTATTTCATATGCATAGATTCTTACATGTGAAGTGAGGTGAAAAATATGTTGAAACGCAGAGTAATATTTATCTGAGATAGAAATGGTAATATATTCTTGTACTACTTTACCAGTCTCTTTGATTCTGAAAGACAGCCATCCTGTCCAATACTGTAATTCTGTGTCTATGCTTGGGGCAAAAATGGGTGGCTGAGTGGGTGTCGGGTGAAAGATTGTTGTATTATTGTTTCATCAAAGATGTTCACCAAATTTGGTCAATGTCACATTGCTTGTCCAAGGTTGCAAAACAGCATTATTAAAAAAGAAATGTTTCAGTTTGTATCAGATATAGAATGAAAAACGAGGTAAAATCAGTAGAAATTCATTTCCAGGATCAAGAAATTATTTGTAGTAAAGCAAAAGCATATTACAAAAACAGTATTCATTATTTGGCATCAATCTTTCTCTTCAAAACTAAAATAAAACATACATGCACATATTTCTGTCTGTCTCACTCACTATATCTCTCTATATAATAAAATAAAATATGGTAAAAATAGTTTTAAGATATACTAGATTTATAGGTTAAAGAGCTCAATATGAGGGATAGAGCATATGTAAATATAAAAGTGAACATTGAAGTCAACACCCAGCAGTGACAGTCTGTTTCATGCTTAAACATAATCCTCTGGCCATGTATATTGTTTTGACTTGGCTATTTATATATATATGTCAGTAGTAAATTATGAGTAAACCTATTTTATTATTCTAATGACTATTTTGGTGGGTGGTAATGGTTATGTTTTGAATTATGTATTTCAGTATATATATTTATATTGTAATTTTGTAACTACAATGGTTTATAAATGCATTATATCACTACACAAAAATTTTCAAGTTTCAGAACAATACTGTTCTTCTTCAGGTGTTATTTTAAATATAAATGGTGAAAATGCTTTATTTAGAAAAAAATTCATGGTTATTTAACAAATTAAAGAGTGGTGATTGGAGGAAGTTAAACAATATGATTGTAGGTGTGTCAATATTTATCAATCAAAAGTGAGAATTAGGTTGAACTCTGGAGTTGAAAATTTGTGTTGCAAAAGAGAACAATGCAGTATAATGTCAAAATATGACACTTTAATTTTGTCTGAGCAAGATACATACTAAGAACATATATTATTTAAATAAGTAGACAATAAATTTGAACAGCAGGTTGGCTTTTAGTTTTATTGAGTTTTTAATGTAAAATATTGCATAGCATTGTTTTTCCACCCTCCTCCCTGTTGCTGCCTGTTTCTATCTTTCTCTGGGTTCTTATATATATATATATATATATATATATATATATTTCTTTAAACTGAAGATTGGTTGCTGATGTTATCAAAAGATGATAACGGTATTGTCTTTGAAATATTTACAAAAATTCAAAGAAAATTTTAAGCTTTTTCTGTCTACTGGTAATGAAATGCTAATCTTTGGTTTTGCAGACATTTTCTTTTGATAGTTTAGACTAGTTTTAAAAACACGTTTTCTTTTCACCCCTGTTCAATGTTTTGTCTTGTTCAATATTTTCCTTTCAGACATTTTGTTTCAAGTGTTTCTCATGGAAATAGATTAATGTTTAATATAAAATGTAATATTGAATTTTTAATGTAAATTATTGCATAGTGTTGTATTTCCACCCTCTTATCTATTGCTGCCTGTTTCTCTCTTTCTCTGGGTCCTTTATATATATATATATATATATATATATATATATATACTTCTTTAAACTGAAGATTGGTCACTGATGTTATCAAAAGATGATAATGGTATTGTTTTTGAAATATTTACAAAAATTCAAAGAAAATTTTAAGCTTTTTCCATCTACTGGTAACGAAATACTAATCTAGAGAATCTGCATTCTCTTCCTCTACCTGACTAGTCATTTGAACTTATATTAAATATGTACTTAATATTTATATCCTTCCATCCCCCACCCAGTTTTTACATGTTTTTTAGCTTTGTTTTTCTTTTACACGAGATGTTAGCAACCTAGTAGGACAAAAATAAAACCTATAAAGGGCAGAGGAACTTTTAAGGAGTCAACAACCAGCTAACTAAAGGTGGTGTCTCAATAAATCACTGTGGAGAAAGCAACGGGATATCACTCCACTATATATCCCACACACAATCATGGCTTTTCAAAATAGATTTATGAAACCCAACGGCATGAAGGCATTTAATTTCAAAGGAAGTAACTCCTCATTCAGTAAGGATTGACATGACAACAGGTGTCACCTGACTGTCATCCAGTGACTGTTAGCACCAACAGTGTAAAGGGGACACATTTTTCCAAAATGTGTCCCCTTTACACCAGAAAGAAACGACATGAGCAACAGGTGTCTCTGGACTGTTACCCTGTGACTATGCACAACAAAGAAAAAATTACCCGAGGAACGTGAAATGTCAGGATGCTGAACAAATGTGGTCAACTAGAAAATGTCAAGCAGGAAATGAGCTGATTGAACATCAAAATTCTGGGAATATGCAAAAATAGAGGACCAAAAAACGGAGACTTCAGCAGCAAAAATATACTGACACTGTGAGAAACAAATATGAAGAACAAATGGGAAATGAAAATTCAAAATGGGACGCACTTAAAGAATCATTGACATATTTAAAGGGTTCCAAAGGTTCTTCTGTGTAGGTGCAGAGAATTTGGAAAATGTTAGATGAGTCTAATAGTGATTACAAAGGTATAGTAATTTAGAAAACTCACTCTGATCATTCAGATAAGGAAAGAACTGCCAAATTTGTTGGTGAGGGCCTCAGACTCAACATAGAGGCTAACATCAAGTGCCTTGAGGAAGTAGTTCTTCTCTGGCTCAAGAGGGTGGCTACTGAAAGACCCTAAATCTGGCAACATGACACTATACCATGCTATGCAAGCAGTAGAACCCAGTCATGGTTGTCAGACAATTTCTGCAACCAGATCATCTCTAAATCCACAGATTGCAGCCCCTTGATTATTATGTGTGAGGCACAGTTGAGTGAAAAACCAACAAAAGATGAAGTGAAAGCAAGTATTATGGCAGTATTCGGTAACTTAAACAAATAGGCCATTAGAATAGTTGCAAGATATTCTGAAGTTGTCTGGAGGCCCTGGTTGAAGCTGATGACAGTGTTATTTTTATTTTTGTGTAATTTAGATGACAATCCATCATTCTCTGTGTGCTTGTGTGTGTGTGTGTTTATATATATATATATATATGTATATGTAAACACACACAAACAAATATTAGGAAGATAATACACAGGGAATTAAAGAGTTTAGGTTTTAAGGTAGAAATTACCACCAACATTAAACAAGTAGACTTTTTAGATGTTACTCTGGACCTTAACAATAATTTTTTCCAACCTTACATGATAGCTAACTCCAACCCAATGTACATAAATCCTAATTCTAACCATCCCCTATCAGTCATTAAACATATACCATCTTCTATTGAATCTAAACTCAGCAATAACTCATCTAGTAAAGTAATTTTTGATCAGCATAGCAAATTTTATACTTCTGCACTTAGAAACAGTAGTTATAAAGCTGCTGATATTAAATTCAGAAACCCTACTGACAATAATAATAGCAAGAAGAAAATATCTAGAAAAATCATCTGGTTTACGCCCCCCCCCACTACAATACGATGGTTAAAACTAAATTGGGACATAAATTCTTAAACTTAATCAGCAAAGACTTTCCAAAACTAATCCTCTTAGCAAAATATTCAATAATAATACACTCAAGTCCGCTTTGCCAGGTCCATGGCCGACCTGCTAACAACCGTAACGGAGTACATGCTACAGGCCCTTGATGAGTCTGACGAGGCTTGTGCGGCTGCTCTGGACATCTCCAAGGCTTTCGAAAGGGTTTGGCACTCTAGCCTCCTATGCAAACTACGCGGTTACGGTATTACCAGTTGCCTGCTTGACCTAATCCAATCTTTTCTAAATAAGCGCAAAATGAAGGTCGTTTTGAATGGGCGTGCTTCTTCATCCTACAGCATGAATGCTGGTGTCTCACAGGGCTCTATTCTGGGCCCGACGCTCTTCCTTATTTTCATCAACGACCTCCCAGATGAGATCAAGTCCGAAGTAGTCTTCTACGCAGATGACACTACAATATAGTCCCGCACCAGTAAGAAACCTATCGTGGCGGACAGACATAATCTTGCTGCTGACCTTGAACGAGATCTACACTCTGTGGTGAACTGGGGCAAGAAGTGGTTTGTCAACTTCAATTCATCTAAGACCAAACTGTTGTCTGTCAACTATTACAGGCAACCTCCCCTGCCTCCCATAAGCATGGACCAAGCGATTCTCCTGGAGAGCAATACACTATGCCTCTTCGGACTTACCCTGTCCTCAGACCTCAAATGGAATCACTATATTGAATCTATAGCAAAATCTACTTCTAAGAAGGTTGGGTCACTATGTCGATCCAGGATGTTTTTTCCACCTGAATCCATCCTGCATATATACAAGTCAACCATCCGTCTGTGCATGGAGTACTGCTGCCATTTATGGTCAGGTGCTCCTGCCGTTCTCCTCAGTGTTCTTGACAGGCTCCAAAGGAGAGTCTGCAATGTGATAGGTACTGATCTGGCGGCTTGACTGCAGCCACTTCCCCACTGTCGAAATGTGGCCTCCCTTTGTCTGTTCTATAAATACTTTCATGGCTTCTGCTCGGACGAACTTAAGTCACTGGTCCCTCCTCAACAGGTGTTTACTCGTGCAACCAGACTGGCAACTGGGTCCCACCCATTCACAGTCAGGTTAGCCAAATGCAGACGACAATTCTACTCCTGCAGCTTCTTCTCTCGCACTTCCCGCCTGTGGAACTCGCTCCTGTACCTGTATTCTTGCTTTCCTGATGGCTACAACCTCCAGAAATTTAAACGCAAAGTCAATACTCATCTACTAACCACTAGACTCTAGCTCTCTATTTACCCCTGTATAACCTTCCCTTTCTCTCCACCTATGTATCTGTCATCGCACCTGCTTTCTCAGCTTTCTATTGCTCCTTTCTAACTAGTTTGTACTCCTCACTCTTTTCTAATTAATCTTTTTACAGTTATGTAGTCCCCTGCACATCAGTGGCATTTCCTCCTTGCTTGGGGTGAAATGATTAAAAAAAAAAAAAAAAAGTTAAGCTATATTCGCACGAATAATCTAGAAAAATTATTAAAAAACATAACAACAAAGTCCAATACAAGTATTATGATACAAAAAGCACCGTAAATTACAATTTTCAAATAGATCACACCAGAGACAAAGGAACTAATACCAGTGGATGTAATTGTACAAATCCTAAAGATTGCCCTTTGCATAATAACTGTCTAGTTAGCTCCAAGTTTATCTTTGTACCATCTCTACAATTGAAAATCCTAATACTATAAAGATTTATATCGGTTCTACTAAAAACCTGTTCAAAACTCACTGGTATCAACACACATTGTCTTTCAATAATAGTTCTTATAAATACAGCACTTCATTATCCAAATACTATTGGTCTTCAAAGGAAAAAGACAAAACACCCACTGTTAAATGGAAAATCCTTACAAAGGCCCGAACTTGTAACTACCTCTGTGCACCTTGCTACCTCTGTCTTAACGAAAAATTAGAAATTATCAAATTTAGGGACAAAGTTAAACTGTTAAACCAGAGGAACGAGCTCACTGTTCATTGTCAAAATAGTTCAGTATTTACATTAAAATCCGGGTTGTAATTTTGAAAAATTAAGGAAAATATCTTTAACTGCCTTTTTGATGGATGTTTTTGTTCGGATTGGATGTTCTTGTTGATCTTTACTGGGTACATTGTTCCCCGTGTGTTATACTGTTTTTTGGCGGCTGTTCAACCTGATACTGGTCAGCGGGTTGTATGGTTATGTGGTGTTCTACCCGATATTGGTTTTTGCGGGGTCGGGGAATTATGAATATTTAGGAAACTGCGTGGGATGTAAGCCTTGAGTATCATGGTTATTAGTTGTTGGTTTGACAGTCCGTGCTATGGGGAAACATGTTGGGCTGGATGGTTTGTACTGATTTGGGCTCTGTCGTGCATTGGTGCGATAATCGATGTCAGATTAGATGCCTCATGGCTGTTTAGGTTGGCGTTCAGTGTTGGGTTGGGTACTTGCCAAGTGTTATTGTGTTGATATGTGCCAGATTGTGTACCTGGGGAAGAATTTGTTGGAGTGTCTGAGTCGGATGAAGGTACCATCAAATATAGGCAAATTAATGTCTAAATATTAGTATATATATATATATATATATATATATATATATATATATAAGTGTACATCTGTTCTTTTGTGCTAGTAGACATATTGATATTTGCTTTACTTGCTGGTATGTATGTATTTGTATGCATTTACTTGTATGTGTGTGTATGTCTTACATGTATGTCTGTATGCTTTTGTATGGGTATTTTTTCTTTTTTTTTTTTAATTGTGTCACCCCAAGCAAGGCATTCCACTGACACTATAGTGCAGGGGGTTACATAGAGGGATTGGGTATAGGAAATGTCAGAAGAAGAGTGATAAACGACTTAGGATGTACATAGGGAGAGAGTTGGAGAGAGTGGGTGTGAGTGTGTTAGGAGGTGTCTATTGACCTTACATTTAAACTCCTGGAGGTTGTAGCTGTCGGGGAAGCAAGCATGCGGAAGGGAATTTCACAGGTGGGAAGTGCGAGAAAAGAAGCTGTTGGAGTAGAAATTACGGTTACATTTCATCAGTTTCACTGTAAAAGAGTGGGACCTAGTTACCAATCTAGTATCTCGTGCAAACTCACACCTAGGGAGCACCAGTGATTTAAGTTCATCAGAGCAGAAGCCATGAAAGTATTTATAGAAGAGGCACAGGGAAGCCACGTCACGCCGGTGAGAGAGATACTGCAGGCAGTCAGCCAAGTAGGTATCAATCACGTTACAGATTCTTCGCTGTATTTTGTTAAGAACCCCGAGGAGAATAGCAGGGGCACCTGACCAGATGTGGCAGCAGTACTCAATACACGGGCGGATGGTGGATTTATATAATTGCAGGATAGATTCAGGCGGAAAGAATTTCCAGGCTCTGCACAGAGAGCCGACTTTCATAGCTGCGCATTTAGCAATGGATTCGACGTAGTCATTCTACTTGAGGTCTGCTGAGAGTGTCAGGCCAAGCAGGCGTAGTGATTTACTCTCTGGGAGGCAAGCCTGTTCCATGCTAATGGGAGGGAGGTGCGGTTGTCTGTGGTGGTTAATTGACAGCAGCTTTGTTTTGGAAGAATTGAATTTAACGAGCCATTTCTTACCCCAATCCACCACGGATTGGAGGTCCTTCTCAAGCTCGGCAGCAAGGGTCGCCTTGTCACCTACACCAGATTTTTTATCAAGGCGAGAGTAAACTATAGTATTATCGGCGTACATGCCTACTTGTGATCTTATGGTATCAGGGAGATCATTGATACAGATTAGAAAGAGCGTAGGACCTAGGATAGAGCCTTGGGGTACACCCACGTTTGTAGGGTAGTTCTGGGAGGCATGTCTGTTTAATACCACTTCAGTGTGCGGTTGGAGAGGAATGACCGGATTAAGTCCAACAAAAGTCCGGTTATTCCATAGCTTCGCAGTTACCATAGAAAGCCGGTATGCCATACTCTGTCGAATGCTTTAGAGATATCCAAGGCAATGGTTCGGGCTTCACCATTCTTGTCGAGAGCCTGATATATATACTCGGTGATGGTCGTTACCATGTTAGCAGTGGACCTGGTGAAGCGGAAGCCATACTGTTTGTCCGAGAGGAGCCCGTGGGCTGTGAGATGCTGAACGACCTCAGCATTGATAATGGCTTCAAACACTTTGCCGAAGATCGGAAGAAGGCTAATGGGGCGGTAATTTGCGGGGTCCGATGGTTCACCAGTGTTCTTGAATATTGGAACCACAGAAGAAGACTTCCAACAGGCAGGAAAGCAGGAGGAAGATAGGTAGAGGTTGTAGAGCTTAGAAAGGATAGAGGAGAGTTCAGGGGCACAATTCTTCAAAACTATGACTGGGATTCCATCCCCACCACTCGCTTTGTGAGGGTCCAGTTTTGAGATTATGCTAGAAATCAGCGAGGGCGTGATGTGGACGTCATTCAATTGGGCCTCAGTTCTAGATGGGAAATCGGGTGTATGGATTCCAGACGAATCCAGGGTCGGATTGGTCGAGAATCTATAGGCAAAGCATTCAGCCTTGTCCACTTGTAAATATATGTATATGTGTGTATATATATATATATGTATGTATATATATGTGTGTTTATGTATATATATATTCATATTTGTATGTATGTATGTTCAGATGTTCATGTATGCATGTCTATATCTATATCTATGTATGTTTGCATATGTGTGTGTTTATGTATGTGTATATGTGTATATATATATATATGAATGTATTTGTATGTACGTGTATATGTGTATGTGCGTGTATATAAATGTATATATAGGTGTATATGTATATATGTATGTACGTATGTATGTATATGTATAGATAGATAGATATTTAGTTATATGGGTGTCAGACAAACTGTTTTAATTTTTTATTTAAAACACTGGATATATATATAGAGATGTGTATATTGATGAATTTTTGTGAAAGTGAGATGAATATTGGGAGGAATATTTGGTCTCGTGATGCCTTTTATACAAACACAGATATAGATTAACACTTGTACAACCATTGACGTGCGCAGAGACACACACGCACATGAGCTAGACAACTGGGGCTCACACAGGCATAACTTCATATGAACGATATGGGGTTTAGCATATATATGTATATGTGTGATGTTTTGCATATGCATACACATTTAATTTATGTATTTTGTATCTACCTAGTTTGATGCCAGAGGTTTTGTGTATTTCCATCTATGTGGTTATATAATTTTTACAATCTGTGGAGTTTTTAGTCATGTACATTTTTGTTCTTAGCTTGTGTATTTGTGTAAGTATATATCTAATTATGTTTATATGTTCATGCATTGAAATATGATTGTGTCTGTTCTGACCTTATTCATTCAATGCTGGTCACGTTACGAATTCACCTTGACTGTATCCAATATGTAGCAATTTAGTCTGTGTACAAATAGAGCTTTAAAATTTAACAGACAAATTGACAAGTCGATAAAAGCTAAATTTTGTAATTTGTGTATGTATATATGCGTGGGTATATTAATCTGTATATATGTCTATTTGCCAGTGTTTGTGAATATACACATCTATTTTTCCATGTGTGGATGTTTGTAGGTTTATTTTTGTATGCGTTCTTTCTCTTGCTTGTTTAATATATGAATAACTTTCTAAATCTAATGAATTATTAAACTTAGAAAATTTTTTAAAAATTTGCAAACAATAAAAAAGTAGATATAATAGTTAATTAATAATGCTGATCTCAATGTAATCAAATATTAATACTAATGACCCCAAAATTATTTTTAAGTCTGCTCACATATTCTCCAAATTAGAAGTTGCTTTACTCTGATTGGTCCACATTGTATATACAACAATGCTTCCCTGATTAAAGGGGTTTTGCTTGTTTTTAACCTTTTAAAACCATTCAATTTGAAATAAACCACATAACTTGACAAGACACAAGAAGTGTTGAAATAAAATAGCTAATTTTGTAGTGATATTATAATATATCCATCTTATAATTTCTGAATATATATAGATATATATATATATGAAATGAATTGTTTGAACATTATTTTTTATCGATACTCGTATTTAAGTAGATATTCTGTTTTTAATAAAACAGTATTATATATTTATTTCTACCGGCCTGATTATTTACGATAAATTTTTATTACAAAAATGTGTGCCATATGGCAGGATTCAAACCTGCGACCCCTATCTATATAGGGGAAGCAGGTACGAATCCTGCCAAAACAGAATATCTACTTAAATACAAGTATCGATAAAAAATAATGTTCAAACAATTCATTTCAAATTGTCGGTTGCTTGTAGCCAAGTTTCGTTAAAATTCGTTGATTTCCATAATATATATATATATATATATATATATATATATATATATATATATATTACTATATTACTACATATATACTTGTTAATTTTCATTTAAAGAAATAGGTTGAAATACTGCACTCAGTGCAACATGAGTTTCAAATTCTCTTCAAAATATTTATACAGACAAAATGTTTTATCAACAACTTGCACACATTTCATCCTGAAAATTTATCTTCACTGAAGGAAGATTGTTATATCTTGAGAATTATCTTTAAAAAAAGCTAATTCTTATTTTTTATGCAATGAAAAGTATTCCTTCAAAAATTAATTTAGTAAAGCATTGCTAAAACATAGTAAAAGATAAGACTGAATATACTTATAAGTAATAAAACAAGAAAAAAGTGAAGATTTCTAAAGACATTTAATACTCTTTGCCTATCTCTCATACGAAATATTACCCAATGAATACTGTATTTATTTGTGGTTTAAATATAGATATTACTGGTTTAAAATATTTTCTCAAGTCATTTCAGTATTGATATTACTGATTCAGTTGAAATGGTCACAAGATTGATACCTGTCAAAGACTCTGCTTGGCCCAAATTAAAAAATGAAATTCCTGATAATATGAGGTTTTATTATACAAATATCCATCCATCCATACATCCATCTCTCTCTCTCTATATATATATATATATATATATATATGTTTCCTTATCCTTACTCAGAGTTTCATAGAGATTATATTCACTTTCCAGGGAATTTGATTGTAAAGCTGAATTCATTTTCAGTATTTATTTTAAAATCTTTCTCCTTCCCTCCCCCTCTCACTCTCTCTCTATATATATATATATAAAGAGAGAGAGAGAGTGAGAGGGGGAGGGAAGGAGAAAGATTTTAAAATAAATACTGAAAATGAATTCAGCTTTACAATCAAATTCCCTGGAAAGTGAATATATATATATATATATATATATATATATAAAGAGAGAGAGAGAATGAAAGAGAGATAATTAATAATTGCTGGGTACCTGTTTCCAACTACACTGGTCTACTAGAACAGCTAGTGAATTCTTTGCCCAAGCACATATTTGTCTGTTCCACATCCACAAGGCCCACATGTGGTTTATATTACAACTATGTTGAGCAAACCTTAGTTACAGTTTCTAGGAGAGTCATTAATCTGGCATGATCAACAGATGAACAAGGTCAGTATGCTCAACTTCTCAGTCATGAATACTTATAACTTTGTGCTAACACAGCCAAAGGATGGGTGGGATACAAATATATACATTTTTGGAAATAAATGAAATTAAATATTCACTTATCCTTACTCTGAGTTTCATGGAGAATATATTCATTTTCCAGGGGATTTGATTGTAAAGCTGAATTTATTTTACATATTAATTTTAGAATCAAGTCTCTTGCAAAATGGGTGACATCTTTGTTAATCTCAGAGTAGGGACAAAGAAGTGAACAATTTTTTTTTTCTAACATTCACCTAATACAAGGCCTATATTAACATATGAAAGGGCAAAAAGTGAACTTCTTAGGGCTATGCTGGAAAGATAAAAGCTAAATATAATCTTGAAAAGGCCAAAATTAAATTAGGGAATAATTGAATTTTATTGGTAATGATTAATGTTCTTTCTCTTGGTATTGAACATTATAATTACAAAAATTCATTGCCTGAAAAAAAACAACACTATTTTCCAGAAATATCCTAGTTCTTGTTTTTCAGTGGAATACTATCTTTGTTATATATATATATATATATATATGAGACAGAGAGAGAGAGTGTGAAGAAATTCTTGGTTTATCTGGGAAGTGATTTCACAATAAGTTCTGATGTTTAGTCAACTGGACAGATTTTGAGTTGACTTATTGTAAAATTAACCAACCAACTTTCTCTATAACATCTTCCAATTATTTTTAGTTCAATGCTTAATAAACAGCACTTAGATAATGTAAGATTTAATTAACATTTAACCCACTTTAATTTTATTAAATTCAAGTTTCTTAAAAATTCATAAATAATTTTGGATCCATTTCTAATACTGTCAACAATATGTAAATCGAGATGGATAAAATAATCAAACTCAGAGTTTAAACCTAAATAGAAATAGTAAAATTTATTTGAACATCTTCAAGATTAAGATGATTAATGTAAGCTTTCTTTATATTCAAAAATAAAAAAGTAATATGATTGAAAGAAATATGCCTCTCTCATGTTTTTTCAAAAATACTAAATTTTGGTCATAAGAAGTTGAAAAATACTGTGGACTATATTGTAGAGATAACTAATTGAAATCAAGAGGCTAACTTCTTTCTGTAACATCTTTCTGTTATTTTATGTTCAGTGCTTAATAATCTGCCATTACATTTACAGATAACAAAATGACCCTAAAATTTATTTCATGATTATTTCAATTATCATTTCAATATTGTCACTGATAGATAAGTCTGAATGAAAGATAAGATTTTTTTGAAAATTACACTGCAGAGTTTCTGTTTATCTATCTATTAGTACCCCAGAGTGTCTAAACATACAGCAAAAATAAAATATTTTATGTTTAAAAAGTGGCTAAATTTTTGTGATTAGTCATATTGCTTTGTGAATACTTCTGTCAAGTAATGACTATGATTTTTTTGGTATTAGTTATAACGAGACCAAACATAAATGAATTGGTTTGGTTTGGTTGAGTTTTATGGCATATCAACCTTGGAAGGTTATCTAAATGCTGATAACACTTTACTAGTTAGAATACAAGTCCAATGAACATCTTTGATATCAGAGACGTCACTGCAAAGAGGCTCTCATGCCACTTTGTAAGGACAGACTTTTTTTGTTGAATAAAAACTGGAGAAAATTAATTTTTTTTTTGTTGTTGGAGGAAAATGGTTTTAAGTGAGCCACTACTGCAAGAAAAAAAATATTTAAAAATATTTTTTTTATAAAGGCCAAATTCTTTGATGAAATTTAGTACATAATTTGGATCGATATTCTTGAAAAAGATTTTTCAAGTTTACTGCAATATTTTTTTTCTTCAAAAATGTATTGTTGGTAATATTTTTCCTTCTAAAATATGTTATGGCAATAATTTTTTCTCTTCAAAAATGTTTTGTTGTTACATTTTTCCTTCAAAAATGTATATTTTTCTATAAGATTCTATTTTTGTATTTTCATAGTGTTTTAACTCCAGTTAGGGGGTTAACTATTTGCCCATAGTTGGGACCTTAACGGGTGCTACCACTATGAGTCTGGGTGGACCTGACAACAACAGCAATTAAGAGGTGGTTTGATGCTTCTCACAAACTCTCAATCAGAGGCCTTGCTGCTGGATGTAGTTTACCATCATACCAAGGGCCACATAATTGCATTAGGTTAATTTCAAAAGCAGTTCATGTTACAAAATGAAGAGGCAACAATATTATCAATTTTACTAGTAAATAAATATATTTTTATTTGTAACAATTATTATATCTCACATTATACAATATTATTTAGAGCAAATGCAATAATAAATTAATAATAACTATAGTTTTTATTATACATACTTGTTTCTTCCACACATTTTAAAATATGTAACTGCAAAAAACTATTATATATCTGTAGCTCTATGCTACTAATGTGGTAACAATGCACCACAGAAATAATAGAGAGTTAAATCAATTAAGTATTTATCTCTTAATAGACTTGTTATCTAGATATAGATAGAAAGAATAAGAAAGAAAAGTTAGCAATTTCTCAATAAACTTATCTTGAGATAGATGGATAAAAAAGAAGTCACCTCTTCCTCTGTAAACTAGTAAAGAAGAGATAAATGAATCTTGATTGCTTTCTTACCTGATACATGACATCTGGGCTGGTCTGCTGATCCTTTACTGAAGCTCCAAGGTGACACTCTCTCCTAGATGTTGTTAATTGACTGTTTTTAGACATATCTGGATCCTTTATACGTGTGGATGGAAGATCAGTACAAGAGGTAGCCAGGTAAGAAGGATACATTAACTGTCTCTGCTCACACTTGGTTGAAGAATGCATTCGATTGCGATGTGATATGTTTTTGCGGTTTGAGAATTTCAGATAACATATTGAAATGATCGCTGTGATGACAACGGATACTGATACAGCCACTGAAACAATAACAATCAGAAAATCTAGTTGTATCTTCTCATAGGCTTCATCAGTCTGCACGTGCACAGCGTTTAGCATTTCAAATGTCTTATTGCTCACAGTGAGTGTCAAAATCAGTGTAGTTGTTGCTGACAGAACTGGAGTGCCGCTGTCCTTGACCACAAACTCCAGCTCATAGGAACCAGCATCTTGTTGGGTGAGCACCCGAGTAAATGTTAATAAACCAGTATAATGGTTAATAGTAAACAATTGCTTATCATTGCCAGCAGTTATTTCATACTTCAGGAAAGCATTTTCCTGGCTGTCTCGGTCAGAGGCTTTCAAAACTGTAATGTTCTTTGTATAATGTGGATAGTACAACACATCCAAAGTATAGGGATTAATACTGGGAAAAGTGAAATAAGGGGCATTATCATTTTCATCCTTTACCTCAACAATGACATTAACTGTATTGTTCAGTGGCGGCTTACCATTGTCTTTAATGAGAACTTGAAATCTATAAACATCCTGAAACTCATGATCCAAAGACATAACAGTTGATATTAGTCCATAGTCTGTTATCTGGAAAGGAAGAAAGTGTTTATCATTGGAAAGTAAAGAGTAGGACAATTTACCTCCTGGTCCCAAGTCAGGATCAGTGGCATTAATAAAACCCACAGAATATCGTGCATTTTGGTTTTCTTGAATCCAAAACTTAAAGGTCTTTTTTGATATTTGTGGTTGCATGTCATTGACATCCATTACCTGGATTAGAAACTTAGTCTCGCTATGAAGGGGTGGTGTTCCATTGTCCTGGCAGACAATAGAAAGGCTATGATGTTGTTCTGCCTCCCTGTCTAATGGCTTTTTGACAATTACTTTGTATTTCTTTGTACCCAAACTCTGAAGTTGAAATATATCATGATGAAGTATACAGTTAACCTCTCCATTCTGTCCAGCATCATGGTCAGTAACTCTTACATAAGCAATAAAACTGCCAACTTCAATATCCTCTGGAATGGTTACTGTGTTTCCTGATGATGCTGAGACAAAATTCACGTCTATTGTTGGAGCATTGTTCTGCTGGTTTATCACATTCACTAGAACCAAAGCTATGGAGCTTAGTGGAGGAGTACCTCCATCTGTTGCTTCCACATATAATTTATTTGTTAACTCTTGCCCTAATGTAAACCTCTTGCTTAGAAATATCTCCCCAGTCACTTTGTTTAACTTAAAGTGGGCCTTGGCCACATCGGAAGTCTTTGAACTGAAATGATAAGTTATTCTGCCGAATTCCCCAGAATCTAGATCCCTGGCTGATAGAATGAGTATTGCAGATGTTTCACTTGGTTCATTCTTTATAGAAACATTGTAGACCTTTTGGGAAAATATTGGTAAATTGTCATTAACATCCGTTATATCAATGTGAACATCCAATGTGCTTTGTTTTGGTGGTGAGCCTCCATCCTTAGCAATAACTTGGACATCATAAAAATCTTTAAGTTCCCTGTCTAAATCATTTTCTAAGTTTATAAAAAGCTGTGAAGTTCCATCTACACTTTTGGAAACTGACAAAGTAAATGGTTCATGCCTTTTCTTTTTCAACATGTAAGTAATCTGTGAATTCTGTTCCCCAATATCTTTATCAATGGCATTTGGTATCAATCTTCTTGCCTCTTTTCTATCATCCTCTGAAAATTCAATATTCACCTGTTTTACAGGAAATTCAGGTTGATGGTCATTAACATCTTTAAGTCTCACTTTGACTTCAATAATTTTCATAAAGGATGTTGCCTTCTTCACAGCAATTTCTACCATTCGAAAGCATTCTGTGTTGTGTTTGCACATTGATTCTGTGTCAAGAGTGTGAATAGTATAAAGTTTTCCTGTCTTTTTATCAACACTAAACAACTGGGTGCCACTAACCTGTCCTGAATCAAGTTGGCTGAAGGTGATCAAATTGCGATCCTGGTGTGAAACACTGTCTAGAAAATGTGAATCAGCTGCCACGTTGCCCACCAAAGTGCCAGGCCCTTTGCCTTCTTCCACATCATAAGTAAGGTCTTCACACACAACACAACTGGACAGCACACACAGTACCAGTAGACACACTTGTAGCACCATGCTCTTTGTTGATGATGTCACAAGAAGCAATTGTAAAATCCATCCAGAGCATAGATGTTGACCAAAATTCTCGTTGCATCTGAAGAATAAAAAAAAATGAACATAAAATTGCTATTAGTCAAGAATTATTAGTAAACAAATTTTAGTGTTTTGATCACTTGGTTGTTGGGACTATCTGCACAAAAGCTTAGCTTAGTCTGGTGCAGGGCCTCAGTATGTCACTCACTAAAAGTGAACATACCAGCAAGGGTTTTTTTGTTAAGTATTGTTTTTCAATGATTTAAAAGATTAAAATACATATTAACAAACTTTAGCTTAGTCTGGCACAAGGCCATAATAGAAAAGCATCCATTGAGAATTTAATGCAATGGCAATAATCTCTGTTAAACACTATTCAGTGGTTTAAAATATAATGATTATCAGTGTGGCAAGTGGAATCAACAAGCAGAGTTCAAATCACTGTCTAGTTTTTTGCATTCACTTTCACACAAATGACCTTTAAATTCATGAATTCATCTCACCCCAGGCATGGGCTAAATAGCAAGATTAAAAAGACTCTGGTCTTGAATGGCTACCAGTATAACAGAAGGAAAATTCTGAATTCAAACTGTGGAGAAGGCATTGGGAAATCACTCCACAATGTTTCTCAAGAAATCACTGCAGTTCACAGATTAATAAAGAATTAATATGTTATCCCTGCATCCTGAAAGGACAAGAGTATTTATTTATTTCTAATAATTTGGAAATATAAAAAAAATCAATCAATTTTTTAATGTTCCCAGAGTATTAATATTGTCAGACACAGAGGAATGAAAAACTGAAAAAATAATTTTTAAAAAGGTAAATTTATTGTCTACTGAAATGTTTTGTCAAATTCATTTTATTTTTACACTTGGTTTATCCACTAAATAAAATATATTTCTTAAGTTCTTAAAATAGTATGTTGATTTTAGAGTGAAAGCTTTTGGATATTTTTCATAGTTCATGATTATCCGTAGATTTTATCATCTGAGGATAAGGAGGTTTTACATTGTCAGTAATCAAAATGGCAAAATCGATGAAATTACTTCAGCTTTACAAAATAAAATATACCATTTTCAAAGGTTTGTAAAAGGCAAAGAAAGAACAGTTTTATTCATAATAAAAACATTTTTATATTTCATTGTTTCTACCTTGCTTCAGATTTACAGCTTAATACAGTTTCAAAAACAAAATTTACACATAGTTTAGTTAGTGAAAAAAACAAAAACATTCACTCTTAATGATGAACAGGGTCTCTAAAAATATTAGTTGCCAGGAAACGAAAGGTGCCCACCCACAACTACAATGCAGTCATTTAATTTAAAAAAAAGAAAAAAAGTGTGCATGTACTTTACATTAGTGGCAGTAGATACCAAATAATTAAGAATGTTAATTGATTTATTTATTTTAAGTAAATATAGTTCAACACTAAATTTACACATTAACAGATAGTTCAAAAGTACAATAGAGAATTTCATGCTATATTAAGAGCAATTGTTTGAGTTCACTAGATAATTGTTTGGATATACTAATGATTGATTCTGCATCCAATTCATTTAACAGTACATTTTCAATGGACAGCAGCATCTATGGTTCTAAATTCTTCATAAAGAATGAAATTTTTAACCTTGCCTTTGTGATTTTTAGCTTAAAAAATATCCTTTCACTCTGAAATTGAAATCAAGTTCTTATTGTTTTTTATTACTGAAACAGTTGACTGCGTTTGTTTATTTATTGCATTTTTATTTTATCTAGGGGTGATAACTCACTCGATCAGAGGCCTATTTGATATTGAGCAAGCTGACACTCTGGTTAGTCTGTTACTGTACAGTCTTAGCTTTATTGATAACTCATTCTAAAAATTAATAATTCCAAATGTTAATGTTATTCAAAATACACAGTAAATTAGTGAATTTAATGTAGAGATTTTAGCTAATAGTTTTTTGCGGCCACAAAAATATCTAATACAATAGCAACATAAACATTAAAACATATCTAAAAAATATTTATAAACCAATAACATGCAATAAAGTGCTAACATCTTAAAACATACCAATTAAACTGTACAATACAAAACCGCAAGATACAAATTAGAAAGGTTGTTTTAATAGTCATTATATTTCAAGTAAATACTGCCAAAATATCACACAAAGATAGTAGGAGACATACCACCTGGTATTTTAGGGCCAATTAGAAGTAAATAAAATAATTCTGGAGTTGATTTCTTAGAATAAAAGGTATAAATATAGTCTGGACCCAAGAAAGAGACTCACAAATGCTATCAAAGTCCATGTCACTCGACTTGCTGATATTCAAGACCTTATTTACACTGACATACTAAAGCAATGTTCGAATCAGCAACATCGAACAAGCAACAAAAGACTGTTGTTAGATTATGGTGCCACCATACACAGTAAGAACCAAATTTTACCTATCTCCCTTATTCATGTTACTACTATGAATGAATACACATACTGACTATCACGCAAACACATATGCAACCACATTTCATTGTTCTCATATACATATACAATACAATTTATATTCTATCCTAAAAACTTTATTTAGAATAAAAAAAAGAAATTACTCAATACATTTAACCAACTTTTTGTATTTTTTGTATAAAATTATTGTTATTTGCTCATACTATATTGTTTTTTCCTAATGAATTTTATTATTTCAATGAAAGTCATGGGATTATTTTAAACTGCCAAATTATAAGCAGTCCTGAAGCAATATTTTAACTTATTGAATTGAATCTTGACACTCCAAATTTTCATGTTTAACAAAAACTTGCATAGAAGGCTTCATCCAAATAATGACCCCAACATGATTAACTTGTGAAATCACCGAGGTGGACAAACAGAGTGCACACATGTACGTACTTTAAAAATAATATAACAAAACACAAATACTACGAATGTTTAGTTGGCATCAGTCACTCTGAATTTACATGCATATAACTCCCACAACATAATGTCATGGTTTATATAAATGCAAGCCATATTCAACACAAAGTAAATTGTTTCAACAAGAGCCCAGTATTGCTATTTAGTGGAAAAACTACTAGTGGATGTCAAAGAAGAGATTATGGATTTACTCAAGACAATGCCAGAAGAAAATTGCTTTGATAAATTGAAAATGATCATTATTAAATGAACTGGAATCTCAAACAAAACACTATTATGTGACTTATTTAACCAAGTGAAGCTAGCTGACTGAACTCCTTCCCAGTTATTGAGACATAGGAAGACTATTTTAAGAACCAATGTCATAGCAGAAAATATTCTAAGGAGATTATGGTTGGCAAACTACCCAACACAGTGGCACAAATTTTAGCACCCATGGCAGAGGAAATGGAACTGGAGAAACTTCCAGATTTTGTTGACTGGATACACATGGGTTTCAGAGACAGGGAGTTGAATGCACTGACATCACAACCTATGAATAAAGTGCAAAACGAGCAATTTGAGCAATTGCAAGCAACAATTGCAAGTTTAGCTAAACAGGTGCAGTCACTTTTGAACCTACAAAGACAACAACAAATTCCACATGAAACGAGAAAACCTAAGTACAGACAAAAGAGTAGCAGCAGGATTTTCAGCAATGATAGAAGGAGATGGAAATCCAACTTTGCTACAGCCATCATAAATTTGGTACAGGGTTAAGACGCTGTTTAAAACCTTGTGCATTAGTAAACATGGCACCCAAAAAATTAAATTCCAGCCAGTTGAGATGATGACTGTTACTAGACTCTCACAAAAGTATCGTCTGTTTTATATTCAGGATAGATATCATGAATATTATTTTCTAATAGACACTGGAGCCAGAGTCAGTGTTTTACTATTAGATTAAAAACAAAATTAAAAACCAGGACTTTACAAACTTACAACTGCTTTCTCACCAGAAGTATAATTTTGGTGAGAAAGTAGTGATCATTGACTTTGGGTATGCAGTGAAATTTTCTGTGGGTTTTCACTTAAGCTAACATTACTGCACTAACATTAGGTGCAGCCTTTCTAGCTACATTCAACTAATTAGTCCACATGATCACTCATTCCATTCTTGACAATCTGACAGAACTTTCTGTAAAAGGAATTTACTTCCAGTACCAGTCAACCAGTCCACTACAATTAGTACTGTTCTACTACAAGATAGCAGTAATAAAAAATTAATACTAAGATACATGAAAATTACCTAACTTTTTAAAAACACGGACACAATTAAACACAATGCCAAACACTAAACAAAAACAACAGGACAGCAGGTACACTCTATGCCGAGATGACTAAAACCTGACAAATATAAAATAAACAAGGCAGAGTTCCAGCAAATATGACATTTGGAAATCATATGTTCATCTAAGAGTGCATGGTCATCACCATTGCACATGGTTAAAAAAAACAACACAAAGACATGGCATCCTTGCAGTGATTTCCGTAGATTGAACATCAAAAATATCCCTGACAGATACCTAATCCCACATATATAAGATTTTGAAATGAGTCTTGAAATCTTGCATTTTCTGAAAGCTAAACCTTATGAAGGTGTATTACCAAGTACAAGTTGCCAAAGAGGACATCCACAAAACTTCTTTAACGACATTGTTGAAATTATGTAAGTTTGTGAGAATGCCTTTTAGGCTATGTAATTCCACTCTGACCTTCCAGAGAATAACCGAGGAATTATTTAGAGGTTTTCCTTTCATATATGCCTATATAGACAATGTTTTAGTCACCAACATAAATGGGAAGAAATTAACCTACATATAGAACAAGCTTTTCAAAGACTTTCACATTTTGAACTCAAAATTAATGTCTAGATATATATTTTTGGAGAACCAAAACTAAATTTCCTTGGACATGAAATTGGCTAAGGTTGTATGTGTGGTGATACTGAGCAAAGCGAGGGACCGGATGTTTGCACTCTCATGACCAAAAAGCAAATGAGCAAAACTTGTCAGTGCGCATCCTGGCTCCACGCAAATGTTTCGGCTGAAAACTAAAAATTAATTAAATATCAAATTCCAGTTCGCGAGTCTACACAAATTTTATTTATCGGCCAACGAGAAGCCCAAAATCAAATATGGATGTGAATTCCCAAATGATCTGTTGCGATCCAAAAAGACGAAATAAAAAGCCAATACAGAAAGCATCGACAGACAGACACACACAGGCAGACTCAAGAGAGACGAGTGTAATTAGTATCTCCCTTGACCGACGTCAAGCGACTTACTATGCTTGCCGCCCTTCACTCTCCTTTTCTTCTTCACTGTCTCAAAACTACTTACTGACCAAAGGAGCGTATACATCAAAGACATTCCTTATTTACAACACTCCCACATTCATATGCATAAATTCTTTTTTCAGCATTTATTGCCATGAACATTTTAATGTCCGTTGGACCCATCTTTAAAGGATTAATTGTAAAAACCTTAATTGATATGTGTATATATAAAATGTTGTTTCTAAACTCAATTTGCTTTTCTTGATTTATAATCTCTTTATGACTTATAGTGGGCGATCTACAACATGGCAGAATTCCGTTAATCTGCAACAACATACAAGCACTCTCCACTAGAACACATCACCACTATATATGTCATCTTTACTGGACAAAATAGAAGCAATTACCAACTTTCTGCAACCAACATCACAAAGATAATTGTGAAGATTTATAGGCATTATCAACTATTCAGTCAGTTAAGTGCCATACGTGATACACACATGGGCGATCATGTCTCGAAAGAGACATGACTGACTGGGCAGACGGTTATCCCACAGTAGGTTGCCATTGCTTTCTGTGGTAGACTGGTTGCCGACCAAAGCTATAGAACCCAATCTGTCCTGCTATTTAACCCATAACTGGAAGGAATAGACGGATTAATACCTTTCCCAAGGGTATTTGTGTGTAAGTGAAGGCAATGAATTCAGCTGGAATTCGAACTCGACTCCCCGATTTCTCATTCCGAGCCGATATCCACTGGACCACAACAACTATTACAGAACATTTATACCCAATTGTTCAGTTGCGCTATCACCTGTGACGAATCTACTCAAGAACAAGAACAAAAATCTCTTGAAGCATTCAACAAAACCAAAACATCTTTAGCTAACTTCACTTAGCTGAATTACATCAGGGAGAGAGAGGAAATTAAACTTACACTCATAACTGATGCTTCATCAACAGCTGCAGATGTGATTATACGCTAAATCATGGACAAACAAATCCCAATCATATCTTTCTTCACTATTAAACAAAACAAGGCACAAACTAAGTATAGTGCCTTTTCTAGGGAGCTATTTGCAACATATATTTCCATCAAACATTTTCAACACCTCCTTGTGGAGGGGGAGGCAGAGATTTCACCATATATACAAATCATAAATCATTAATATATCCATTGCACACACATTGGGAAATCAGACATCTTGATTACATCTCTCAATTCGCTTCAGAGATATGAAAGGTCAAGAAAATATTAGTTCTTTATAGTTATTTGAATCTCAAAATAATTGCTAAAGAACAAACCACAGAGGCTTCATTATAAGAAGTACAACAAAGCATATCACTAAAATTAGTTGAACTACCTGTTCTATACAGTGATACAAAATGTTGTGGTGACATTTCACAAACTCAATCATGACCTTAAGTACCACCAAATTTGCGATAGCAAGTAATTTAACACTTCCATAAATTGTCTCAGCTCGAAAAACCTGCAACTGTAAAGTTAATTACTGAATGTTTTGTTTGGCCAAACATGTCAACCGACATAATAAATTGGACAAAAATTTGTTTATCATGCCAAAAGAAAAAGATAAGTAAGCAAACCAAATCACCTGCAAACACATTCAGCACACCTGATGCAAGATTCACCAACATACTGTACGGCCCTTACCTTGTTCTTGAGAATATACATATATCTTAACTATGATAGATTTACCCGATCGCCTGCTGCAATAGTAATCAAAGATATCACAGCCACAACAATAGCCAAAACTATGCATACTGACTAGATTGCAATATTTGGAGTACTTTCAGCATTCACAACAGAGGATATAAATTTCAGTCTATATTATTTAGAAAGTTCAATCACCTACTTGGAACTCGACACATAAAAACTACAGCTTATCACCCTTGTGCAAACAGGATGGAAGAACGTTTCCACAAAAAGTTAAAGGAAGCTCTAGTGGAGAAGCAAAACAAAACTGATTGGGTAGAGAAATTACCACTGGTACTTTTACCGATTGTAAAAAAGGACTTAAGTAGTAAGTGAAATGGTTTCTGGCTCATCCTTTACTTTAACTGGTCAATACTGTGATGACAACACAAACATTTTGCCTACAATAACGTTTGTACAGGACCTGAAACACAGAATACCATCATTAACCTTTACACCTACATGGAAAACAAACACAAATATATCTCTACCAAATGACCTTTACACCTGCATAAATATATTTATAAGAAATGACACTGTAAAAAACATTTATGTTCAAACTACTTAGATTCATACCAAGTTATTAGAAGAAAATATTTTATAATACTGCTGGAGATCGAATTAAACTGGCTTATGTTGATAACCAATTCTTACAATAGCAACAAATAGAAAAACATGGGCATTAAGATTCAGATATCAATCAAAAAAATGAACAAACAAACATCTGCAAAGCAGAGGACACCTCAGAAGAAGCAATAACAAAGGATGTTACAAGAAGATCTAGGAGACATGCGCATTGGTCAGAACATTACAAAACATATCTGAGATATTAAATTATTGCTTCTTACATATCACTAAAAATAAATCACTAATGATCCATACAGTGCCTTTGACATATACATTAAAATTTCTAATACAATAGCTCCATAAACATTAAAACACACCTTCAAAATGTTTATAAACTGATAATACACAATAAAGTGCTTACATCTTAAAATACACCAATTAAGCCACAGAATACAAATGAGAAAGGCTGTGCTCAGCAACTTAGACATATTTGGGAAAAACATGAGAGTAATCAAGAACCTCTACTGGCAGCAAACCGCCTGCATACGGACAGAAAACAAGTTCAGTAAATATACAAAGATAGAAGGAAATGTAAGACAAGGATGTGTCTTTTCACTGGATCTATTCAACTTATACAGCGAGACTATTCTGAGAACCCTAGAAGGTATGCCGAGGTTCATCATTGGTGGCCACGATCTGAACAATATAAAATACACAAATGATACAGTGCTGATAGCAGATACAGAAAGGAAACTACAAGACCTCCTACAGGAGGTAGCTGAAGAAAGCAGAAAGGACAACAAATAAACTACAATAAAACTGCATGGTTGTCAGTAAAATGAGGAGCCCAAACTTCTAACTACAGGTGAGGAATACTAAAATCAAGCTGATACAGAAATTTAAATACCTGGGAAGTGTTCTAACAGAAGTCGAAAAGTGTGACACTAAAATCTGAAGGCAAATTGGCATGACCAAGAATGAATTCCAGTAGCTGAGTATAGTATTAAGAGAAAATAAAATTTTGCTAGAAACAAAGAAGAGAGTACTGGATTGCTATGGGATGTGTATTCTTCAATATGGCGCTGAATTCAGGACAATCTCCTCAGAGAATACGGAAAGGCTTGAATGAACTGAAATGTGGTTCTGCAAAATGATGCTGAGGATACGATGGACCGAACGTGTGAGCAAGGATAAGGTTTTGAAGAGGATGGAAACGAAAAGGAAACTTATATTTAACATCAAGATAAGAAAGATGAAGTTCCTGGGACAAATAATGAGAAAGGAAAGCTTGGAGAATCTGATACTCAAAGGTTAGATAGAGGGCAATAGAGACAGGGAAAAGCAACTCGTAACGTACTTGACGAGCTTGAACAAGTGACTGGCAGAGCGGGGTTTGGGTGGGGTAACAGGAAAAATGCTAAAAGCCACTAGAGAAAGAGAGATGTAGAAGACCATGATCGCCTATGTCCTGAAGGGACACAACACATAGAAAAAGAAGAATTTAGGTAGATGCCGCCAAAATATCGCACGGACGTAGTAAGACATACCACGTGGTATTTTAGGGCAATTTAAGAGTAAATAAAATAATTCTGGTGCCGATTTCTTAGAAAAATGGTTTAAATAAATATCACGAAGTCCGGCCCGAAGAAAGAGACTCACAAAATCCATCAAGGTCCATGTCACTCTAACTGTTGATATTCAGGACATCATTTGCGTGCACACGCAAAAGCAGCGCTCAACTCAGGCACGGACGAAAACACAAAGAGACTGTCGTTAGACTACGGCGCCACCGTGCACAGTAAAAACTAAATTCAACCTATCTTCTTTATTCACATTACTAATACGTACGCATACACATACTGAAAACTGACTCTTTTACACAAACACAGATGTAACCACATTTCACTGTTCTCAAATATTTATGTAATACAGAACTTTACTAGCAACAACGACAAAGACATTATTCATTTAACCTGTGGTGATACCGACCGAGCAAAAGCGAGCTGACCGGATGTTTGCTCTATAGCAACCAAAAAGCGAATGAATGAAAATCATCTTCGCACAGGTGGATTTGCGCAGATGTTCCGGTTGAAAAATAAAAATTAATCAAATATCAAATTACCATTTCGCGAGTCTACGCGAATTTTATTTACCAGCCAATGGGAAACCCAGAATCAAATACAAGGATGAAATTCGAAACGAACTGCGTTTTGATCCAAAAGGCAGATATAAAAAGCGGTGACAAAGCATCGTTAGACAGACGGGAAAATGAGAGGAGAAGAGTGTAATTAATATCCCCTTGACTTAAGTCGAGCGGCTACTATGCTGACCTCTTTCTTTCTCCCTGACTCCAAAGTACGTATTGACCTCTTCAAAGACAAGCCTCAAAAGTACTTATTGACCTCTTCAAAGACATTCCTTAAAGTACTTACTGACTTACTGACCTTAGGAGCAGCAACTTCAAAATGAACATCCCCTTACCTTCAAGCCGCTTCCACATTCCTAAGCCTTTAATCTCTTTCAGCTCATCATTATTTGTCATGAATAATTTAACCTCCGTTGGACTTATATTCAAGTATTATTTTAATTGTAAAACATAAATTGAAATGTCTATATATAAATGTTATTTTATACTCAAATTGCCTTTCTTGATTTTATAATCATTTTATGAATTATAGTAGGCTATCTTCCCACAAGGCAGAATTCCGTTAACCTGCCCGGTATACAATTACCCTTCATTTTAACGGAATCCTACTACTAAAAAGAATAAGAGAAGATAAGATATACTCGCTATAAACCATCTTCTTGCATGACTGTTGCATTTAAGATTAATGTTATTTGTTCATACTATCTTGTTTTTTCCCACTGAATCTTTTGAACGAAAATGGAGATTATTTTAAACTTAAACGGCCGAATTATGAACAGTCCTGCAGAAATATTTTATGCTATTGTATCGAATTCCGACATTCCCTGAATTTTGTCGTTTAATAAAAACCACAGTAAAAGGATTCCTACAAGTTGAATAATATAGGCAGATTTATTTTTTCATACTCTGTGTAATCAACGGCATGAGTATATATACATTTTAGGGTACTGATAAAAAGTTGTATAAACTCTGGACTAAAAACCAATTACGTACTCTTGCCTCTCGAATAAACGCGAGTTATCTAGTAATAAATGGGGTTTTAAATTTGTCCAAATTTAACAAATGATATGGGAAATCAAAGAAAAGAAAATATTTTTTAGAAATCAATAAATATTCATTTGTCTCATACGTTGTTTTTTTTTTGTTTTTTTGTTTTTTTTTTAATCATATCACCTCGAGCAAGGGGGTAACGCCACTGATGTGCAGGGGGCTACGTAATAGTGAAAAGATTGGAAAAGAGAAAGCCGGAAACCACATCCTAAACAGGGAACAAGGGATGAGCCTCTTCACCTGTTCAATAGACGAGGGTGGAGTGTGAACAGGTGCTGTTATGAAATTTTCACAAACGAGAAAAAGACAGAGATTATAACAAGCATTCAGGAGGATCATTTAATTTTGAAAAATTAATAAGCGTACCCACTCGTTGTTTATTTGCGAGACATGAATAATGACAAAAAAGAAAATACCATTTGATTTTGATTTTTAATATTCCGTAAATGGACATTAGCTTTTGGTAAATACAAATGAAAAGCACCAAATTTTTGTTTTCATCAAATATGTTAATTAAGCACTATTAAACAAATATACAAGTTCACTGGTTTCACTATAAAACACAAAGTGCCTCGACTTGGATATTTGCCAATGTCATGTGATCAAGGATTACTGAAGTTAAAAATACTCTTGGCAGTTTTGAGAGAATCAAAGATTTGGCAGGAGAAATTGCTTCATTGAATAAGATCTTTGAGTCTCAAGCAGGATTTATGACAAAGCAAAATCTGGCACAAGGCCAAAATTAAAGGGAAGTAACTGATGATCATAATGATTAGTTAATCATTAATGATGTTAGTTTTTAAACTTTATTATAAATAAATTTTCTTCTCTAAGTTTTGTATCGTATCACTTCACGATGTAGGCGATTATGGTACTCCACAAGTTCCTACCCCGTTGTAGCACTTAGCAATGTTTTCCTTTTTACTTTCTATCCAACTCTGTGTATTCATTTTTAAACAAACTTTTACTCGCTGTTTTCCCCCAGCATATCCTGAGTGTCAAATTCTCCAAAATCAGTTTTCTTATTGTAACTATCTCTTTCTGATCATCAAAAAACTTAAGTGTTGAATGACATCCTTTATGCCAAATTATAGTTTGTATCAATAACAAAACGTAAAAAAAATTAATTATTTCTGAAACCCATTTCTGGAACTCTCGCATTAATAGGTTATTTCTGCATTTTACTGACAACTCTGACTATGAACTCTTCTTCCCTTAGCTCTCCTGTACCGAAAGTTTAATAAAAGATTTTACTTCTTTTTTGTATACATCTAACCCTTCTTCCACAGCAGTATGTCAACTTTAACAGGTTATGAGCCCAGGAGAGATGACGGAAGTTGTTGGAACAGGCTCCTATTCAACGGGGACGAAGAAAAATATGAAATATGGGAAATAAACTTCTTGGCGACCAACGTAAACTCGTCTTAAAGGACGTTATCTTAGGCACCAGAGGCGAAGAGGATACTGAAAGGAACGAAGAAGCCTATTCTGAGCTCATACAATTCCTAGACCACAACGAAAAATATGTTGCTAATAATGAAAGAAGCCTCAGGCAACAGAAAAAAAGCCCAAAGAATATTACAAAGAAAAAGGAAAACCCAGCGTTATCTCGCTATACAATGCGCTAACGTCACTGAAAATGGACTAACCAAAGCGTCATCGAATACGTAATAAACACGGAAGCCATGTTAACTTAATAACCTTGACAAATACCAAACAAATAGTGGACAATGTCCTGATTTTCGCAATAGTACATAACGGCTTACCGGAGTACTTCAACCCTTTTTCCATACATGTGACTCACAACAGCAAAGAACTAATGTTCTAGGTATTTAAAACCGAACATCGGAGTTTTGAAAACGCTAAAATAAAAACAAACCAAGCGTAATAAGGCTGACTACCAGGTACCTCATCCTCAAAACCGAAGAAGGAAAACCACACCGGACAAGAAACCTCCTGTTTTACATGTGGCGGAAAGGAAGATGCGGCCAAAATATATCCAAATAACTACAAAGAAAGAAAACAATGGTGCGACTACTGCAAAAGCAACACCCACAAAAAGGGAATCATGCCGTTATGAAAGAAGAGACATCACGAAGAAAGTACTTGACATAAGAGAAAGCTCATTTGCTTTCAAAGTAAACGACTACTATAGACAGAAAACAATAATACCTAAGTTGATACAGGAGCTACATCTCACATTATCAAGGATATGAAGAAATTAAAAAAAAAAGACAAGACGAGACATTTCAGCCGGAAAATGATGACATGGAGCTAGATGATGGAATTAAAACTAGCGACATTGCACTGAAATGGTTTGCCTACCAGATATAGATGAAAAACACGTGATAGTTACACTCAAGAACGCGCTATACACTCCACTTAGGATATATTCTCTGTCAAGATTGCGACTACGAATGGAGTGACAGTCATTTTTAAAGAAAATAAAGGTAAACTGATACACAAGAAGAGAGGTACAAAATTCAAATTTACATGTCCACAAAATCTGTATTATTTGACGACCGCAGAGAACAACACAGAGAACAGGTGACATGGTTTTTATGATATCGACACATGGAACGAAATACTGTAACATTGCAACTACGATGATCTTGCTAAACTTCCCAGCATAGTTGAAGGGATGAGAATGAAAGGAAAAGGTACTACTAACAAGGACTGTGAAATCTGCACTAAGGGAAAATTTTCCCAGATTAGAAACAGACAACCTGACATAAGATCAACATCCATCTTTGAGTCAGTGCACACAGACCTAGCTGGACCCATAGAACCAACGAACATAAATGGACACTATACGCTCTATCATTTACCGACGATTTCTCCAGTGCTGCATTATTTTATGTCCTCAAAAATAAAAATGGCACTGTCAGACACCGAAAAATTTATTGCAGATTTTTCTCTCTACTGTAAAATAAAAAGATTGAAATCGGCCAACGGCTCAGAATTTAAATCGAACAATTTTCAAACATTACTCCGTAAAAATAATATAAAACATGAAACTTCAGCACCATATCTCCCCCTCGCCCCAATCAGAACGGGATAGCAGAAAGAAATTGGCGAACACTGTTTAAAATGGCCGAGTGCATGATAGAAAGTGGCCTGCCAAAATACTTTATGGGCCTATGCTGTTATGACATCTGCAGTAATCCGCAACAGATGCTTCAAGAACTGCCTAAAACCGAACACCTTATTTCTCAATAATAGGAAGAAAACTCAACCTTTCAAGTATGAACATTTTTGGTTCGGTGTGTTATGCCTAAAAATACCGAAGAAAAAGTTACTCTCGAAAAAGTAATGTTAGTTGAATATGGCAGAAACAACCTTTCGTATCTGGTCTATTACCTGAAAATAGGGAGACCCTTAAATTGCAAGTTCATCACTAGCGCCGTTGAGCAAAAAACCCAAAGGAACTTGCTGAATGATGATGATCCTCCCCAAAAGAAGTACATAAAAAACTAGAAATTGAAAGAGTAACTAGACACCCAACCTAACATTGGAGGCTACTCACATACTGATTAGAATAACCATGCACACCGATATCCAAAAAAGGGGAGAAAGAATTCCTCGTTACCTAAATGACTACCTAACAAACGCTGAAGACGAAAACGGCCAGGCACTAATCAATGTTGATTACTGATACAGAGCTACATGTAGTGTGCCACAAACCTATAAAGAAGCTATAACCTACCTAAAGGCACCCTATTGAATCAAAGAAATGCAGGAAGAGATCGAATCTCTAAAGGAAAATGACGTTTTCAAACTGCTGAACCTGTTATATATCGCCGTACGACGACAAAACAACGAGAATACGCATATATAAAAATATAAGGTTATATTTTTATTACTGACGACGGACCCGTGTGGAATAGAGAATGGAAGAGTGAGAGCGCACATAGAATGGGTCGACGGGAGTGTAGTCTTGCCTGTGGTGTCTCTCTGCTTCCACTGGCCGTTCTCTGCTGGCGAATCCGTGTGTCGAGGTCTTTTTATAGTCTTCTAGAACCGGGACTTTCCTTCCGGTTTTGCCTCGCCCACGCAACGACCGCGTAATTCCAAGAAACACCTGTTCTGTTTGCCTCCGTAGTCATTTCCGCCGCTGTCGGAAATAAGGTCAAACGAGCCTGACTCATAACCCTGCGACATCCGCTCTAGGCCCCGACAGGATGTATTTCTCAAACACCTGTCTTGTCGTTCGCCGACCCCTTCACCGACGGGAAACACCATCGATTGCATCAACCTTCCTCGGGTGGGGCCAGATTGTTATATTACAAACCTACCTGAAGGCAAAAAGGTGATAAGTAGTAGGTGGGTTTTACATAATTAAAGAAAACTCAAACGAATCGCAAAAATACAAAGCAAGTTTGTTGTCAGGGGATACAATCAAATAAAGGGACTAAATTTTCAGGAACCTTTTTCTCCAACGGCAGATATTACCTCCATACGCTTATTAATGCAAATGGTTGCGCAGTAGAATTTCACAGTACATCAAATGGACGTAAAAACAGCATACCTCCATATCCCAAGTGATTAGGAATTTTTCCTGGAACAACCAGTTCTGTTGCGAGCAGTACTTTTCAGAATCAATTAATTGGTTTGTAGTACAAGATTCCGTTCCAATCACTCCCGATGAACAGTATGATTTTCTTAAGATGAAGACCTGCTTTTGGGGAGGTTAAAGTTGGCTCATGTCGTTTACCCAAGGATCTTTTTCGTTGAATATTGTAAAAACTCCCTTTCTCATCATCTGTCACAATTTGCTTTAAAAAGGGCGCATTTTTATTGCGTTTATACAGAAATTACAGATAGAAATGCAATCCAAAAGACGATTTCCACTCAGATCATGTGGTATCCAAACATCACATCAATTTGAGTACCCAAGCTTCACAAAATGCTCATGGATGGTGGATTTCTATAAATTTAGTGTTTCTGTCAATTCCTGTGTTGTGTAATGTGGGTTACTTTCAATCAATGTCTTAAACTGGTCGTCATCTGTAATGTCGGTCTACCTAAACGTTCTTCATCAATAAGACTACAATCATCAACTCTAAATTTAGCGAGCCACTTCCATGCAGTTCTGTCAGATAAAAAACCTTCACTGTACGCAGCAAATATCGTTTCGTTGCTTACCAGGCATTTTTGCCTTTACGGTAAAAAAAACATCAAGCATATAAAATACACCTTAAACCTTCCATTTTCAAAGGAATGCAAAATGGACATGCATTAAGTAATTTCAAACTTTCACAAAAGATAGTCTAAAGTGTGCTCTAATCGAAAATGTAAGCATTTTCTATATGCCGATAAATTTGACTTGTTCTAATATACTGGAATATGAACAACTACAAATCTGCATGAACTTTCTGGACAACCCGATATAATTATTAAACGACTAGCAGTAGAGCCCGGCGTTGCTCGGGTGTAATGAAGCTTTAAAACTAATCCATGGTCCTGGAGCTCAGACTCTTTGGACGTTGGCACGAAAGACTAAAAAGCAATAGTTGTTTCCAGTTAAAGCGAAACCGTAGACTGAAAAAAAAATGAATGGATGTAAGTCAAATTTTGATTCCCTCGTATCGATATCAAATAAGTTTTTTTCGTCGTAAACTGAATTTTGAATGCTAAATAAGTCCTCTGAGTAAATGGTATCATGGCTGAGACTAAGAACTACAATTATATCTACTTAGAGCCAAACCCGAAGTAAAAACTAAAATAAAAGGGCTGAAAAACTCATTTTGATTAGACTCGGTAGGATATCGATTTCCAATATCGGAGTCAAATAAGTCATCCAAGGATAGAACTGCAACCTTGAAACTTCTGAATATCGTTTCTTATATCTTTGTCTATGAGCGTATCAAATTTGATTAAAATCGGACCACTCCTTCTATAACCCGATTTTTTCGATTATCGATTTTCGATATTTGTCGGTGGTACCTCGACACAAAACCTAGCTAAGAACACTCGCAGACGCTTATAGTACGACAGTGTAAATTTTCAAGAAAATCGGTTCTGCCGTTTCGGAGTTTATAGGTAACGGATACACACATACAGAGACAAAGTTCCATTTATAAATAAGTTTAGATTAGATTAGATTTAAATTTTATAATTTTCATTTTATGTTGGACATTGAAAGGTTAAGAAAATCCTCAAAACTGTCCATATGTGAATAGACTGGATGCCAATGTGCAGGGCCGGTGCAAGTGTCTCATACTCCCCCACTCCAAATCTATTATATATTCCTCCTATACTCTAGTTACTACATCTCAATAAGGTAAATTGCACATTCTTTTGAACAATAATGGATCATGTGCAATTAGGGGAACAGTTCAACTACAAAAATTGAAAATAAATGCAATGCATCTAAATACAAACTAGAGACATGTCGTAACTGATCTTTCCACCAAATCAACAGTGTTTTGCAGCATTTTTGTAACACTAATTTGAGATTTTGTTTTTTTTTTATAAAAAGTTGTATAATTTAACAAATTTAACATTGTGCATAAAAAATGTAGTGAAGTTTTATAGTGTTTTTTTTTTTTTCGAGATATAGCATGAACAAAATAAATTCATGGATTTAGGCAAAAATTTAAATAGATATCCCAGAATGACGTCAAAATATGCGAAATTTTCATTCTTTAGTAATAGTTTTGCTTTTTTTTTTTTTTATAAGCGTTTCACCCCGAGCAAGGCATGTCACTGCCACTACTGTGCAGGGGGCTACGTAGAGAGGAGAAAGGCTGGTTAAATATAGGACATAACAGAGGGTGGGTGATAGGCGGGTGAGGATACCGAGAATGAGGGTTGGGTAGATGAGAGTGTTGTGAGAATAGTTGGGAGTTAGTGTGATAGGAGGTGTCTATTGACCCTACATTTAAACACCTGGAGATTGTAACTGTCGGGAAAGCAGACTTGTGGAAGGGAGTTCCACAGGCGGGAAGCGCGAGAAAAGAAGCTGTTGGAGTAGAATTTACGGTTACATCTTATTTGTTTAACTGTAAAAGGGTGGGACCTAGTTGCTAATCTAGTATCTCGTTTTAGTTTAATTTTTAACCTATATAAATGTAGGTAGAAAAAAGCAAATGTTGGTAAGATAGAGAGAGTCACAACCCACTGTACAAGTAACTGAATCAGGTTTGGTACAGGAGTAGTAAGCGTTGGCTCGATTTAACTGATTTTAATGTCATATTCATTCAGTATTTACGCTATTCTGAGTATCCACATATACTTTTTTTTATTATTTATGAATTACTATGCCGTTACAAGAAAGATCGTGGAGTGGTTTTCCCTAGTGTTTTCTGTGATTTTAAATTTAGAATTGACTTGCTTGTAGACTATCCGTCAACCAAGTCTCGAGATTTCAGTTAGCCCTTCTATTTGAACCACACCCGGTGGGAAGAAGAAATATATTTCCCAAAAGCATTTGTGCGAAAGTGAACAGACTAGGACGGAACTTGAACATAGCTCGCTCATTTTGAAGATTACATACAAGATCGATTCCAAATGTAGCCAACCATTTTGAGTATTTCGAGAATCGGTTGCGTGGTCTTGATGCAACCCGAGAATCAATTAGAAAGTGAGTTTGTGTACTGTGTAGCTATAGTTAACATTATTACAATGAACCTGTTCATTCTTGGCGTATCAAGATAAGTCTTTGGCACGTTTTTCAGTTGCACCCTCGCCTCCACCAAAAATCGTGGTAGAAAGAGAATGTTCAAGGCCATAAATGAGATTAAGATGGATGTTATAATACAATTGATAGCAATCTTAAAAGAACATTTAGCAGAAAAAAATTGTAAATTAGAAAAGGCGCTGCGAAAAATGCATGAGAGGGGTATTTTCTGTTGTAGTAAATATAGTAGCTTCAGCTTGTAAGTAGGAAATAGAGCTTAATGGTTGATTGCCTCTATCTATCGTTTTTACATTTTTTTAAAAATTGTCATCACCCCATGCAAGGCAGTAAAGCCACTGAGACACAACAGTTTACAGTGTGTTATAAAATTAGGAACAGAAACATTAATAATGAGCGGGAAGAGGAAAGAGTATTTAGAAATACAATAAATAAAGATTAAAACTGCATTTAAATTTTTGCAGATTACAGTTGGCTGAAAAGTATGGAGCCAGAAAGAAATTCCACAATCGAGAAGTGCGGGAAAAGAAACTGTCAGCATAGAATTTACGGTTGAGCAACATCAACTGCAAATTGATGAGAAATCGATGCCAGTCTAGTACTGCGCCTAAATTTATAAAATGTAGTTACTAAAGAGAGGAGTTCATCCGAAAAATTACCAAGAAAGTATTTATAAAAATGTCACAGAGGCAACTCTGCGGCGGTGGGTAAGTGATTGAAAGCGAGCCGCCAGATCAGGACCAATAATATTGCGGATTCTTCTTTTGATTTTATCAAGGAGCTCAAGGTAAATAGCAGAGGTACCTGACCATATGTGGCATCAATATTGTAAGCATGGACGAATAAGTAGACTTATATATAGATATGTAAGATACATTTTACAGAAAAAAATGTCTCACACAACACAGTGAACTGATTTTCGTAGCAGCTGACCTAGCAATGGATTCAATACAGTCTTTCAACTTGATGTCAGCTGAGAATGTTAGCCCAAGAAGGTGCAACGAATTTCTGTCTTGGAGGTTAGCATCACACATGGAAAGCAGAGAGTGGTCTCTCAGATGATTAATGGAGATTATTTTAGTTTTGGAAGCGTTCAAATTAACATATCTATTTGTTAACTCTGGCCTAATATAAACTTCTTCAAAAATATTTCCCCAGTAATTTTGACTTAAAGTGGGCCTTGATCATGTCAGAACTCTTTGAACTGAAGTAGTAAATTTTTGTCGAATTGGTCAAAATTTATTTATCTAGTTATCAAGAAAATAAATAATATTTTAATTTAAAATAGATCATATTTTTTAATAAAGTACGAAACATTTGTAAAGTTTTCATCTGAATCCGTTTCTCAAATTTTGATAGTTTTTTCTAAAAGAGATCTTTTCTAAAGTGCCTATTTTCAGAATCATTGCCCTTAGTTTTATATTTGTTTCACCATATTAACAGAAAAGGTAGAATTTTCAAGTGTTGAAAGCCAGGCTATCGTGACTTTCATGGTCTTATAAAAGAAAACTCCAAAGATCATCTATGAGTGCATGATGCAAACGCTGGGTGACAAATGCCTGTCATACTCAACATTGAAGAAATGGTGACACCATTCAGAATGGAGATTTTGAGACCCAAGATGCAGCACGGTATGGGAAACCTTTAACAGTGTCATTTCCAGCAATTTTTATCATATTCATAACCTAATTTTGGCCGATCGACGAATCTTGGCGAAAAGAATTACTGAGACACAAGAGATATCCAGGAAACGAGCTGGGTATGTAATTCATGAATAGTTGTGCATGCGAAAGCTGTCAGCCAAGTAGGTGCCAAAATGTTTGAATGCCGATTAGAAATGATATCGCGTAGATATATCCAAGTTGATTTTGCAGCAGTTTTATGGATCCAGGGATTTTTTTGTACGACTTGTCACTGTTGATGAATATGAAACAATAGTAGGAACTAAAATGACACTCAGATTCTCATGAGTGAAGAAATTTTAAACGCGAAAGTCAGCAAGAATGGTCATGGTCATGAGTATAAGAACAAAGCAGTAGCCTATTGTAAACAGAACAAGTAGAGAGGTAGCTTTAGGCAAAATATTTTAAAATAAAAAAGTACAGATAGTCGGAAAATAAAAAATCAGTTTCAACTACTATTTGTGAATGTTTCTAAAAATTTAATAAAAAAAAACAACAGAAATCTTCAATGACCCAAGACAAATTGTATAACCAAGTAATATTGTCAATTGCGAGAGATTTCAATGTAGATAAAATTAATCAAAATTATTACAAATAAATAAAAATTAATACAAATGTATTAAAATTTTAACAGAGATCTACAATGATCCAAAAAGATTCTATAAACAAGTAATATTGTCAACAAGTGGGCCCGTGCCGTAAAAAACGACAGCAAAATATTTATATCGATATGTCGTCTAAAATGACGGCAGCATATGTATATTGATGTAACAGCTAAAAAAAGTTATCCAGTACTCAACAACATAATTATTGCAAAAAACAAAATACTAAGGCACTACTAAAGAGTAAACACGCAGTAAGTGCTTGTAAGCTTCTGAATGTTGAATTAGGAGTACTAACCCGTCGAGGAAGGGGCGTTTAACTTACCTTGCCCCGAGCGCTGGCAACCCACATTAAGCCACTGAAATAGGGAGGGTATTTTCATGACTATCTTCAGAAAGGTCAAACAGTTAATGCAGAATATGATTTTAACTTACTGTACCAAATAAGATGACGGTGGAAGAAGCAGAAAAGCGTTCCCTTTGGCGGGAAAATGCATTTTTTAAAAATCATTTCACTTCAAGAAATGCGATAATGCTACTAAGACGCAAGGTGTTACCGACAGTGAAAGAAAACGAAAAGACTTTAGTGAGGAGAAGGGACAATAAAAGAACAACAGTCAAGAAAACAGAAGATGGCGATTGATCGAAATTTTGGCTGAACTTAGGTGGGAGGGAAACAAGAAACTAGAAGAGATTTCCAGAGGTACAAAGTGCAAGTGAAGAACAAAACTTACTGTTACATCTAGCTATTTCAACAGTAAAACGATGAGACCTAGCTGCCATTCTAGCAGTACGCTTAAATTCATTCAGTCGAGGTATGAAAGAGGAGTGCTCATTTGAATAATTGCTATAAAAATGTTAATATAAAATACAGAAGGGAGCTACGTCAGGGCGTTGGAAAAGTGACTGAAATTAATATGCTACTACTCAAAGAATTGAAAAAACGTTGAAAGTGTAGCAAAATCGCAATTTTATATGGTGAATGACTAAGTGTTGAAAAGAGAGTTAATAGTGGATGAATTGAAGTTGCTCCAAACAAAAAATGATAAGAGTGAATATACAAACAATTTAGTAATTCACAAAGAAATTGAGGCAAGCATAAAATGGTTGTTCTACTATAATTTTCGGGTGCTGATTTCAAATATAAAATCCGTTTTCAATTATCACCTATAGTTTTTGAGATATACATGTATGTAAATTTATATGTACATTCATTCAAGCCTGTTATATGCGTCCTATTTATGACATTGTGTTCTATTTGAAATTTTAAGAATTCTGTTCTTTAAAAAACATAATTATGTAATGACCGATTTTGGCCGTCAACGATCGGTTTTGTGGGCTTAGTTTAATTGTGACAAAATGAAATCCTCTTCAAATTCAAATGCTCAATGTGTATGGACGTAGCGATATATCTGATCAATGTTTATTTTGTTCAAATTTTTGTGATATAATACATATATCTATAATAGCTCCAGGCACCAAAACACTAAGAATGCACAAACAAAGCAAATTCTCTCTGTTACATGAGTGGAAATTTCACGACAATTATACAGCGCTGAAAAATAACTCCCCTCCTGAGAACTGCTTACTTGCATTATTTTGACTGTAAGATTGGAGATCAGGGCATATCTTGAGCCTCCACATTTGTTGAAAACCCTGTTACAATGCACTAACTGAATGGTTTCATGGCAAGAAAGCTTTCAAATTTGCTGTCCCGATGGTCTGTAGAGGGCAACGAAGACATATAGATGATTGTTTTGTTTTTTTTTAGTCTAAAAAATACAACTGGTTTTAATGCTTCTTCTAAAAATGAATCAAATATCCTACCTCCCTTCAGGTATGAGACCTGTTTCTCACTCAGGTGATATTCTTGTCCCTACAGCCCCAGTACATTTTATTTCCTCAACGCCATAAGAATTGTCTTCAGTGGAAAATTCTGCCAAGTCAGTCTCTTCTGAAGAAAATGTCTCTGTTTATTCAGGAGCAAACAGACGTGAGTCTTACTGGATCCCTTAGGGCGGCCATAATGAATTTTTCCATGATTTGTGCCTATCTAAAAAGCAGTGAGAGGTCCTGGCATCCCGGTCACGGTAGATATAAGGATCACGAGTTTCATGACACGAAACAATGATTTCGCCCCATTCTTCGATATGGAAAACATGATTGTCCTTGGCTTCCCACACAATCCCTCAAATTGGCGCCTTTTCATAGACTCTTTCAAGGAAATTCTGAAGGCTGCGCTCTTGAACAATAGGAAACTACCTCAGCAATCCCATTGCCCACTCAGCTCATCCGAAGGAGTCGTATGACAGCATGGAATTCTTTTGGGAATCTGTCAATTACAAATAGTATAACTGGATGGGGTATCTGTAAGAACCTCAAGATCAGTATGTTCCTTATGAGTATGTAAGTGGGTTTAACGAAGTATTGTTGCTTTTTCTGTATCCGGGAGAGTCGAGCTGCGTCCAAGCATTATTAGCAGTAAGAATGGGGTCTAAGAGCACTTTTGTGCATGGGGAAAACAAAGTCCAAAACATTTCTGGCGGGCATGATAAAAGTGTTTATCCACCTCTTCATATCAAGCTTTATCTAATGAAGAATTTTGTGAAGGCCCTGAACAAAAATGGTGTTGTCTTCCAACATTTGTGCACTCTGCGCAAGCTATGAGTTCTAATAATCTCAAGGTAAGCATCTTTGTCGGACTTTAGATCTAAGATCTCAGATAAGGTATTTGAAGAGTTTCTTACTTTAAATGAACTGAGAGCATGGGAAGCATTTAAGTCAGTCTGTGATGGCTTTCTCAGTAACACACGGGTACCAGATTACCAATAATGTATTTAGAAATTGTTACAGGCTTATGGGGATATGGGGTACCAAATTTCATTAAAAATTAACTTTCTCCACTCCCACTTCAACCTTTTTCCTCCGAACATTGTGTGATGAGCATGAGAAAACTTTCTATCAAGATATTACTAAGATAGAAAGAAACTACCAAGGGAAGTGGAACCCGAGCATGATGGGCGAGTTCTGTTGGATGCACCTGCGCGACATACAATAAGAAAAAAACATGAGTTCGTTCCCCAAAACTCACTTCTGTCTGCTGTACTGTGATGTGCATGTATGGTATTATCCAAGTAATTAAGTTCCGTCAATGCCCTGTATCAATATTGTTGCTTTTTTAATATGCCTTTGTAATAAATAAAGTATTCACATATTTTAAATTTATATGCAGTCTTATAAAAATGTGATATATGAAAGCAGAAAAAGTAGATAGTGCGAACAAAACTGTTCATAAGTTTTAATTCACCGCATTATAATAAGTAAAAAAAAACATATTCGCATGGTTGCCTCAGATAAAAAAAAAACATTTTGTAAACCAGTGATGTACATTTAACAACAACATGGTTTATTGTCTGAGCAATAAAAAAGGTTAGAAGAACTTGAAATATAAGTGTATTTAACTGAAGCTCAGTATGGAGAAGTGTCTATCCATTTCATGGCTCTCGGTCAGTCCTATTTTCTTGAGCTGATAATGTTTCAAAACCTCCTTTTAGTTAATATGTTTTAATAAAAGTTAGCAAAAAATGGGTTGCAATGAATTTTCTATCAACAGTCTGGAAATCTGTTTAACCGGATAAAATTCAATTAGACTTCTTCCAAGTATTGCTTGACAGACAGACAGACAGACAGACAGACAGACAGAAAGAGTGGACATAAGAATCAACAATGCATGATTACTGTCCAGTTCACATTTCCTATATCTACAAAATCTCCTTTTATCTTATTTATTTTACTCTATGTTAGCACCGTTCGGACACGAACAAAGGAGTGGGGAAAAAGCTATTTTGAATTCAGAGTTGATTTTCTTCTTAACGCCGTCACCCAAAGCTAGAGCACACATTCTCTACCACTATTTAACCTATAGCTGGTGAGAAGTAATGAATTCGTGTCTTTCTTAAAAGCATTTGTGTAAAAGTGAACGCAACAGACTAGGCCATCAGTTGAACTCAGATAGCCGATTCCATTTTCCGTACCGAAGACCGTAACTTAATACGCAGAGTAATACTTTCATTTACAATAATTAAATACTTAAATAAACCACTGTCTGACAAACATTTCGTTAGAAGCAAATATGTGGTATCTATCGTCTTATATGGCAATGAATGTTAGATAAAAAGAAGCAGTAGAAATGTGGTTCTACAGTCAGTCAGTTATACACGCTTGGGCGATCATGTCTTCAAAGAGACATGATTGACTGGGCAGAAGATTATTCCGTAGTAGATTGCCATTACTTTCTGCGGTAGAATGGTTACCAGCCAAGGCTAGAGAACCCAATGTGTCCTGTTATTTAACTCATAACTGGGGTAAGAGACGGATTAATACCTTTCCCAAGGCTATCTGCGCATAAGTGAATGCAATGAATTCAGCTGCAATTCGAACTCAGCTCCCCCGATTTCTCGTTCCGAGTCAATATCCACTGCACCCAAACGCACACAGTAGGATAATGAAAATTCCATGAACAGAGTGAGTAAGAAAGAAGGAAGTCTTAAAAAATGACAGAAAAAAACTTAAACTCAAAATAAATATAAAAAAAAACCAACTGAAATTCATTGAACACATAACGAACACTGCTCACACATCCTTTATGATATAAAGTCATTGCTAAAATCTTACTACAGAAATAAATAAATTGCAAATAATCTGACACTAGAAATGCAATAGAAATAAATTTACTATAGAAATTCACTGATATTTACGAAGAAAGGGATTCCAGTTCTTAGGATTTAGCGCAATCATTACTGACAAAATAGGACTATTATTTGTTTCACTGTCAATTATACTTGCATTAATTCCTTATTAATTACCGTGCATTTCTGTCAAAAACATAATTAGCAATATTATTACTCCTACAATTTCGGTAAGAATTTAAATGACAACAAATATGTGGATAAATATTTCATAACAAAAATACACTCTCAATATTGTTACTAATATAATATAAATTTAAGAATGAAAATGAAATGAAAAAGAAGATAAAGAATATTTTCTATCTCTTAATATTTTGCTTGGTTTACGGTTTATATATGTCTCTTCGGATCTCGGGGTTACATTTCTCTATTCCTATATGCACCTTCGGATTTCTGTGTCACATTTCGATATTCCTATATGAGACTTCGGATTTCTGTGTCACATTTCGATATTCCTATATGCACTTTAGGATTTCTGTAAAATTTGCTCTCCCTATATGCGTCTTCGAATCTCTCTTTTACATTTTGCTATTCCTATATATGCTTTCGGATTTCCGTGACACGTTTCTGTCTTCTGTTATTCCATTACTCTGCATGTCAAATCTCTTTATCTGCTTGATTTTGATGTCCCCAATATGTAGCTCACATTGTAGGTTGTCTCTTTTGTTGAAAACCACACGTTCTTTGTTTTACAGTTATTAATCTTCTTTTTCTACCTCGTAAAAGAGTTATTTCAGTTGTTTCTCTGTATGTCACCAAAACAGTGTCATTCGTGTTTCTAATGTTTATTAAATTTATTTTTACCAATAACAAATCAATGATGTCTTATAATATTCTTATTACTGCCACTCTGTATATGTTAAATCTAAAGAAAAATGGATCTTTATCTTACTGAACCCGTTCTCTCTCTCTCTCTCTCTCTCTCTCTCTCTCTCTCTCTCTCTCTCTCTCTCTCTCTCTCTGCGTGCAAGCTGTTTGTTTCCAACAGAGTTTACGGATTACTCAGATATATTTCTGATGTAAATCAAACTTTCTCATACTTCAAGTAAGTTTTAAATCGTACCTTATCAAATGCCTTTCTGTAATCTATGAAACAGAAACATATGATACCATTTTGGTCATAAAGATATATCATTTAAAATTTCCTATATTTACAAAGAAAATATTCTTCAGCATAGGAAAGGGAGATTTTGTAGATATAGGAAATGTGAACTGGACAGTAATCATGCATTGTTGATTCTTATGTCCACTCTTTCTGTCTGTCTGTCAAGCAATACGGCTTTCGTTTCTCCGGGCAAACTGCTGATGTACTGACAGGAATTTCGGAAAGAGTCTACAATGCGCTAGATGAAAACAGTGAAGCTCGAGCTGTAGCGTTGGACATCTTGACGACTGCTGACAGGGTCTGGCATACAGTTATTTTCCACAAGCTGAAAAATTACGGTATCGTCTTCGGACACATTTTTAAACTGATCGAGCCTTTCCTATCAATTCGTAAAATGAAAGTTATCCGGAATGGCCACTCGTTTAGATCCTTTCTTATTAACGCAGGTGTCCTCCAGGACTTTATCCTAGGTCATACGTCATTTTTGATTTTCACTGATGACCTTCCCGATTATAGCAGTTCTAAACCTGGCATTTGCGCTGGCGACACAACCATTTAGTCAACAGTAAGGTTAATTAGCCTGACAAGGTCAAAATGTTAGCTGATGTCCAAAACAACCTCGAGATTGTAGTTTGCAGCGTAAAAAGAAGGCTTGTCAATTTTAACGCCTCCAAAATAAAACTTTTCTTCATTACTCATCTGAGAGATCCCTCTCTGCTTTCCATCAGCATTGCACCTTCTCGGATTAACGTTTTCAGCTGACATGAAGTGGAAAGACTATATTGAATCCATTGCTAGGTCAGCTGTTAAGAAAAGTGGTTCACGGTGTCGTAAGAGTCAATTTTCTCTGTGGAATCGATCTTGCATATCTATAAGTCTACCATTCGTCCATGACTAGAATATTGCTACCACATAGTGTTCGGTGCCCCTGCTATTAACTTGGAGCATCTTGATTAGATCCAAAAAAGAATCAGCAATATTATTGGTTCTGATCTGGCGGCTAGGCTTTAATTATTTACCCACCGCCATAAGACTGCCTCTGTGCATTTCTTTTATAAATGTTCGAGTGAAATCTTCATTATAGTATGGAGACTTTATGAATTTAAGCGCAGTACTAGACAGGCGTCAAGATCTCATCAATTTATAGTCGAGATGGCTAGATGTAGCCATAAGTTCTAATCTAACACTTTCTGTTTTCACACTTCTAATATATATATATATATATATATATATATATATATATATGCATTGTAAACGATTTTATAGAAATTATAGTTAAGAATTTAGACAAGCATGATTCACAGAATAGAGCCATTATATGTATACACTGCCAATGATTTTACAGTAAAAATGCATTGTAAATTGTTTTATGGTAGAAACACTGAAAATAAAACCAAGAATTAAGGCAAAAATTACTGACAGGATAGTGTTATTTTGTGCATAATATAATTGCATTGTCAATAATTTTACAATAAAATATACAGAAAATCATGAAGAAAGAATCTGTCAGTAACTAAGAATTAAAACAACTGCAAGTATTACTAACGTAATTAACATAGTAATGTATTACTAAAAGAATAAATTGATAATAATTTTATTCCATAAATGCATTGAAAATCAGAAAAAAATCTCTTTTCATTGGTCAGCGATTAATGTTTACTGACAGAATTAGGCTATTATTATATTTATAATATTCTTGATATTAAAGATGATAAAGTCGTCGGGTGTTGTTGAATTCTTGTTTCTAAATTATCAAGTGAAAACAAAATAAAATACAATAAAGCAAAGATGTAATTTATTTTTCCATATTTCCCATCCAGATCATGCACTGGCTTTGAAATGCAATTGAGTGTGACCCAGGATTCCACAAATTCTTTTGTTCTAAAGAACAGAATATAATATTTATCTTCCTATCATTGCCACACCCACTCGCATCCTCCACACCATAAAAGGGAAGTAAAAAAAAACAAAAACAAAAACATAAACGAAACAAATCGCAAAACTTAATTTCACGAATCCTAATCAGACACGACCCCAATCCAGCCTAGCTTTCAATTGATTTCCAAACAAAATCCAATATCTTGCATGCGCCATTCCGTTATTCCTTCTCTTTGTTTTTATCGTTGTTATTGTTGTTATCATTTTTTGTTTTTTTTTGTTTTTTGGGTTTTTTTTTTATAAAATAACAATTGTCAAAATGCCAATCTGGAAATTCTTGCTGCTTTCAGAATATACACTACTTTCCCAACCGCTCTCAATCACCACTCCCTAAACCCTAAATCTTTCTCTCTCGCTCTCTTAATTTCACTTCTTCTTCTTCTTCTTCTTCTTCTTCTTCTTCTGTCTAACACCTCTGATTTACCTTGGCACACGAGAATGAATTAGAATCGTGAGTAATTAGTTAAGTCTAATTAAACATAAAGAGATCTAGAGTATTGATTTGCGGGTTGGCTGTAATTAGAGCTTTTTCCTTCAAGGAAGAGTCGGAAGCTAAGAAAAGTGGAAGAGAAAGAGAGAGGGAGAGAGAGAGAGAGAGAGAAAACGGAGATAAACAGAGATAGAGATATTTGAGAGAAAGAAAGTGTGTTCAGTTTAATAGTCATTTTCTTTCATGGATTTTATACTCCCTATTTCCTGCCCTTTGTTCATCTCCTCCGGGGCAACTAACTTTTCCTTTATCACGATTTTCAGGTTTAACCATCCTTTCATGTAGAAGAAAAAAACAGTTAAGGAGGGAAACAAACATTGAGAGTAAAATAAAGTAGTAACGAAGTGAATATATTTGGTAGAGAAACTGCATACGTTCTTTCTTTGCATGTAGTACTTAACTACATAGAGCACGTAATTATGAAACAATGGTTAGCAAACTAACCTCGAAGATCATTATTATCCAAAGATATTCAGTTGTTACTGGAAATGACAGACTAAGCTAAACATTTTAGTGCCTTGCCGTAAAGTTTTGGTCATCAAAACAACCTTGTTGGTCATGAGTTTGGTTTAGAGCTTTGCACTCGTGACTTTGTGCCCTTTTAAACATTCAGGTAGCACCTTGTAACGGAACAATGGTTACTAAGATAACCTTCTTTTTGTGCCATATCACTTCAGTACATAAAAGGTCTTGACTCTCCACAGATCCTTTTTCTTTAGTAGGCAAATGAATGACAAAGTGGAAAAAGTTCTATGTAATTCTGTGTAATGCTTTTCATCCTCCAAGGACTTACTCGGACTAAATTACTATTACTAAATTAATTGTTGGTAGAATTATATATTTGTAGGAATGGAAAGAGGAAGAGATAAAATAAGCAAGCGTCAGTGATGTTTAAAATTTTAAATTCTTAAATTAAATTAATTTTTTAAGATATGTTTGGACATGTAGTTTAGCCGATTTTCTTTTCAGTTTTCATAAGGATTTGTTTTTATTACTTTTATTAAGTATACCACATTGTGACAAAAGAAAATTTGCCAAGAAAGGGGGGATGTAAGAACCTGGATATAAATTTACCATAGAAGATCTAGCAATCAAAGCACTTTTATATACTTTTAAAAAGTAGGTACCTCCACTAAATCACGAAAAACAGCATAGTTACTTTCAAACTGAATTTTTAAAAATGAAAAAGTTTTCTTGAAACTTTTATTTTAGTTTTAATTGAAAGCTAAATGATTAAATTTACTATTTCCAGTAAGCAAAATACACTGGTTTATTTCAAAAAGAAATTATATTGATTGGAATGTAAAAGTTTGAGTTCTTTTTTTTTTGTCTTCAATTTTTGAATCTGCCGCCATTGCGTGTGAAATTGTTTTCTCTTTTAATTAAATTTATCAAAAAAATATTTGAAGTTTATTATCTGTGAATAAACTGTTATGTATTTTAGAAAAAGATAGCTGAGAATTTTCCTGTTGCTTCTTTGCGTTTCTGAATTCAGAATTATCTTTCTAGAATGGTTTCCGCCTAAGACTAGAGAGCCTACTCTGCTATTTAACTCATAAAAGAGAATCTTATTCTTTTTAATGCTATATCTCTTCGGGACTTTGACGATCATGACTCTCCACTGGTAACTTTCCTTTATTATCTGTGAATTGCCAAGCATTCTTGGGAAAGACAGCGAACTGTTTTCCCATTTCATTATCCAGTAGATTGTTATTGTAATGAAACTGATCCTCGTCGGCAAACAATATCCTTGCTTGAAAAGTATTGTTGTTGTTATTAACCTTGAAAACATCCGGTGGAGTATTGGACTGCTGCTTAACTACATTAATATTTTTTCTGCTATGGTTACCGTAATAAACATTTTTACAGCGTGGAGTTACTAGCCTCACGCTCAAGAAGTTTTGGAGTCAGATTTGGATTGGGTGTCAAACAAAGCTAGACAGTCCAGTCTATTCTGCTATTAACCTCTAACAGTGGGGAGAAGAGATGAATTCATATATTCTTAGTGTTTATACGAAAGTGAATACAACTGCTTAGATGAAATTTGGACTAGACATGTCAAAACAATGATTTTCGACAGTTAACCGCTACGATCACATCCTTAAAGAAAAAGATTTGTTCAAATTCAGTAATTACTTCTTTTAAAGGAGTTAATCGTAGAAAATTTCATTCTAATCTCACCGCACACACACACACACACACACACACACATATATATATATATATATATATATATATATATACGAGTGGGTCTGTGCCGTAAAAAATGACTGCAAAGTATTCATATGAATATGCTGTCTAAAATGATGGACACATATGTACTGGTGTACCTACAACTGAGTATCTTACATTAAGGCTTTATTGTCTCTCTAATGAAATGATCATGGCAGAAGGGATATATATATATATATATATATATATAATGTCATCCGCAGACAGTTCTCTTTTGCTGTATCACAGCTCCTCAGTACAATAAGACATCCGACCGATTTGACATCACTCAGAGATTCTACCTCTAAGCTAGCTATATTTTAGCGTGTTATATACACAATGTATACAAACGTCAGTAGCCAAGAGTGTTCAATCCATTGCTATATATATATATATATATATATATATATATATATATATATATACATTACTTTCTTTGAATGAAGTCTAACTGTTGGTATGTGGTAGCTTGTTATGCTTGTGCCATTATTTCTTACTGTTCATCACAGTTTATTTAACAAAAACAGAACATTTTCACGGTGTTATGGGTGATGAATTATTTCCTATCATAGAGTCCTATTCTCACAGCCAAAATATTGCAAGGCTTTTATTCTTCTATCACTATTTTTATGGCAAGTTCCATATCTGAGTTCTACCAGTTCAGGCCTTTATTGCTTAGATCCCCCAGGTCAGGTACACAAAGTCTAATTATCTGCATTCCCTTCCTATTCCATCAGTAAGAATAAAGTTTCATTTAGACAATTTCTTATCATGAATCACCACATTAAAGAACAGATTACCAAGAGGGTGCTTCCTTGTTTAATATAATCTTAAACTTTTCAAGTTTAGGGTCAGTCATTATTTATCCACCATATCCTTGTAATCTTCCAGCCTTACTTCCACCTCTTCTGTTCATACAATCATGAGTGGCTTCTGACTTTGTACTGAGCAAACAATAGTGATATAGGGTTTGATGGATGAATTGTCATCTAAATAATTTAAAAATGTTAACAATACTGACATCTCATTTTAACAGTTATATTTAGCAAAATTATACAAAACTATATTGAAATACTAAAAAGCAAATTTATTCAGTATAATGATCATAGGCTTTAATCTTGGCCTCCAGATGACTTCGGAATCTCTTGCAACATTTTTGTGCAGTCTGCTTTAAGTAGGTGAGTGCTGCCATAATCTTTGGATTCAGTTCATCTTTGGTGTTACAAGAAGCTTTGCTAGTCTCTCACTCAACTGCACTCATCATATAATAATTAAAGGGGTTGCAGTATGGGGAGTTAGGTGGCCAAGTGTAAGGAGTGATGTGGTTACAGAAATTGTATAACAGCCATGATGAGCTTCTCCTGCTTGTGTGGCATGGTGCAAAGTCCTGTTGCCAGACATAGGGTCTTCCAGAAGCTACCCTCTTGACCTAGTGAAGCACTACCTTCTCAAGGTACAATGTAGGCTTCTGTTTTCAATTTGAGGCCCCATGGGAAGATGAAAAGAGGTATGTTGCCACTACTAGTAATCACTCCAAACACCATAATGCTGACTGGATATATCCAACTTTTTCTGAATCTTCTGTACTACTTCAGATTGATACTCAAATACTCTGAAATGTTTGTATTGAAGCTTCTGGCATGAATTCCAAGCTGTACAGCATCTTACTTCCAAATTTCAGGCAGAATAAATTGCATCATGCTGCTCTTTTTCTTTTATGCATTGTTCAACTGATCCTTCTATACAGTGCAGTCAACAAAATAAAAAGCAAATGATGCATATGCAAAAAATTAAAATATACATTGGCAACAATTTACCAATCGCATCCTCTGTGTGTGTGTGTGTATGTGTATATATATATATATATATATATATATATATATATATATATGTATATTAATTTGGACATCCTATTATAACAACTACTCCAGGCTTAATGAAGATTATCTGAAATATAAGATAACAGATTACTGTATGTGTTGGCATATAAGAATCAGTATTGACATCTAATCTTAGAGTATTATGGAATTTTGCTATACACAAGTTCTGATAGTTTATGGCATCTGGATAAGCATCAGCTTCCTAGATACCTCAACTTTTTATAAGATATTTTAAGTTATTTTTTGGAAAAATAAGATTGCCTCTAAGAATATAAAATGGGATAAGGTCCACACACACACACATAGTGATAGATAGATATGTTAGGCAACTGGTTGACATCATGTAAAACATGTTTACTCTGTTTTGTTCTATCAAAGAACTTCATCTGACTAAAGTAATGTTCTTATTGATGGAATTATATTTGTGTAAGAATGAGAGAAAGAAATGTATTAATTGGTTATAATTATGTACTAAGAAGTTTTTTTTAATCATTTCACCCCCAGCAAGGCTAAAATGCCATTAGTATGCAGAGGGTTACAGAGTGAAAGTGAGAGAAAAGTGTCGGTATAGATGATATTGAGAAAAGGATAAAAGATTAATAGGATCCTGGAAGATGGTAATTGATGTTGCATCTAAATTTTTGGAAATTGTAGTTATCAGGGAAGCAAAGTAAATGAAAAGGAGTTCCACAGGTGGGAAGTACTAGAAATGAAAGTGTTGGAGTAGAAGAGATAGTTACATTTAATTATTTCAATGGTGAAAAGGCTTAAATTCATATTAATGGGGCACCAGGAAAAAAAAATCTGTCATAGCAGTTGCCATGAAAACATTTGTAGAAAAGACAGAGGGAAACTATGTCATATTGGTCAGAAAGTGACTGAAATTGAGATGCCAATTCAGGATCAAATATATTACAGATCATTCTTCAGATTTTGTCAAAAACCTCAAGATGAATAACAGGAGCATCTGACCAGATATGAATAGTAGACTTATAAATGTGTAAAATAGACTCTGATAAGAAAAAGGTTTTGGCATGACACAGTGACCCAAATTTCATCAGCAGATATAGCTATTGATCCAAAGTAAACATTCCACTTCAAGTTGGTTGAAAAAGTGAGGCTAAGGAAATTCTCCAGAAGACTAGCATCAGCCAGAGTGATGGCAGGCAGGAAAGTTTCTCTATGGTGGTTAAAGAGAGCAGTTTTGTTTTGATAGCATTCAAATTTACAAGTTATTTTCTGCTCTAGTTAACCATTGATTGGAGCTACATTTAATGAGCAGCAACCAGGTATACTTTATCAGCTTTGGCAGATTTTCTATTGAGATAGAAATAAATGTTGGTGTCATCTGAAAAAATGTCTACTTGGGAACTGATGATATCAGAAGATTATTGATGAAGTTCAATAAAATGGTAATAGGGTAGGACCTAGGAAAGAGTCATGGGAGATACCAGTGTTCATGTAAAAGTATCTGGAACCACTCCCATTTAAAATTACCTTCATTTGATAAGAAAAACTGAATTAAATCAATCATCCTTTAACAGAGCTTGGGTAGCAAACAAGCATGTCAAATACCTTTGAGATATCTAGAGTCACAGCTCAAGCATTGCCATTATTATCAAGAGCCTGAGATACCTGTTCAGTGATGGCCATTAGCACATCAGCAGTAGAAATGGCAGAATAAAAGCCATATTGTTTGTCAGAAAGTAGATTGTGAGAGGTGAGATGCTTAACCACTTCAGTACTGATTAGAGCCTTGAATACTTTGCTGAAAAACATAAGAGGATAACAGGGTTAAAGAAGTCAGAGGGTTCCCCAGAGTTCTTAAAAACAGGATCTACAGATGAAGACTTCCTCATGAGATGGAAAGCAGGAAAAAAGTTGGGAGAAGACTGAAGCCAGCTCAGGAACACATTTCTGTAAGATGACGACTAGGATTTCATCATTTCTGCTTGCTTTATGGGAGTCTAACTTAAAAATGATGTCTAAGACCAGAGATGATGTTATACATATATTACTCTGTACAGCCTCTATTCTAAGTGTTAAGTTGGAAGAGAATTTGTGAGTAAAGCAGTCAACCATGTCTGCTGCAGATCTCAGAACTTTGAACTGATTGAATAGAGGAGAAATTGGGGATTTGCTGTGGTTCAGCATACTCTAACATCAATAATCTCAAGAACCAAAATTGTGAGATGATATACAGTTTCATTTTATCAACAAACAATAACTTGGCTTCATTAAAGACACACTTGCATTCATAATATGCAGAGACAAAGAGACATCTATTGTCATCAGGTGTGTCACTCCAGTAAAGTTAGAAGAAATAATTCCTATAGGAAATAGTGGCTGAGCATGCAGGTGAAAATCAAAGAGATTTAACTTGGAATTTCCTTGGTAGAATGAAAGCATTAATGCTAGCTTTTACCCAGGAGGAGATCATGAAGGAATAGAAAGATTAAAAAAACTTTGTTTCAAGGGATATCACAATGGAAATGAAAAATGAATCCCAATCTGCACATTGATAACAGAGATTCTATTGGTAAAAGGTTCTTGGTTGGGGAGCAGAAATAGATGTTTACAGACACAACTGTGTGATCAGAATTGTCAAGAGGGCAGAACTGTAAAGCATAACATGAGTCAGGGATAGAGGTAAAAAAGATATCAAGAAGAAAAGCATGTCCTTTAGGGTTACTGGGGAAACACATGGGGAAGTCTATCACTTGCATGGAAGTTCAGAATTCAGATGCCAGCAGGGTCAATGACAGAGTGTTTAAGCACATGGCATGATGAGCATTAAAGTCACCGAACAAAAGCATATTTGCAAATGTGTGGGAATATTAAATTAAACATTTTTGAGTTTCAAAATTTTAGGAATATATCCAATTTGTCATTCAATTCATTGTTTTGATATATAGAAATTTCTATATCATATTCTCACACTCACAAACACACACACACACACATATATATATATATATATAAGAAGGAAAAAGAGAGAAAGAGAGCTTAAAAGTCAGTTTAGTATAGTATAATGCTAAAGGAGAAAGAAGAACTAATAAAATCCTTCTCCAAGATCTAATGTGTGCAAAAAAGATTAAAACACTATATTTTATAATTTTTTGATTTTTGTTTCACTAATTGAAGTTTTTAACCATTTAACACATCACTCAATAAATCCCAAGCCTAACTCATAAAACAACAACTTTTAGGCAAAATGCGACTTTATTCATCAACATATTCTCCTCCTAAGGTGATACACTGATTTCAATGCTTCTCTAACAATCCGATGCCTTTTTTGTCAAATGATTTGTCTTTTGCCTCAAAATACACCTCAGTTTCAGATATTACTTCCTCATTGACACCAAATCTTTTTCCTAGTGCATTATTTTGAGGTCTACAAACAACCGGTAGTCACTGGGGGCCAGATCTGGAGAATGGCGTGGATGCAGAAGCAATTTGTAGTAGATTTCATGTAGTTTTACCATCATTGTGATCGACTTGTAACACGGTGTGTTGTCTTGGTGAAAGATCACATTTTCTTCTTCATTTGTGGCCATTTTTTGTGATTACTTCCTTCAAACATGCCAATAATGCTATATAATATTTGCTATTGATGGTTCTTCCTTTATCAAGGTAATCAATGAACAAGATCCCAAAAATGGAGGCCAAAACCTTGCCTGCTGATGTTTGTGTCCTTGGTTACTTTGGACAGTTTTCACCTGCAACAGTAGCTTCACTTAAATAACTGTAATTTGTAAATTAATAATCCGATTGAGCCCAAATTTTGTCACATGCCATTTGAAGATTAGTACTCCCTAAAAAGCATATATATTGTGCTGCTTTCCTCTGACTCACTTTCCCTCTGTCCTGTGAGTATTAGATACTCTCAGCCCCCTTTCCTTATTACATGTCCCAGGAACCTCAGCTACTCTTCTTAATGGTAAGTATGAGTTTTCTTCTCATTTGCATCCTCTCCAACACCTCATCATTCCTCATGTGCTCAGTCCATGGTATCCTCAGCATCATTCGGTAGAACCACATTTCTGCTGCCTCAAGCCTCTCCTTCATCCTTGAAGAGGTTGTCTAACATTCATTACCATGCAGTAAAACAGATATCACATAGCAACCCATCACACATTTTTTGTTTTTTTTGTTTTCAATGAGATTTTCCTGTCTTTCAGTACTCACTTTTGAAATGTGTCCTTAGCTATGTCAATGTGTCTTCAGATCTCAATGTTGCACATTCTATTCTCTGGTAGAACACTTCCCAGGTATTTAAATTTCTTTACTTGCTTTATTTTAGTTTCTCCAGCCTGTAATTGGCATTTTTGGGGTCATCTTTTTGCTGATGACCATACATTCAATTTTTTTCAAAGTTTATGCTCAGTCCTTTCTTCTTGCTTTCTTTTGCTACCTTCTGTACAAGGTCCTGCATTTTCTTTTCCATATCATCCATGTATTTCACATTTGTTGAGATTGTGGCTGCTAATGATGAATCCTGGCAAGGATTTTATTTCTCTCAAAATTGTTTTGCTGTATAAGTAGAACAAATCCAGAGAGAAAACACATCATTGTCTTATGCCCCTTTCTATTCTTGTATACCTGCTGAATTCATTTCTTATATGTATGCAAGTGATTTACTGCCAATATAGGTTCTTGATTATCCTAATGTCATTTCCAAACATGCTGAGATTGCCGAGCATCTTGAACAAGTCTTTGTGGTGTACTTTGTCAATTGCCTTTTTATAGTCTATAAAGCACAGATAAAGATCTTTCTGCTTTTGTATTGCTCTTTCAAATATCTCATTCCTTCTTTTGGATGATGAGTTTTGTTATGTGGCTCATTAACCTGATTGTTTGGTGGAGTTCACATTCCTTTGTACCTAACTTCTTAGGTAGTTTTATGAAAATCAATCTACTTAGGTCCTCCAGTATACTGCCGCTGTCATAGATTTTGTTTATTATTTCTGTGATCCTGTCTATGTCAAAGTCATCTAAGGACATCAGCGTCTCTATTACAATAATGTTGGGTTTTGCTGCGTTATTTCTGTTCAACTTAGCCAGTGCTAATTCCACTTTGGTTTTCAATATTTCTGGTTCATCCTTATTTCTCTATATTGCTGGTTGATAGTGAAAGAAATCTTTGATATATTCATCCGATTTCTGAAGTATGTTTTCTTTTATCTAAAACACAACCATACCTATATATATATAGATATATATTCCAATCACATTCTATTTCTTTCATTTTTAAACCTTTTTAGAAATTGAAGATCTAAATACTCAGATAAATAGATTGAAAAAAAAAATAGGTAAGTAAGGCAAAAAATATAGACTCTCAATGCCCCTAATTAAAAATATAATTGTAAAAATTAGACCCCTTATTTTGAAGTAACTAGTAAGTTTAAGGGATGCACACTTAGCTTGGTAAACAATCTTTCATTTTATCAAATTTTACATCTATTTCCCTTTTCCTCTCTCTCTCTCTCTCTCTACTTTTAAATCTTTTCTCTTTTTTCATTCGTTTCTGTATAAGAAAACTAGGAAAAGATATATTTTAAGAACAAAGAACGAAAAAAAAACATTGAGAGCGAAAAAAGAAATAGGGAGAGTGGTTCTTGAAATAAAATAAATTTGTTTAAGTAGAGCCAAGTATGGGAGACTGATATTAGAGAAAGAAAAAATGCTTCAGAGATAAAAACAAATTCAGCTGAGAACTCTTCCTTGATAAAAGTGAACAACTGGCAATACAAAGAAATATCAAAGGACCAGAAATATTAAAATCTGAAGTAAAGTCAACTCTGGCCAAACTGAATAGAAACAAAGCAGCAGGACTAGATAGAAACTGTAACAGAGATGCTGGCAGTCATAGGTGATTTTGGTATTGTCAAGATTATAAACAAAATAAATAAAATATAGAACATTGTCGATATACTGGAAGGCCTAAGTAGATCCATTGTTATAATGCTGCCTCAGAAGCTACATGCAAATGAATGTAAACACCATCAAACAATCAGGCTAATGAGTCATATGACAAAAATCATCTGAATTCAGATGAATAGAGCAAGCAGCAGAATCACATTAGAAATAGGCACTGAACAGCATGGGTTCATCAAAGACTTTGAAACAAGGTATGTGATATCTATACTCAAAGTAATATTAGAAAGAGCAATGCAAACAGAAGATTATCCAAAAGCATTTCATAAAGTATATCACAAAGAAATATTTTAACTGCTATGTAACTTTGACATATATGGAAAGGATATTAGAATAATCAATAGCCTATACTGGCAGCAAACTACCTACATACAAATAGAAAGTGAATTCAGCAAATATACAGAAAATAGAAAAGTATGAAGGACAAGGATGCATCTTCTCACCAGACTTATTCAACCTATAGAGTGAAGTGATTCTGAGAGGATTAGAAGTCCTACCAGAATTCGTTACTAGCACCCACAATCTTAATGACTTATGATATGCAAATGATAGAGAGTTGATAGCAGACATAGAAAGGAATCTACAAGAACTTCTATAGAAGGCAATCAAGGAACGTGAGAAGAAAGGACTAAATATCAGTTGTGAGAAGATAGCATTGTTAAGAAGCAGCTCATAATGCAAATTTCAAATTTGCAAACAAGTACAAAAATTTAAATATCTGGAAAATGTTTTAACAGAGGATGGAAAGTGAAATACTAAAAACACTACTAAGAGCTACAAAGGATTGAAACTTGTGAAGAACAAGTTTGTCCATATCCTGAAGGTTTACAGTACACAAAAGAATTGAAATGAATCATAAGGAAAAGATGTGGGATAAAGAGAGAAGAAGCATAAGAGTATAGAAGAAATATTTCCTTTGTAAGTTAACTCTTTCTCTCTCTTTTCTTTCTTTTTCTCTATCTTTACTGATATACAATTTTTCCCTTCTTTCTCACATAAACACACTGCTCATTTTTCTATAGTGGATTTTGTATGTTTGTGTTTTGCATTTGTCTTGTCAAGAAACCAATACTGCCTGATTGAACATTACCCCTGAGTCCAACTTGTCTAATTAGAAACTCTATCTGGCTTATCACTCTAAATATTTATAGACTAAAAGAGAAAGGCACTACTGAAATCGACTGTTCCATTTATAAAAAAAATAGGGAAAAATTTGCAGGGAAATCATTTTTGCTGATTAACATACTTTAGACCATACTTAGGCAGCAACACTTTTCAGAAGAAAAAATATTGATTTATTATTATTTTATAAGTTGAGGTCCTCTTTATAATATTGATCAATCAGTTAAGTGCCACACTTGATACACACTTTGGCAATCATGACTCAAAAGAGACATTATTGACTGGGCAGAAGATTTTCCTGCAGTAGGTTGCCATAACTTTCTGTGGTTGCCAACCAAGGCTATAGAACCCAATCTGTCCTGCTTTTTAACCCATAGCTGGTGAGAGAAGCAACAGATTAATACCTGTTCCAAGTGTATTTGTGCATAAGTGAATACAACAAATTTGTAATACAATGTCAAATCAAACCCTGACTTTGATGAGTAAGTAAAGTAAGAATAACGCTTTAAGACAGAGATTGAACAGTGGTTATATCTTTATCTGTATTTGTCTATTATCTACTCAATATCTCCAAAAGTTCTCAATGAATTTCAATGATAATCTGTCCATTTTTTTTAACCATGTTCTCATGTTTGTGTAGGATACAACACTCGTTTTTTTGCATGAAGTGAATCCTTTTCTTTATATATACCATGATATAGTAGCCTTTTAATTTAATGAATATCAAACTAAACTAGTAAGAAATATACCTGTTTGATAGTTAAAGTTGTTTCATAGATCTGTATTAGTGGTTAACTGAACATAGTTAAAAGCTAAAACAAACCTTTGAAGACTGAGACAACCTAATATTCTTTCCATCATTTTACTCAAACTTATACAATAATAAGCTGAACTGCTTAGGAAGTATTGCCTAGAGTCAGTATAGTATCTGTGAGCTTTACCATTTAGTATCTGAAAGTCATATTTGACCATATTTTTCAAGTAATTGATATATTACTTGTTTGCTTATCTCAGATCAGGATTAATTTGTTAATACTACCAGTTATTTAGCATGATAGATATGATAGAGAAATAAAGAAATATGCAGAAAAAGTAATATCGTTCTTTATGATATATATATGACAATTCCAGTCTCATGGTATCTAATAATTGTGAAATTTTGTTCTAATTTAATGTTATTTATTTTATGTTTGATGCTTTATTCTAGTTTAATGACATTTATTTTATGACTGTCACATTTTATTCTAATTTAATGGTATTTTAAATAGTGACATTTGATTGCATACAAAGAAAAAGAAGCCATGGAGAATCTCTCACTCAAAAGAAACAATAAATTCAAATACATTTTCTCTCTATTTCAAGAAAAATAAATGACTAAAAAAATTCTTTTTCAAATGAAGCCATTTGTAATAAAAAAGACTGTTGTTTATTCTTGTTGACTCCTTGGTTTACATAGGGTCTCAGCTATTAACTGATACTGCTGCATTTAATTTTTAAAGGGCAAGATTGAAAATACATTCCCCAAATTGTATTCTCTAACACAGTTGGGAGACTAGTTGTTTCATACTTTTCTCAAGGGTGGGAATGCAAACTGCCTAAGTTTGAACTTAGTATGCTGTTTCATTTTGTCTGTCAATAACCCCTTCCCTACCAATTATATTGGGAAAGCCATTTCATTTTCAGACAATTTTTTAGTTGCTTTTAATGTTGTAACTAAGAAATTGAGGCACCTTGAAGTACCAGAGTAGTGACTAACACCTCTATCAGGTGTATGAATTGACAATCACTCATTTAAAGCTCAGAAAAGCATAAAATGAATCAAGACTGATGCATAAACATGCCTGTAGCTGGTTATGTTTTTGGATGTGTTTATTCAAACATCAACTAGATTTTTAACCACTTCATTATGATAAAATACCTTTTTATACATCAAAATTATCTCTGTTACAAGGCCAAAATTATGGAACACCCAATAAGGAATAGACTTATGACTGAACAGTAACAATCTGCAAGAATGGTTTGTTAACCATTAACCTCACTTGAGATACTCCACAAGTCTAAAGTGAGTTTAATAAATATATATTTTAGACAATAAAAAATATGAGTCATTTGAAAAATCACTGTTGTAGTGGTTTTTATTTTACAATTTTACTAATTTAACTGCTCATATACTAATATTGGCTAAAGGAAGTAAAAGAGAATATATGGATATCAGTGATTTTTACAATTATTGGAGCACTAATCACAATCTTGAAACATTTCATATTAGAACAAAGAGATGTTCATAAAATACAGTATTTAGATAAAAAAAAAGTGTTATCGATTTACTTGAAAAGGCATAGTTGACTACATAGGAGTCAGTGATGAGATATCTTGTAAGAAATTTCTTTATCCTGGATTTTTTTATTCAAAAATTAAATCAGGCTTTGACCAAGACAGTTCATATTGATGAAGATAGTAAAAGCATTCACTGTCATGGGAGATACATCATAAGAAACTTCCTTGCTTTTATAGCAGCAGGTATTTTTCAAGACATTTCTTGATCCTTGGTTTTCTTCCTCTGGCACTAAATCAGATAATTAATCAAGACAATTCCACATTTTGTGGGTGCACCTCTAAAAATACAGATGACCAGTGTTTGGTTGCTGATCTTTTCTCTAACCTTGCTAGCCCAGCTCAGCGATAAGAAACCGGCTTGTAACATTAAATACCTGCCAAACCAAGCTACTAAGATCAGAAATGTCTTTTGGGAATCTTCCCTCCAGACCTTAGATGAAACATGCCTGTATAATTCATTGCTAAAGATATTACATAAATGTTCAGTTCCTTATATTACTCCAGAAAGTACCTCACTCCTTCTACCATGCTCTATCTTTACAAGAGCCAGATCAAACCAAAAATGAAGTCTTTCTAGTTTAGACAGAGTTCAAAAGTATTTTCACAGTCTGGAGGGGTAAGAATTGATTTCCACCCTCCAACTCCATTCTCACAGATGTAACATTGCTAGACTTTTCTCTAATTTCCTGGTAAATGTTTGGATGAACTATACTCTTTAGTTCATCCAGTACTGACCTTGAAAACTAAGATCTGTCATGCTATGTACAATGAATTGAATTCATACCATTCATATTCCATTGATAAGGAGGAAGTTACACTCAGACAGCCTCTTCTCTAGAACTGTTGCACTCTCAAGAAGATACTCAGTCATCACAATCTTAATCTATTCAAGTGTTCAATAATTATCTATACTGCATATCTTCATAATATATACCTTTTACTCCCCCTCTTTGTATGCCCTAACAACAAGCTCATTTAGTAACCCTGTACCTTAAGTAACTCTTGAGTATTATAGTAGGTGAACAAGCATAAGAAATTGAAGAGAGTAGGATCAATGACTGTTGTGAAATAGCTGATCAGATACTTCATGACAAATTTCTTTGTTCTTAGAGCAACTGACAAGATAAAAAGAATTTTTGTCCTGTGTTTGATAAGTTTGGCAGTGAATTTAATAGTCATGAAGGCAATGAAACTAACAATTGTCTGAGAAAGGCTGACAAGTTTCAGGAAATTTTTTTTGTTCTGGATCTTCCTAATGGGGTAGTGAACAGAAACTTGACTCAAAACAATTTATTGATAGCAATCACTATCCTGGAACAGCCAATAAGATATTTCACTTGTATCATGTCACACAATAATCTCATGGTTACAACTGGCTAATATTTCAATTTTTATTCACATCATTCTCATAACAAGTGTGGTGCTACAGCAAAGTGTCAAGTACATTTAAACAGTATCAGTGCTAAAATATATAGAAAGCCATATTGTTATCTCAATAATCAACAATTTTTTCTTGTAAGATAGAGATAAGTAGACATTAAAATGAAAAAATAGTATGAAATACCCTACAGTTCTTAAAATAGCAAAATAGGTTGTTATAGCTTTAAAATTTGATCCTAAGTAATCACAAATTTTTGTAATGTCAAACAATATCAAAAAATATTAGGACATCAAAATATGAGCTTAACAGTCAGTCAGTCAGTTAAGTGCCATACGTGATACACGCTTGGGCGATCATGTCTCGAAAGAGACATAACTGACTGGGCAGAAGATTATCCCGCAGTAGGTTGCCATTGCTTTCTGCGGTAGACTGGTTGCCGACCAAGGCTATAGACCCCAATCTGTCCTGCTATTTGACCCATAACTGGAAGGAAGAGACGGATTAATACCTTTCCCAAGGGTATTTGCGCGTAAGTGAATACAATGGATTCAGCTGGAATTTGAAATCGGCTCCCCGGCTTCTCGTTCAGAGCCGATATCCACTGTACCACAACACACATCCTTTGCCTTATGAGCTTAACAGTTATCCAAAAAATCAAAAGAATATTGAACATTTAATCCTTTTATAGTAAGACTTGAATAGGTAAGTATCCATCAAAACATATTCAAAGCATTCAAAATTACTGTTACTTGATCTCTAAAATATTATTATTTTGTAGTATTATTACTATTATTATTTTAAAATTCAAGAGTATCACACAATACAGGCCAGAACACCATATCCTGTCATCAATAACAAATGATTTATTAAGATAGGAAAAGAGCCATAAGAAAAAAGGCCATCAGTGTGGCTTGAAAGTAATAAAATAAGTAATATTTTAACAAAGTAAATGCTTGTAAATAATATTATTTCAAGATTACAAACTAAATAAGACTTTTATTATTATGAAGAAAAATTAAAATGTCATTAATTTTATAAGAAATATTACCTGCTTCAAATGGAAATGTTCTTTATTACATTCTTCAGATTAGTTACTGAAAAGTGAGCTATATTATTGCAGAGACTTGCTGTCACTTTATTTCATGTGTAACCCACCTGTTAAAACTATTGAATGCGTTCATAATAATGGTTAGGTGTCAAGAGAAATTTTGATTTTTAAGTCTGAAGAATTTTGATTTTTTAAGTCTAAAGAAATTTGTCATGAAGTATCTGATCAGCTATTTCACAACAGTCATTGATCCTACTCTCTTCAATTTCTTATGCTTGTTCACCTACTATAATACTCAAGAGTTACTTAAGGTACAGGGTTACTAAATGAGCTTGTTGTTAGGGCATACAAAGAGGGGGAGTAAAAGGTATATATTATGAAGATATGCAGTATAGATAATTATTGAACACTTGAATAGATTAAGATTGTGATGACTGAGTATCTTCTTGAGAGTGCAACAGTTCTAGAGAAGAGGCTGTCTGAGTGTAACTTCCTCCTTATCAATGGAATATGAATGGTATGAATTCAATTCATTGTACATAGCATGACAGATCTTAGTTTTCAAGGTCAGTACTGGATGAACTAAAGAGTATAGTTCATCCAAACATTTACCAGGAAATTAGAGAAAAGTCTAGCAATGTTACATCTGTGAGAATGGAGTTGGAGGGTGGAAATCAATTCTTACCCCTCCAGACTGTGAAAATACTTTTGAACTCTGTCTAAACTAGAAAGACTTCATTTTTGGTTTGATCTGGCTCTTGTAAAGATAGAGCATGGTAGAAGGAGTGAGGTACTTTCTGGAGTAATATAAGGAACTGAACATTTATGTAATATCTTTAGCAATGAATTATACAGGCATGTTTCATCTAAGGTCTGAAGGGAAGATTCCCAAAAGACATTTCTGATCTTAGTAGCTTGGTTTGGCAGGTATTTAATGTTACAAGCCAGTTTCTTATCGCTGAGCTGGGCTAGCAAGGTTAGAGGAAAGATCAGCAACCAAACACTGGTCATCTGTATTTTTAGAGGTGCACCCACAAAATGTGGAATTGTCTTGATTAATTGTCTGATTTCTTATGCTTGTTCACCTACTATAATGCTCAAGAGTTACTTAAGGTACAGGGTACATAAATGAGCTTGTTGTTAGGGCATACAAAGAGTGGGAGTAAAAGGTATATATTATGAAGATATGCAGTATAGCCAAAGTGACTCTGGACTTGCAGCTTGATATCTGGGAATACCCTCAATCAGAGACCATTGAAGCAGAATAGACTACCTGAAATTAATGTATTTCTAACTGGGCCCTAGTTACAAGGTTATATGCTGCTTTTTTCAAAACCTCTCACTATATTGTGCACATTTGACTGTGATGTATGTGTCTGGTATACCTCAGACTAGGTGTTATAATGGGTATATTGGGGTACCACATTTGTACCCCAGCAACATTTTCTTGGCAATTTGTTTTCTCAATTGGTTATAATAATATCAATAATAATGATTGACAGGATAAGATTTTGTAGAACATTCCGTGAAGATACTTCAATATTGCAGTGGGCCACATACTGAAAAATGATATGAACATCACCTGAACCAATCATAGAAGGCTATGAATCATTAATCTTTGAGATATTATTCATACTAACAAGTAAATATATATAAAAAATAAGAGACCAGATATAGTGATTGAAAAATTAAAAAAAAAAACTCTAATTAATATGACACTGCCATTAGATGAAAATATGTGTCAAAGAATATGAAAAAATGAGTAAATAAAAATATCTTGAAATTGAAATTGGAAAAATCTAGTACCTTAAAAACTAGTTATACTTTTAATAATTGAATCACTGGATATAATCAAGAAAGTTTAAAGAAAATACATAAACAAGAAAGAACCTTGGAAGCCTCAAGTTTTTAAGAGATTTAAAAATTGTGCAACTGTCCATCTACTCAGAAAAGTATTATCAATAGAATATAAATATTGTAAATATTAAGTATCACTTCACATCAGAATTTGTGCAAACAGAATGCATATATTTACAACCTTGCTTTCCTCCAGGTACAGGTAATGATCTGGTAAGGGATTGTACTAAACAGAAAGCAACAGAAAATAACAACAATGACATTTTCAGAGTTCAGGCTAAAAATCATTGCAATGTGAATGGCTGTCATCCAGTATTTGTGTCATGGCTACAAGCTATGAATGAATATCAGTGAAACAGTATGATCAGATATCATTAGTTCAAACTTCACCGACTGCTCTTAGATAGCTGCATTGCCACTGTGTCAACCTTACTTCACCCCACTTCCGACTCTCCACGTTTTCTCCGACCCTAATACCCCACACCCACTGCCACATGCCTTGCTTTCAGAGCCCGTGATTGAGACATCTCAAGAGAATCGGCGTCACATTCCAGATAACGCCAACATTTGAGAATAAACAACGCAATGGCACTGCAGAGTGCACACACCCTTAGCTAAGCCATAATAGAATTTCTAGTGTGAAAACTCTGTAGGTGGTGGTATGGATGGGAGGGCCATGGAGTGAAAAGTGGTGATGGTAGGGGTTGTGGGGATAGTTAGAGAATAGCGCTCCTCTTTTTTCATTCTCACACCCTTCGATTCCTCACTTTTCCTCCCCTTCCTGCCAATATCCTCCAAAACCCCTTCCATTCAACCACCTTGTGTGCGTGCGTGTGTGTGTGTGTTTTCAGTGCCATTTAGTCTGCAATCTCCAATGCACTAAGCTTTGCCGATCAAATCTGACAAAGTTAAGTTAAAGCACTACAGATTTTCGTTGAGTTTTTGCTGGAAATGGGTGAAGACAGAAAGAAAGAAACAGGTAAATAAATAAACCAAATTAAAGGTAAATCGGTAGAAAATAACAATTTTGTTGTTGGCAGCTATGTTTTTTTGTTTTAGTTTTTTTAACCATTTATTATTTTTTTAAAAGTAAAGCGAGCTTATGGCAACTGATTATTTTAAGAAATGATTGTAGTTAGGCAGAGAAACAGTTGAAGAAAATAATATAGAGTGAAAGAATATAAAAATATATATTTATCTTTAGGTGAGAAAATACATCACAAAACAATGATATACTACATATATATATATATATATATATATATATATATTATATTCATGTGGACAACATGGTATACATATTTAATAACTCTGCATATATATCATAGTGTGAAATATGAAATGCTGGATCTGAGTCCTGTATATAAGAAACTATCTCTCTCTCTCTCTCTCTCTCTATATATATATATATATATATATATTAACAAATATACATATTATCCTATGTCTATGGTATAACTTGGAGTTTCATGCGTTATGCAATCATCAGGTGCATATTTCAAACTCTTGAGTTTTATGCCATACATGTAGGATAATATGTATATTTATTAATATATATATATATATATATATATATATATATATAATAAAGCTCTGTTCATACATTGAGCACTGTTTTATTAACACCTGAATAATAATACTATATAAATGTGCACCACCATATGTATATTTATTAATTTACATCACTATTTGTGTGTGTGTGTGTGTGCAAATGTGTTGTGTTTATATAAATATTTAAGTGCAATGCATAAGAACTATATATATATATATATATATATATATATATATATATATATATATATCGGTCATTTAGTAATGGCTTAGAGCACTCTGGCCACTGGCGTATGATTCATCATATGTTAAAAGTCTGCCTCCTTCTACCAAGCACCCATAGCTCAGAGGTAGAATTGCCGACTGACGCCAATTTGGTCGGGTTTCAATCCTGGGTTAAAAGCAATCAGATGTCTAACCGTACTGATGAGCTGTGATACTGCAAAACAGATCTGTCTGCGGATGACTATTTACGCTCTCACTCCCTGATTGAGTACTCTGGTAGAATGGTAGACTTTGAAAAAACAGTAGCTACTCTAGCATCTATGGATCGCTCATTCAGTAATGAATTAGAGCACTCTAGCCACTGGCATATGATACATCATACGCTAAAAGTCTGCCTCCTTCTACCAAGCGCCCATAGCTCAGAGGTGGAATCGCTGATTGACGCCAATTCAGTCAGGTTTCAATACTGGGTGTTAAAAGCAATCGAATGTCTAACTGTACTGATAACCTGTGATACAGTGAAACAGATCTATCTGCGGATGATTATATATATACATATCTGTGTGTGCATGTTGCATTCATATAAACAGTATGATTTATACATTTAACTATATATGTTTATGTATATCTTTGGGAGTGTGATGCATCCATATGAACAGTACTCTCTCTCTCTTTCTCTCTCTCTCTCTTTCTATATATATATATATAATTTTGTTTTTCAGGCATGCAGAAAACTAACTAACTAAATATTCAAACAGTTAAATGCCATATATGATACATACTTGGGCGATCATGCCTTGAAAGAGACATGACTGATTGGGCAGATAATTTTCCCACAGTAGGTAGCCATTACTTTTTGCGGTAGACTGGTTGCCAACCAAGGCTATAGATCTGTGCTGCTATTTAACCCATACCTGGAGGGAGAAGCAGTGGATTCATACTTTTCCCAATGGTATTTGTAAGTAACTCTATCTTATAGAATGAAAAAATAACTGTCTTTCAGCATATCTCTGTATTTTCAATTGCACACACGTGTAAGTATATATATCAACATTCTATCGCCAATAAACAATAATTAATTTCATTTTCATTTTTTTTCCAATATATATTTAGAAAACCTTGTTACACTTATATAAATGAACTCTTTATTATGAAAAAATTTTTGTGGATTTTTGATAAATACTAACAAAATAATGTCACAAGAAAGACAGTATGATCTGCTTTGTATATATATATATATATATATATATATATATATATAGTATCTTATACACATTAAATTTGATTACAGCTCCCAATCTGCTAAATGATAGGAAATTTTGTTCATTCTTTTTTTCTGATATATACACAAATTTACGAAGATCACTATCACTATATCTCTACTACTTATATATATATATATATATATATATATATATATATATATGTTCCTAAGATCAATTGAGGCATGACAGTCAACAAACTATGTTGATTCCTATGCCCAATTATCTCTCTTTTTCTCTCTCTCTCTCTCTCTCTCTCTCTCTCTATATATATATATATATAGTCTGAAGAACACCTGAAGACTGAAAATGACAGTCTCCATACAGTGTTGATTTCTACGGACAAACTATAGGTAGATATATAGTTAAAGAAAGAGAGATACACAATTATATACTGAAAATTTCTCAGACTCATTTACCTCCTAAAATGTGATCCATTGATTAACCACCAGAATTTATTTTGTAAACTCTTCTTAAAGGTTCTCAACATATAAGAACCTTCTCATATGTATATATCTATATATGTATGTCTATCTGTTGTATTTTGAATATGTAAATAAGAGCATAAACCAACTTTGCTCATTAGGCCCTGAAATAAACATTAATATTTACTGATTTTATTTGGTTTCACTCAAATATAACTCAAGTTTCTTGTACAAATGTATTGCATAGTGGTAGAGAAACATTGGTGGATAATTCTGCTATTTCAGTTCATGTAAGCCTTTAATTAAATCTGGTTAATTAAGATAAATCAAAAATTGTATTTTTTAAACATTGCAGTTTTCCTTTCTCTGAATCATATTAAGACCTGAGTTTAACACTTTCTCATTGAGAGACTTGTTTGAATCTTATGAAGACAGGTTAAGTTAGGATTCAGTAACTTTCAACCTTGATTTTATTCATTGGAAATATACAAGTAAAAAGGGATTTAACAATTTCCTATAAAATGTCTGCTTGCTAGGTTTTCAAATAAAATGAACAGGTAATCATAGCACACATACAAGCAATGTTACATACACATTTATACACATATTTTGCCTTGAATATTTACCAAGTAAAAAATAAAATAAATAAATGTCTATCTCTCTTGTGGTTTTAACTATCTCTTCTTTTTACATCAGAACAGATTTTCAGAAATAACAACTCAACAGAAGAATCATATTAAAATAAAAATAACAAAATGCTTATTTTTTAATTTCTTGTGAGGCTTGATAAGGTACTGGTAATCTCTAGCAGAAGATTTTATTTTTAAGGATTATAGATTTTGACTGCTTTATCAAAAATGCTTTCATTGCTTTTCAGCAAAATATATAAAATCTAATAACTGACAGTATCATTAATTATACTATATTGATCAAGAAATGTATTTAAGTTAAAACATTGTCAAAATTTGTTTCTCTTTTTTAGAGTGGTTATGAAGTATCATAGTTTAACGTGTCTATTATTGTGCATTAAAAATATAACATAGTTGTTTTCCTTTTTGAAACTGATTTTACAAGCTCACAGTGCACAATCAATTAAACAAAAATTTGACATACTTATCAAAAAAATATTTTATACACATGCACACACACACACACATTTGTGTGTCTTTATTTATATACGTATACAGATACTACCAAATGATCAAAACATATTTAACCCAAAAATTTTAAAATACATTAAAACACACACATATATATATATATATATATATATATATATATAGAAAGAGAAAGAGAGAGAGAGAGAGAGAGAGAGAGAGAGATATTGAAAATAAATAAATTGAAAATCTGTATACCACCAAAATCATCAAAGTAACTCCCAAATTTAAAAATACATTAAATTCAAGAAAATTTGAAGACATTCACACACACACACACACACACACACACACACACAGATACACATAGATAGATAGATAGATAGATAGATAGATAGAGAAAATAAATTAAGTAAAAATCTGGATACCACTAAAATCACCAATGCATATTTAACTCCCAAATTTAAAAATACATTAAAGAACATTGTAATGCTTACACATACACATACACACACACAAACACACACATATATGTCAGGTGAAAATGTCATCAATTTTAGAATTAGATTCCATTGTTTTTTCAGAAAACAAAAATTAAAGATGATGATAAATACTTGGTAACTGTGTTGCAAAGGGCTAAAGGAAGTACACATCATTTTTTTTTTAAAAGGAAGAAAGATTGTAAAGATTGTCTCTCTCACACAGGGTCAAGCAATATTACAAAAACCTGCAAATAGGAAAAGATAGAATTCCTAACTCACCTGTGCTGTTAAATCTAATACAGACAGTACTAAGGTGAAATGTTCATCCTGAGGTTAAGTTCTGCCGCTGCTGCTGCTGCTAAGCGACTATGGCATTAGTGGTAAGGGGTGGGTGTCAGCAGAATAAGGGGGCAAGTGGTAGGGGTGAAAATGAACAAGCCTTTTCCCTTCTTCACTTTGCCACCTCTCTCTCTCTCTGGCCTTTTGCACTCCCCCTCCCCTAAAACAAACTTGGATATTATATTTTTTAATTTGTGCTAAACACTTACTCAAAAAAGCTCAGACATGCACACACACACACACACCTATATATATATATATATATATATATATATATATATACATACATGCATACATACACACACACACATATGAAAGCCCAACCTATATGCGTGCGTGCACGCTTCAAGGTGGTCGGCGCTGTGAAGGTCTTGTTGTGTACGGAAGGTTCAGCAAAAGGAAAATGCCTCCTGTGACCTTTGACTCCCACAATGCAGTGGACTGATGTAATTACTTTTCTATCAAACTCTACTTCCCTCTCTCCATCCGCACCGCTGAGTCATGTCATGCAGGCATTGATTGAACCTCCAGTAAAATGGTAACCTAGGTTTTATTTTGGCCCCTAATACATGATATGTGTGTATGTGTGTGCTCACGCCTGTAAGTGGCAGTGCTGGTGGCCTTTTATGAGTGTCTATGTTTCTGTATGCGAGGCATACATGTGTGTTACTTATTTTTTGTTGTTGTTATTGTTATTATCTTATGCTCATCAAGTGGTTCAGGTGCAGTTACAATTTGTTTTCATATATATTTACTTATTTATTTCTGTTTTTGCTTCACCTTACTTTTTTTATTTTTAAATTATTATTATTTTTACATTTTATTTTTTTCAAAACCCCAGGGGGACATGGCAGTTTATAAATCAACTTTTCAAACAATGAGATTAAATCTTATTTTCATAAATTTTAAATGGATTACCTGATTTCAGTTTTTTGCTCTCTCTATCTATTTTTATATCCCCCTGCTCACTCACACTCAAAAAACAACAGAAGAAAAACTGCTCGCTTGCAATACAGAATTTCATGTGTATGTGTGTGTCTATTATGAAAGTAATATTTTGTGTATGTGTGTATGTGTGAATGCAAACAAATATGTATGTTAAATGAATGAAATACGTGTTTGTGTATGAAATGAAAACAATTTCATGCATGTGTGAAATGCAAATAATAAGTGTGTGTGTTTGTGTGTGTGAAATGAAAGCAATAATTATAAGTGCTCCAGAGACCCGACCTACTTTTCAATATCTGACCAAAATGACCAAATATCAGTTTTTTATATTTTTTAATTTTATTTTTTATCTTTATTTATTTATTTTCTGAAGGGTGCCTGGATCAGACTGAGAATTTTTCAGCACCCCCTGTGTATGCATCTGTGTATTAAAAATGCAAACTGTATAAAATGAAAACTGTATATATGCATGTGTGTGTTAAGTTCAATGAAAATAACAGCTATGTGTGCCTGAAATGAAAACTATAAATGAAATGTGTATGCATGTGTAAAAGAAAAATGTAGGTTATTGGTTATCTTCTCCAAAAAATGAATCAATATCCAGGATGAAAATGATCGGAGAGTTTTTCCTTTTTGTCTTTCATTTTTTCCCTTTTTATTTTTTCCAGTTCCCTTCCGTCCCCACTTTTAACAATTCTCTGTTGATATTCCCTCACCTCTTTCATTTTCATTTTTTTCCCTCTCCAATTTAAAAAAAATACTTTTACTTAACTTTTTCATCCCCCATTTAATCTATTCTGTGATAAAATATATGAAGTGACACGTTTTTTTCCCCTTTCTGCGATATCAAATTATCAGGAATTGAAATTAAATATTTTTCTGTTTTCTGCATTTTTCTCCCCACAAAAATGTTTTTTTATCATCTTAATTCTTATATCATGGAATTATATTTTTTATATATATATATATACACACTTTGAAAAATTTAGAAAATTTTATGCTAGAAATTAGGATTTAAAAAATATTTCCAAAGAATCTGTCAATTGCATGCAGTATACATTTTAAAGTTATTTATGATTTATGATTGGATACAAGAGAGATTATATAGCATAATCAGATTCTTTAAGAGCTTTTTAGGCAATCTCATATATATATATATATATATATATAATTTTTATTTTATGGTCTAGTTAAGAGTTTTCAAGACATGTATTATTTATGGCTGAGTTTTTCCTAAGTTAAATTCTTGGTGAAAATAAAAATTGCAGATTCAAAAAACATAATTCAAAAATAAAAGTGGAACAGAATTTCTATTTGCTTCTAGAAAAAGAAAAAAAATACTATAAATCTTTCTATTTGCTTTTCTATTAACCCTAAAAGATCTTGTTTCCCTTCTACCTGACAAAAATACCAAAAGTTACATTACCCACACTTGCAAACAGATATACATATATATATATATAGGGTCATTTAGAATAAATAAATATTTTTAAGAACTTAGTAAACAAGAAAAAGAGGAAACAAAAAAGCACAAAAGAAATACCACACCTAAGCATTTCAAGTAGAAAGTGCATTTCTTTTGAATTTTCCTTGTTTCATTTTTTTCTCTGTCTCTCACACTTTACATATGTGCTTCAGAAAAGTTTGATTACAATCCAAGGGAATAGGAAATAAAACAAGTTGAAATTCTTTTTTGGGGACATGTTTTGCCAGTGATAATTTTATTTTAAAATTTTCTGATGATGCTGGATCATCAGTGAAACATGTCAAGGTAAAACATTTTTCATATTTTTAATATATTTCAACTATGTACGAATATACATGTTGATAAAAATTTATATCTTCATTACTTCTGTTTAACTTTTATTCTCTACAAAATATATCATATAAAGTTGTTTCTATTAATCATTTCCCCCCAAACAAGGTATAAAGTTACTAAGATGCAAGGGATCACTAGACTATGAGAAAAAAAAGCACTATTAAAGATAGAGATAATAAAATAAGAACAGAAATTAAGAAAACAGATGATAATGATTGACATTGCATTTAATTTTTAACAATGAAAGATGATCTTGAAAACAACAAGGCAGAAGAGAGTTCCACAAGCAATAAGTGTAAGAGAAGAAATTTTTAGCATAAACTTTATGGTTACATCTAAGCATTTCAACTGTAAAATGATGAGACATTACCACCAATCTATAACTGCACCTGAATTCATAAGATCTAGGTACCATATGGAAAAGTTCATCAGAAAAATTACCATAAAAGTATTTGTAGTGAAGGAACAGTGAAGCTACATTAAAGTAGTGGAAGTCATTGAAACTGAGATGCCAGATCAAGACCAATAATATCACAAATCTTTCTTTGTATTTTATTTTAGCTGATTTATTTAAAATATAGCACATGAAATTTTAAAAAATTTTCAATTTCTGCATATTCAGTATCATTTGAATGTAAAGTTTTGTACATTCTTGATATTCACCAAAATCATCTTATACTTGGTTTTTGTATTATAGAAATTACCATATTTATTTTATGAATATAAACATCTCCCTTTTCAATATAAATATATATATATTTTTTTTTACTGTCAAAATAGTTAAATATCAATTCCCATGCTCGATATACTTGAATCTCATCTATCTCTTATCATTCTTTGACATTTTTTTAAAAAATCATTTCACCCCAAGAAAGGCATTCCATTGCCACTATTGTGCAGGGGGTTACATAGGGGAAGGTGATGAGAGAGTGATTAGATATAAGAAATGTTCACCTGTACCTTGTTTTTTTCCGTCACTGGAACTCCTTGTGCATGAGTGGCAGTCCTACCTTGCTTGGGATAAAATGATTATAAAAATAGTTTTGTTTTGGAGTCATTATAATTAACAAGACATTTCTTAACTCATGTAACAACAGATTGTAGGTCACTTTTGAGATCATTTGATAATTTTACTTTATCAAACCAATCAGACTTACCATTAAATGGCTTGAAATAAGAAATCAGTAGGCTGAGTTTGAATCTTAGTTGAATTTGTTACATTGAACTTTGTACAAATATTCAAAGGAAATGTATGATTTTGCCTTGATTTTGATTTTGACTTGGTGTGAAACTAATTTAGGAGAAAGACAACTCAAAAAGTGCATCTGGTTCTATCCAAGCCTTCATCACAATAATCAAATCCTATTTGTAAGTAGTCTGGCAATTCAATCCTAAGAACTGATGGGTAGATCCTGAAATATGCGTGTATATATATATATATATAGAAAAACTTTGTATCAGATATGCAAATGTCTACAAGTCCTTTGTAGTCATTCCGCTATTTCTTGTATATCTGAAGAGGGTGGATCAATAAGCCTGTCACAGTTTTTTGTGCAAAATAAATATATTTTTATCTATGGCTATGAAGAAACCTCTTTGTTTTTCTTTCTCTCTCTCTCTCTATATATATATGTGTACGTGCGTGTTTGTGTATTTTTGCAGCAATCCCTCTTTAGTCTTTGTCTATACTTCCAAGATTAGTTAGTATTTACATTATTTACATTGTTTAGACTATTGTCCTCATCTTTATTGCCATGTTTACAATATTTTGGCCGATGTATGCTCCAACCTTCTTAAAGTGCTAAGAATTTTGAACCGAACACTTTATTTTGGTCACTGGGCCAAGTTTTCAAACCCTTTATTTCAATCCACTGTGTCATGTGTGTGCCCTCAAGTACAAATGGCCCAGTAGATATAAATGTTGGTTAGTTCCAGTGACTTGACCCAAAGTGTTGTTAGTTCAATACCAGACTACAGCAGTGGAGAAATTTAGAAGTTAAAAGGAGATAACTAAATGGCTACCAGAAGTGACATTGCACATGGAATGAGAATGATATACCCCACTGACTGAAATAAAGGGTTCAATTCAAAATTCCTAGCATCTGAAGAAGGCTGGAGCATACATCAACCAAAACGTTTTAAACATGGCAATAAAGTTGAAGACAATGTAAATAATGTAATCCCACTTTAATGCATGTTTTGTTAAACAAGACTGACAAAATATATTTGTTAATTTTTCTTGTATGTGAACAAGTGTTTTATTTTTCAGACTTAATGAGTGTAGAAAGAACTTCTTGATTAGTATGGACTACTAGTATATGACTTTAGTCATATGCATGCAGTGTGTATGCATATAATTTCTTCTAGAAAGGTTTGTGAACATGAACAAATTAATTAAACTTTTCATCTGTCAAATTGCCCAGCAAGTTTTGAATAACCTGTGTGTATGTAGGGTGCATTTATATATCAATATATATTTATAAATATGTTTGAAGAGAGAGAGAAAGAGAGAGAGTGAGAGAGAAATTTGAAGAATGTAGCATATGTTGCAAATTGTCAGAATGAAATTAATAAATGTTATTTGATATTTTTATATTCAGAATGTCTGTACTCTTTCAACCCAAATGGGCATTTATTGAATTACATCCTTTTGCTTGAACTGACCACTTGTCTTTGTGTCCCCTATACAAGTGCACAAAACCCATCCCTGCTAGTAACATAAGAGGATTGAATTGCAAGCCACATGATCTTCTGCCTAATGCTCTACCCACCAAGTTTAATCCTTCGTATTGATATAAAGACATTGAGCAGTAGGCATCAGTTCATCATTTTCTCTTCTGTTGTGTGTGGCACACAATGATTGAACAATCAATTAAAATCTATATCAAGTCCAAACTTTCCTTGCAACCTCTACATAACAATTGATCTCTAGACCATACAAATGCCTGTTCTAATGCTCTAACTACAGATCTTTCTATAAATATGAACTGAAGGACACCGGAGTACAACTAAAAGGTCTTCCTTTGTTTGGGATAACTTAACTCTTGCTGTAAATTTCATAATTTTCAAATATTTACAAGAATAAAGAAATTTTGTGGTGCAGTGGATATCGGCTCGGAACGAGAAATCGGGGAGCCGAGTTTAAATTCCAGTTGAATTCATTGCATTCACTTACGCGCAAATACCCTTGGGAAAGGTATTAATCCATCTCTTCCTTCCAGTTATGGGTTAAATAACAGGACAGATTGGGTTCTATAGCCTTGGCAGGCAACCAGTCTACCACAGAAAGCAATGGCAACCTACTGCGGGATAATCTTCTGCCCAGTCAGTCATGTCTCTTTCGAGATATGGTCGCCCAAGCATGTTTCATGTATGGCACTTAACTGACTGAATAAGAAAGCATCAATGTCTCCTGACAGGATAAGTTTGAGAAATTATTATGTTGCATCTAATATTAAGAAAATTGGGCTTACCAAGATATATGCAAATTACAACAATTTTAAGTTTTTTATTTCATGGTTCAGTCAATACAAGTCTCAGGAGCCACGCAAGGTAAACGGTAACTGAATGAGTTGTGCGATATTTTTTTTATTTTTAGTATCATTTTACCCCAAGCAAGGCAGTTTTACTGCTACTGGTGTGCAGGTGGGGGAGAGGGTTTACATAGAAGGGAAGTGATGAGAAAGAAAAACAAGTTATAATGGGTGTCAGAGAATGGGTAAGAGAAGAATGAGAATACTGGTGTGATGAGTGTAGAATGGATGGAGAAAAGACTGTAAGAAAAAGGATGCAAGTCAGCAAGCTAGGAGATGATGATTGACCTTACATTTAAATTCATGGATATTGTAGCTGTCGTGAAAGCAAGTATACGGAAGGGAATTCCACAGGCGGGAATTGCGAAAAAAAAAGCTGATAGAGTAGAAGTTGCCATTGCTTTTTATTGGTTTCACTGTAAAAGAGTGGGACCTAGTTGCTAGTCAGGTAGCTCATCAGATCAGAAGCCTCACGGCCTCAAGAGACATAGGGAAGCCACATTACACCAGTGAGAAAATGACTACAGCTAAGCTATCAAGTTGGGATCGATCACATTGAAGAGTCTCTGTTGAATTTTGTCAAAAATCCTTAGGTGAATAAGAGTGGCACTCAACCAGATGTGACAGCAGTATTCAATACATGGGCAGATGGTAGATTTATATATATACAAGATGGATTCAGACAGGAAAAACTTCCTGGCCCTACACAGTGAACCGGCCTTCCTAGCAGCAGATTTAGCTATGGATTCAATGTAGTCATTCCACTTAAAGTCTGCTGAGAAAGTTAGGCCAAGGGTCGCAGTGTTATGCTTTCAGGGAGACTAGCCTGATCCATGCTAATGGGGGGTAGGGTGATTGTCTGTGGTGGTTAACAGATAGTAGCTTTGTTTTGGAATGTAAGAGGTTTTGAAGATTATGAGGATAAGGAGAATAGCTTGTGATTGACCATTCATTTGTAGTGGTTAAGACTGGTTTTCAGGAAAGCAACCATGCAGAAGAGTGTTCCAAAAAGCATTAGTTTGTAAAAAAACTGAGTGTAACTTTGTATTTACAATTTGATGGCAAAGGAAATGAGGGTGATTATATGCAGCATCATGTTTCCTAGTAAATGTCTTAAGTGGTAGAACAAAAGAATGGACATAATCTAAATATTTGCCATTCAAAATTATCTTTGGATTTGTAGAAAACTTGCACATGTTCTGTAAATACAATTTCAACTTGCAATAATATATTTGGGATTTTTTAGAGATATATACAAGTCTTTTCCAAGTGCATTGGTGCAAAGTCAATGAACAAAATAGGTTAAAAATTGAAAAAAATACCACTAATTTCATTTTCTGTGCTAATAACCATTAAGCTACCCACTCATCCATATATATATATATATATATATATATATATATATATATATATGAGAAATAATATAACCTTATCATCATTGCCATCTTTATGATGTTTTGGCCGATGTACACTGTAGCCTTCTTCAAGTGCTATCAGACTAACACTGGGTAACTGAATGATAAAATATTAAAAATATTAAAAAATCTGGTATTACATATTTTCTCTTTAGGCTGTAGTTCTTTTTAAGGATGAAACATGTTACATGGGATCTTCTTTAATTTTTTCTTCAATTACCAACTTATAAAAAGTTGATAGGAATGTTTTGGGAACAATTTTTGATGATTAGCATTCATTAGACATTCTTTAAGCCATGACATTTGTCTGAATTGAAAAATATTGATTTTTATCATTTGGGAAGGGGAGTCTTGTTCAGCACTCACAAATATATATCTATATATATATATATATATATATATATATATATATATATATATATATAGGCATCCTTCAATTAATGCACATTTGATTAAGGCATTTTTGATTAAAGCACTAAAATTTTTATGTTAAAAAATTTGATTAGTACATGCATAATATTTGATTAGTGTGCTAAAACATTATCCATTTTAATCATAGTAATTGAAAACTGATTTTTTTGTTGTTACCAATGTACACATTAACTACACTAATTGAGGGATTATATATATATATATACTTAGCACCTTTTTATATATGTGGATGTATTTACATATGTAGTGGAAAATTTGAATCTGTATAAGTTTGTCAGGAGAAAAATAGGAATTATTTTTTTCAAACCATCTCTCATAAATAAATATAAGCAAATAAATGTGTATCACACACACACACACACACACACAAACATGTATTTATCATGTAAATAGAAACGTATACGAAACTATCTTTGTATTATCAAATCTAATTTCCTAACTTAGATTATTATATAATATTCATATCCATATTTTATATTTAAATACAGATGAGTCTGAGTAACTGAATGAAAGAACAAGGACTACAAAGTTAAAAAATGATGGTATAGATGCAGTAGTTATTCAGAACAACAAAAGATAGAAGCTTGTAGAGAGCCATGATCATTCATCTTCTGAAAAGAACATGCTAAACAAACAAACATCAATGAATATCAATGAGTATTTTTTCTGCATTAAGGAATTCACTGAAACTATAACTAGACCTATCATTGGATTTATAATTTTGAAAACATTAATATTTATTATATTAGTATTTTCAGTGCATAGGGCATATATTTCAGAGATAACTTAAATTGATTTAAAATTTTTTTTTTCTTTTAGAAGATTAACATTTATTAGACCTTCTTCAACTCATAGGACTTGTCAAAATTAAAAAAAGATATTGATTTTTATAATTTTAGGAGTGGGTGGGTCCTATTCATAATATAAACACAATGTCAAGTTCATCCCTGACTTAATGAGTTAACATTTTAAATCCTTTTTTTTTTTAAACAAATGTCAAACATAAGACTCTGTTTATGTCATTGATAAAAGCATATCATTACAAATTAGGAAAAAAGACATCATCACTACTATGCAATTATTGGTTAGGTAAGCATCGTTCAAAACTTGACATTTGTAAATAAAAATTATGTACAGGTAACACTTTAAGAAAACAGGGATTGATTTGACATTGTATTTATATTATGAACAGGAGCCCTTTCTTGAAATTATATATGCGCATGTGCATATATATATATATATATGCAAGAAAGGCGATAGAAGTGTTTGTAGGAATTACTGAGGAATTTCTCTCCTGTCTATCACAGAGAAGTTTGTATCAAGGATCTGCTTCAGTTGCCTCCTGACCTTGTCAGAGGGCATATTCCCTTTGATTTCAGGGTTTTCTCTGTGAGACCAATCCAGGAAAAGTGCAGAGAGCAGCAAAAATTCCTGGGAATTATTTTTTACAATCCTGAAAAATCATTTGACAGTGTTAGACCCTCAGATGCTATAGACGTGCCTGAAAAACTCAAGGCATTCATCTGAGCTCTATCCAAATTAATAATGAGTCATGTCCAACATGAAAAAGGCCTTTAAGATCCCTTATCCATCATAGGAAATTGAAAGAAGTGTGTGTACTTGTCCCTACTCTGTTCTTCATTTATTTGGCAGCAAACCTTCAACAAAGCTTGCCACAAGTTCAAGACAATAACAATAAATTCATGAGTCACAGGGCTTCAATAACACATATGATAACTGTACCCTGGCTGATGAAATTAAAGACCTCCAGAACTTAGCAGACAACATCTCAAAAGTGCACATGTGGTACAAAATCACCATTAATACATATTATCTATATATTTATATGTCTTCATGTGGCAGTTAATATCCTGAATGTGTTTGGAGCAGAACCTTGGTCTTTGCCACACTGATGGTGAGTCCATAGCATATGTAGATTCTGGAGATGATGTTTTCTGAGTTCTAGAGGTATATATATATAATTTATTTGTTTAAACATTATTTTTAATCAATACTCTTATTTGAGTAGATATTCTGTTTTTAATTAAACAGTGTATATATATATATATATATATATATATATATATATATATATATATATATACTGCTCTGAATATTTATGAGAGATTTTGTTAGGAAAATGCGTGTCATTTGGCAGGATTCAAACTTGCAAACTTTAACAACATAGGGGAAGTCATCAATTGATCTGATGCATCTTAGACTACTTGACCATGAATTATTTCACAGTCTAAACAAAGTCAAACTAAGCATTATATATATATCTTTTGATTTCTCATAAATGATCATCTCTGCTCTGAAATGTAAACAATAATATATATAATCTTTCTCTCTCTCTCGCTTTATATATATATATATATATATACACACAGAAAGAGAGAGGGAGAGACAGAGAATGAGAAATACTTTCATGAAAAAGACTGACAAAGTAAACCTGGTTGCTTTTAAAAAGGACCTCTAATCTGTAATTGAATGGGTTAGGAGAAATTGGCTCAAAAATTTTATGCCTCTAAAATGAAGCTGCTATACTTTAGCCACCATAGAGAAACATTCCTGCCTACCATCAGCAATGCACTGTACCTCCTTGGCCTTACTCTCTCAAAAGACTTTAAATTGAATCCATAGCTGCATCCATAGTTGCATCTACTGCTAGGAAGGTAGAGTCAGAATGTTTTTCTCATCAGAATCCATTTTGCACATTTATAAATCTACCATTTTCTTATGCATTAAATACTGTTGCCATATCTGGTCGGGTGCATCTGCTGTTCATCTTGAGGTTCTCAACAAAATTCAAAAGTGGATCTGCAATATAATCAATCCTGACTTGGCAGCCCGCCTTCAGTCACTTTCTCATTGACATGATGTGGCATTCCTCTTTTTTTTTCTACAAGTATTTTCAAGGAAACTGTTCTGATAAGCTTTTTTTCCGAATAACTCAACCACATGTATTTATTCACGCTACTAGATTGGCATCAAGGTCAAAATAGTTGAATGTACCCATCTCTTCTACTCTAACAGTTTCTTTTTGTGCACTTCCCATTTGTGGAACTACCTTCCCTTGTTTCACTGATAGCTACTATCTTCAAAAGTTTTAATGCAATGTCAAATGCCATCTTCTATCTACTTGAGTCTCATCTATCTCTTTCCTTTGACATCCACTGTACCTTTTTATTCTCTCACTGTAACCACCTGTACAACAGTTGCATTTCTGCCTTGCTTGGGGTGAAATGATTGTATAAAAAAAAAAACCAAGATTATTGCATTATCTTGCTGTGTCTCATTGATCTACACAGAGGTGACAACAGCAGACATTCCTCACACTTACACATATGCAAGATTATAAAAAATCCAACCATAGATAAAGTTATTATAACAGCTCGCTCTGGCCTACATGGAAATTACATCCGCAGACAATCATCTCACACAATCATATATACACATATATGAACTAAGATTACTGTCTAACATACACCTAGCCAGACAAGCATTTTCTTACAAGCACACACATTCACTATTAAACATTTTATCATCCAAAATATTTCTCAGATATATTTATAAATTATCTGTTGCTTTAATATATGTGACACATATTTGACTAATAATTTATCTGTTGATTTAATATATGTGACACATATTTGACTAATAATTTATCTGTTGATTTAATATATGTGACACATATTTGACTAATAATTTATCTGTTGATTTAATATATGTGACACATATTTGACTAATAATTTATCTGTTGCTTTAATATATGTGACACATATTTGACTAATAATTTATCTGTTGATTTAATATATGTGACACATATTTGACTAATAATTTATCTGTTGCTTTAATATATGTGACACATATTTGACTAATAATTTATCTGTTGATTTAATATATGTGACACATATTTGACTAATAATTTATCTGTTGCTTTAATATATGTGACACATATTTGACTAATAATTTATCTGTTGATTTAATATATGTGACACATATTTGACTAATAATTTATCTGTTGATTTAATATATGTGACACATATTTGACTAATAATTTATCTGTTGCTTTAATATATGTGACACATATTTGACTAATAATTTATCTGTTGCTTTAATATATGTGACACATATTTGACTAATAATTTATCTGTTGATTTAATATATGTGACACATATTTGACTAATAATTTATCTGTTGCTTTAATATATGTGACACATATTTGACTAATAATTTATCTGTTGCTTTAATATATGTGACACATATTTGACTAATAATTTATCTGTTGATTTAATATATGTGACACATATTTGACTAATAATTTATCTGTTGCTTTAATATATGTGACACATATTTGACTAATAATTTATCTGTTGATTTAATATATGTGACACATATTTGACTAATAATTTATCTGTTGATTTAATATATGTGACACATATTTGACTAATAATTTATCTGTTGATTTAATATATGTGACACATATTTGACTAATAATTTATCTGTTGCTTTAATATATGTGACACATATTTGACTAATAATTTATCTGTTGATTTAATATATGTGACACATATTTGACTAATAATTTATCTGTTGCTTTAATATATGTGACACATATTTGACTAATAATTTATCTGTTGATTTAATATATGTGACACATATTTGACTAATAATTACTAACCCAAAATTGTAACATACTGTATCTCTTTCTTTTTCATTTCTCTCTTAATCTCTGATGAGGCTTTAATTAAAGTGAAACAGGTTAGATTGTGATTATTATCTTATTTTTAATTTTGGGCATACAAGTTATTTGTTTTTTTATTTTTTTGTCTGCACAGTATAGTAGGATCAGTTGGGCACTGTCTTTTGAGAAAAAGAGACCCATGATGCAATTCACTCAGAGATTTTGAAACAGCATGCTGTACTGCTTGGTGTTTACAACGGAAGCTTCAATATGAACATTTCAGAGTGCTTGGGTGTCAATCTGAGAACAGTGCAGTGGATTCAGAAAGAGTTGGATAAATCTAATGGTGATTATGAAAGTGTGGCAATTTGGAAATCTCCGTCTGACCATTCTGATAAGAAAAGAACTCTCTAATTTGTTGGTTAAGGCTCAACATGGAGGCTTACAACAAATGTCTTAAGGAAGTAGTGCAGCCCTGGGTTAAGTGGGTGGCTGTTGTAAAACTGTATTTGGCAACAGGACTCTGCACCATGCCACACAAACAAGAGAACTCAGTCATGGCTGTTAGACAAAGGCTTCCTGGCTGCCTTCTAAAATTTTGCAATGTAATAATAACAAAAGAACCATTCTATTTTCATTTAGAATTATCCACTTGGTAATAAATACTAAAAATAGTATGAAATACATCATTTTTTTTTTTTAAACTGGAGTGGCCTAAAAATTATGGCCGGTAGTATATATATAGTGGGGAAAAATAAGTATTTCATCCCCTGCTGATTTTCTGAGTTTACACCTTACAAAAATAGGAATAATTTATAATTTTCAGGGTAGGTCCGTCTTGAAAGTGAGAGATAGAATATAAAAAAAAATTCAAGAAAATCACATATTAAATTTCATATATATATATATATATATATATATAGTGAGAGAGAGAAAGAGATATGCTGTCTTACATTGTTAGTTACTTGTAGTTTTTCTTAATTTTAACTACTTTTCTATAGCTACTTTTACTTTGGCTTTAGTTGTATGTAAATGATAAATTGACAAGATCCATTAAACAAGACAATCAAACATAAAGTTGAACTCAAAGGTTATTTGGGCTACCAGAGATAATCAGAGAAAACAGCTTGCCATTTATTTCCAAATAAAGAAATTTCATGTGTTCATTCATCGTATTCCCTTAATTTCCCAGATCTGCCCTTTGAATTTAAACTACTTAACTTCCTAGTGAGGATTAACTTTGGAATACCCATGAACAAGAGCCCCAGAATAATCTCTCATCCTGACTTCTCCATGATTTTTCCTAGAGCCAACCTCATATTGGCTATTCCAAGGCTGGATACTTAAACAATTCTTATCCTGTTGGCACTCAGTAGAAGAAACACCAATTTTCCTTACCTAAATGTTATGCCAAATTAAAGGACAATATCTGTTTTCTTCAGTGCATCAGAATATCTTTTTCAGCATATATTTTTTTTTTTTTTAATCATTTCACCTCAAGCAAGGCGGAAATGCCACTGATGTGCAGGGGGTTACATAAATGTAAAAAGATTAATTAGAAGAGTGAGGAGTACAAACTAGTTAGAAAGGAACAATAGAAAGCAGGTGCGATAACAGATACATAGGTGGAGAGAAAGGGAAGATTATACAGGAGTGGGGAGAGAGCTAGGGTCCAGTGGTTAGTAGATGAGTATTTTTTTAAATTTTTATTATAAGCGTTTCACCCCGAGCAAGGCATGTCACTGCCACTACTGCACAGGGGGCTACGTAGAGTGGAGAAAGGATGGTTAAGTATAGGAAATGTCAGAGGGTGGGTGATAGGCGGGTAAGGATACCGAGAATGAGGGTTGGGTAGATGAGAGTGTTCTGAGAATAATTGTGAGTTAGTGTGATAGAAGGTGTCTATTGACCCTACATTTAAACACCTGGAGATTGTAACTGTTGGGAAAGAAGAGTTGTGGAAGGGAGTTCCACAGGCGGGAAGCACGAGAAAGGAAGCTGTTGGAATAGAATTTACGGTTACATCTTATTTGTTTAACTGTAAAAGGGTGGGACCTAGTTGCTAATCTAGTATCTCGTATAAATTCGTGCTTGGGCAGCACCAGTGAACTAAGCTCATCGGAGCAGTAGCCATGAAAGTACTTGTAGAAGAGGCACAGGGAAGCCACATCACGCCGGTGAGAGAGCAGCTGCAGCCAGTCTGCCAAGTCAGTATCAACCACGTTACAGATCCTCCTTTGTATTTTGTCAAGAAGCCCAAGGAGAGCAGCAGGGGCACCCGACCAGATATGGCAGCAATAATATTTCTTTTCATTTGTTGTATCAGAAGAAATGCATTGTCATATTTTTATTTCTTTTCTCTCCATGAAATCCTGAGTAACCTCTCTAATATATATATTGACTTGTGTATATAGGTTATTGCATGTGCAACCTGCTTAAGGGTAATGGCACTTGTTATGAAGATCACACTGAATAGTGAAACTGATAGTCACTATACAGTGGTGATTCCTATGTCCTTTCTGTATGTATAAAAACTCTATTTTTGATAGTACAATGTTATTCACCTATACAGGATGTGCAGGTGGAGTAATATATAGTAGCTCAGAATGGGAAATTAAAGAACTGAGTTCAAATTCCAGTTTGGTTCATTACATTAATTTACACACAAATACTCTTGAGAAAATTATCCATATTCTATCCATTGTATTTGGGAAAGTCATTATTAATCTCAAAAATTTATTAATGCAATATGAACTTTTAAAAAAACCATTATTCATATAATTGAAAATGTGTTTTGACTTTGAATAACCCACAAAGGCTTGATAAGCTGTAAAAATAAAAATCAAATTAATCATAACTTCCTCGTGTGTATATTTCAAATTTTAGACAATATATTTATGCATCTTGAAGGTTGATTAGAGATCTTGTATATGAAAATAGAAAACAATAGTCAAGCAAAGAATATCTCTAGAAAGTATCAAAATCTATTGCAAGTAAACTACAAGACTTCCTACAGAAAATAGTTACAGTAAGTAAAAAGAAAGAGCTACATATAAACTATAAGAAAACTCAGTGTTTGGTAAACAGTAAAAAGAGTAATCCAAAATGCCAAATCCAAAGTAGGGGAGATTAAAATCAAGCAGGCACAGAAATTCCAATACCTGGGAAGTGTTCTAACAGAGGACGGAAAGTGCAGTGCGACACTGAGATAAGGCATATTAATATGGCCAAGGATGCATTCCAGAAGCTGAATGGAGACAGGAAGATTTCACTGGAAACAAAGACGAGAGTGCTGGACTGTTATATGATGTTCATCCTTCAATATGACAGTGAATGCTGAACAATCTCATCAAAGATGAAGGAAAGACTTTAAGCAACTGAAATGTGATTCTACAGAATGATGCTGAAGATACCATGGACAGAACATGTGAGCAATGGTAATGTTTTGGAGAGGATGGAAATGAAAAAGAAACAGATACTTAACATAAAAAATAAACAGCTGAAGTGTCTGGGACACTTCAGCTGTCTTTTTTTGATGTTAAGTATCTGTCTTTTTCTGATGTTAAGTATCTGTCTTTTTTTTCCCAGTGAGGAAGGACAGTTTGGAGAATCTGATCCTGATGGGACAGATAGAGGGAAAGAGAGACAAAGAAAAGCAACATGTTAGTAACATACTTGATCAACTTGAGGAGATGGATAGTACAGCAGAGTTTGAGTGGTATAATAGGAGAAAGGTTGTTAAGAGCTACAAGGAACAGGGAGATATGGAAGGCCATGATCGCTTATGTCCTGAAAAGACATGGCAAATAGAAGATTATAGAAACTAAATGAAGAATAATAATGATTTTTCATTTCATAAATGGTTCAGAATTCGCTTTTTCATTAATAGTTAATTCTAGCTTTATTTTATTAATGCAGGAAAACTATTTATGCCACAGTTTGTCTGTGGAGATAAATAAAAATAATGTCAGCTATTAAGACTGATAAGCACCTATAGGTTCTTTATTTTAACCATTCACTAAAGAATAAATAGGTAAAAAAGAAAGAATGACTATAAAATTAATTCCTTTTTTCTAATTTTATTTATTTATTTACAATAACTCTCTCTGCACATACTTGATTGTGGAAAAGTGTTTTAAAATTTTGAATGTTTCATTAAAAAAAGAACTTTTCTTCATGTATTTGGGAAGATTAATAGTGCTTATTATTTGCATGCCAACATATATATATATATATAAATTAAATATGTCGATTATTAAAACCATTTTGTTCATTTTCGTGATTTTCATTAACGTATATATATATATATATATATATATATATATATATAAAACCATTTTGTTCATTTTCGTGATTTTCATTAACGTATATATATATATGTTAATGAAAATCACGAAAATGAACAAAATGGTTTTAATAATTGACATATTTAATTTATTTTTAATCAATACTCATATTTGAGTAGATATTCTGTCTTGAATCAAACGGTATATTTGTATGTTCATTTCTACCGGCATGATTATTAATGATAAATTTCATTAAGAAAAAGTGTGTCATTCGGCAGGATTTGAACCTGCGGCCCCTATGAACATAGATCAATTGGTGGCTTCACCTATGTTGATAGGGGTTGCAGGTTTAAATCCTGCCAAATGACACACATTCTTATAACCAAATTTATCATAAATAATCAGGTTGATAAAAATAAACATAAATATACTGTTTGATTAAAAAAGAAAAGAATATCTACTCACATACAAGTATTGATTAAAAATAGTGTTAAAAAAATAAATTATATATATATATATATATATATATATATATATATATATACACACACATACACACAGCATTAAATTGTAACATTTAGCACCAAAATCACTGCTTTTTCAGGTGTTTACTAGTGGACAGGCATTTTAGGCAGGTAGATTTTTTTGTTATGAAGTGCTTGGTATGAAAATAAGGACAAAGTGTTAGTAGAATTAATATGGAGAAGCTTGTTACTTACCTCAGCAGTGTTATTTCAGTCATGCTGACTTCAGATTTTCATGAAGGCATTATTGTTTTCACTCTTAAGGGTCATGTGTTTTTTTAATGACTGAATAACACTGCTCAGCTAAGTGACAACCTTCTCTACCTTATATATATATATATATATGGAATTGAGAAGTAAGTATACTGTCATGGAAACAAATACTATATATCTATTTTACAGCCTCCTATAAGGAGAAGCCTTCCTGACAAAAATATGATGGTTGGTTATTTGCTAAGTTTCTGGACATGAGTCAAATCAAGTCTTTTTCAGCACCTTTTCATATATCCATAGATAACTCGAAATTGCAAGTAGTGTACCATTATCAATGTGGGAAGTGGAATTACTGATCTAAGTTAAAGTTTGAGTTGATTCTGTTTCATTCATTTCATGGTATGAATCCATCTCCCCACTAGAGGTTAAATAGCAGAGCAAATCTGACTATGATGCCTTGGGTGACAACTCATCTAGTAGAAGGAAATCTTTCAATTCAAAATTGAGAAAAGCTGTTTGGGGACTTTGTAACACACTGTGCATTGTTTCTATTGTTAGTTCTGAAAAGTATGGCTAGTTCTGTAGAAGCCTTCACCACTATAATCAAATCATCTGTGTGTGTCATTTAGAAGCTCAGTTGTAAATAGAACTGTTGAGCTCTAATCTACTGAAATCCAAGGGAGAGTCCATCATCATCATATATTTTCTATTAGTTATGGCTGTGATATGCATGATACAATGATGTGTTCTCCTCCTGCCCAATCTAAGTTGCCTTTAATTGCTTCTTGTTTAAATAAGTCTAAACAAACAGATCTACAATCTTTCCATCTGTACCATTCTATTGAGCTCTTATTTCTGCCAATTTTTTGCTTTTCTTTTCCTTTATACATTCATTCATCCATTTCTCTAATATGTACTTTTTTTTTTTCAATACCCTGTTGATCACATTTTTTCTCATTTTCCTATTCTATCACCAGGATTTTTTTTAATATCCCTTCCACTCACTATTTTTTCTTTTTTGTGTTTTCTCTTGAATTCTTTTGCTTAACTCTAAAGATAAAACATCTTTCAGCACTTTTACTTTGTTTTCCTCTCTTTTCTTTCTCTTCCTGTAACTTCCTTTTCTTTTTTCTCTTTCTATCCTTACTCTTCTTTCACTTTCTTTTTTCTCTTTTAATTTTGCTTTGTCTTTTCTTCTTTTTTTTATTTTCATTTCTTTCTGAATTCTTTCTTACCTCTACTCCTGTGTTTTTTCTCTTTCAACATGTTTTACTCTTTTTTGTTGTACAAACTTTCTGACATTCTCTTTCAGAATCATTTCTTCGTTTTCTTTTTGCTTTCCTTTTCAACATGATTCATTCCTCTTTGTTGTACTCTTCTTTTCTCCTTCTTTTTCATTCTTTTTTATTCCTGTATCTATTAATTCCTCTCTTTTGTCTTCTCACACACTGCTTATTTGTCTTTCATTTTTTTCATTTCTACTCTTTCTCTTTGCATCCATTTTTGATTTCTCTTTCTCTTTGTGTCTTTCTTCTTTACTTTTTCCTCCTTTTACTGTCCCTTTCTTTTTAAACACTTTTTTTCATTTTTTGTTTTCTGACATTCTTTTACTTTTAATTTTTTATGCCTCTATTTATTTTCCTGACACTCCTTTTCTTGTTCTTATTCATTGATCTTCGATGTCCTTTACATATATTTATATTACTTTCTTTTTCTTTCAGCACCCCAATTTTTTTTGTATTGCTATCAGAACTTTCATTACACACTGTTATTTTCTTTCTCTTGATTTGTGTTCATTTTTAGGGCTTTTTTTTTTAACTTTATTTATTTTTGGCAGTATCTGCTTTATGTTCTTGGATTTGATTATGACATGCAATACTTGCTGGGTTGGTTCTTTGTTGACTATCATTGTTGTATGTCTCTTTCTCTCTTAAATCCTTATTTAAATTACATTTTCCCATCCCTGATTAACTTTCATACTCGTTCTTTCTTTACTTTCCTTTTTCAAGCACTGCTCTCCAAATAAGTAGTCATGGGATTTGCCAATTTTTTTTCTTTTTTTCATTTCCCAAAAATAGCTTTTAGTGTACATCCTGTCACTGGCAAGACTGGCTATTTTGAATGGACTCACTGTGGCTATTCATGTTGGACTCGGCTTGCTTCACCTCTTGCCCTAAAGTGTGTGTGCATCAACCATGGAACCTCTGCATTTCCTAGCACAAGACTTAAGATATTTTCCATTCCTTCTGACAAGACACTTTTACCCTAAGGCTAAAAATAAGCATTACTATCATACATTTCTAAAAAGATGACCCTGGCATTTCATCTTATTACATTAATTTGCTTTTGAACTCTTTGTGAGCTCAAGCAGCTAGATATATATGGTAGATCATGTATATATTCCTTCAAACGCACGCACACACACACACACACACACACACACACACACACACATGTACTCATGTAAAAAGAACTGTATTTATGTTTATATGTATGTAAATGTGTGTGTGTATATATATATATATATATATGAATATAAAATATATCTATGAATAGAAACACCATATATATGTTTAAATGTATTTGAATATTCATAGAGTATATTTATCTTTATATATATGTGTGTGTATGTATATGTGTATAAACACACACATGTGTATATATATATATAGAGAGAGAGGGAGAGAGAGAAAAACAGTATGAACATACATTCAAATAGTCTATCCTTGATATTCAACACTTTTCCTATATATCTATGCACACACACACACACATATATATATATATATATATATAATTATGTTATGGGCACACGGCCAAGTGGTCAGAATATTTGCTTTCTGGCAATGAGACTTGGTTTTAAGTCTTACCATGGCTGATTTGTCAAGGAGGTGATTTCTTCATAATATTGGTCTGGAGAAATGATTTCAGCATGCAGCATATTTAGAAAATGCCTGAAAACTATACCATAGGTTAACTCAAGCATTGTTAGTAAAATTGGGTAGACAGAACTGATCACAAGCCATCAATTCTTGTTCTAGCACAAAATCAAAAGTCATTGCAATAGAGAGTTGCTGGCCTTACTCAAAATATTTATCATGCCAGAAACTTTAACTAAAGTTTGCTCAGCTTAGTTACAGTATAAACCACAGGTAGATTCTGTAGGGTTGAGCAATCATATGCCATAGGAATTTACTAGCCATCCTGGTATACAGATGTGCTCAAAAATGAGTGATAGCTGGCCATATTTTTAGCCCAACCTACTTCTTTAAATCTGACCAAATATCCATTTTTGCTGTGTTGAGAACTCTGAACCACCCACTTCTATAAGCATAAAAGATACACAGAAAATATATGTGACTATATACACCCTTGCACAAGTGAAATAACTGTTTCCTTTCTTTCACCATATGGGCAATTTTAGACCCATGGGCTTTCTATTTTTTCTTCAGATTAGGTCATTTGCAGTAGTGTGCAGTAATATGAATCTCTTTTCAGGATGTATGATAAAATTTGTTTGGCCTTGAAAAATATTGCATCATCTGTGACTGTATCAGATTTTTATCATGTCCAGACACTATTGTCTTGTCTATTAGTTGCACTATAGTCATTGTCTACGATGGATGTTACTCCAAGGAAGCATTATAAATTGTCATGCTGCACAAACACACTGGCAAGCCTTACAGAGGATTCATGGATATTGTAGATGTCAGCCTTTTAACTGTCAGTCATGTTATCAAGGTGAAGAAACAAACTAGATCCATCAGTCTAAAACGTAAAGGAAAATGCAGTTGGCAAAAAAAAAAAAAAAAAAAAAAAAAAGCCAGCAACAGATGATGCATACATGATCAGGGAAAGTGTAAAAGATCCTACAAAGACATTATTCATTTTGTTTCAGTTCATTTGCACAAGAGTATATATATATATATATACACACAAATATAGTTTAGATATGGATGGAATATTATTTTGTATCCAAAGAAACACTATCACTACAAAAGTAGCCATTTTGTTTTGACACTGTCCGTGTCTTATCAAGATATATAATATGCATATTTATATACATATTGTGAAACCATCTGTTTTTCTTAAATGAATGTTTCTCCTTCTTTTTCAACTTCTTTTTTCTTCTATTGTAAGCTGTTGTACCATTTGCTGTACATATGTTCTATATACATACAGAAGTAAAGATGGTGGGAAATGGTTCATTTCTACACTTCCTTGTTTGTTTATTACTTTTTGCTGTATATTTGAAAACATTTTTCCTTTTTCTGTTTTGCAAACTATTTTCTTTTTCTGTAGATTTATTACCATCCTCAACTGCTTTATGCTTTTTCCCTGTCCTTAATTCGCAAATTCTTACTTTAAGCATTATGTTCTTTATTGTCATTGTTCTTGTCAGATTGTGTGGAAATTAACAAAAAATTGTTATCAGATATGGCAGATCAGGTAGTGTCTAAAGAGTTGATGAAAGAGTTTTATATTCCAAAGTTTGAATTCAATTTCTCTTGTTGCTGAGCATCTGAAATCTAATTATATTGCAATAACTTTTTGGACACACAATTTTTAATCATGATTAGAAGTGTAATATGGGTTCTATAATTCAGTAAAGAAAATGTTTAAAATATTATTTGAGCATTGAGAAAACTTATTCAAGTATATCTTTCAATGCAGTCTTGATGCAGAATGGTTTTCCATATTTACTAAACAGAAATATAGAATACTGTGTCCAAATTCAACTTCAAATGATGACTAATTTGAATAAATATGAACTAAGTTCAATAACAACATTGATTTTTGGGAAGAAACTTGGAAATAGACTTACAAACGCTAGAAATGAAATTCAATCACATGAAAAGCCATATTTCAAGATTGGCTATTCAACAATAGGCCATCTACAGACAATGAATCAAATGATAAAAAACAACAGAATATATAAAACAATTTTAGCTTTTGTTGACTATGAAAAGGCAGTTGACTTAGGAAAACATTTGTCTGTATATGAACTCAGATTATTAATGAAAATTATTTAAAAACTGTTGAAAAGAAACTATAAAAACAGTAGGGTAGACTAAACTTTTTAAATTTGGGTAACAGCCTGTCTATGAGAAAGACTACATTGAATTCAAAACCATAGAGTAGACAGTAAGAAAGCCCTCCATTATCATTCTTAAGAAATTATAGCAATTCACAATTAATAAACTGGAAAATGTGGAGAGTCATGATCACCTACACTATGAAGGAGCATGGCAATTTAGATAGATAAATTAAGAATACATTTTATTCTTGCCCATAAACCTAAAATGTATCAGAGGCTTTTGCAGTAGATAATTGAAGCTGGTGACATAACTACCTTGAGCATTTAAGATTCTATGAAATCCTTTGATCTTGATTATCTGGTATATCTTACTTTGTGTGCTTGATGCAATTTTAGTAGAGGCAATCACTTTGAACTTAATTTAAGGTGATTAAATATAAAAGATTGGAAAAATGATAAAAACAAAAGGATAAAAATTAATGTAAATTATTTACATCATGCCTTGAAAGCATCTTCTGGAAAATGAACTGTGAAGGTATGGGAGTATATATAAATGGAGAGTATTTGAACCTTCTGCTGGTAATACTTTACTGATATCACAGTCTTTGAATTAATTATGAGAAATATCAAACAAACAAAATAAAGTTTCCAAACAGTTTAAAAATGAACAGAAGTAATGTTTCCTGTAATGCCCTAAGAATAATCACAAATATAGAGGATAAAGAGCTGGAAGAGAAACAAGAATATAGTCACTTAGAGGAGATGATAAATTGGAGAAACATTTTGAAAATGGAATGAAACAATGCACAAGGATTGATCAGAAAGTGCAAAATCACTGTACTCTAGATATTGATTCTTCAAATAATTTCAATACATAAAATGAGATCAGTGTTGATCTGGAAATAGATTGAGATAAGAGATATCAAATGTAAATTAAGGGATAAAATCAGAAAATATAGCAAGAGGGGAAAATAACCAATGGAAAAAAAGATTGATTAAATGTTTCCCAATATGAATAAATATGGTGGGAGAAGACCAGATTAGAAGAAGAGACATAGAAGCTTTCTACTGGGAGATGACAGAGCATAACAGAATCACGATCATCATAGAAAAAGCTAAAAAAGGATTTTATCTAGTAATTGTAGAAATCAAATAACTTGCCTTCTAACATGGTTGCCTTATTTTGGTCCCCTTGAAGTAATCTACTTCCTTCATAGCAGAGTATCTAATTCAGCAGGTGGGTTATTCCACTATATTATAATTGATCTGCCCAATACATTTGCATGAGTGGATTCTATTCACTCATATATATCTCTCCATTAGATCCATCAACAGGTTTTTCCTTTCATTTGGTGTGACTACACTAATCTACTTGTGCGTCAAATCACTTGCTATTAACCAATATCCAACAGTAATGAACTTACAATGACTGCTGCTGGTGATATGGATATATAAATTGAGATGAAATAATATGACAGCATGATACAAACTTATACAAATACAAAATAATATTAGAAATCATTTGAATTTAAATTTTACATTTCTTTTTGATATAACTGGCTGCACTTTTTACAAAAAAAAGAAACAATAACAACATTTTAAACAAATTCATGCACTTGAGCAGATCTAAATCTGAACTGGGTGTCATATTAGCATTGATCAGAAAAGAGACTATGGTAAAAGATATCAAATCAGAAATGGGAAGGATATAGTACAAGCTGAGAATAATTGATGGAAAAAATAGTTGGTTAAATAGTTCCAAATATGAATACAGTTGGGGAAAACCAGAAAAAAAATTTGTGGACACAGAGGTTGGCTACAGTCATTGTCATTATAAGAGATGAGAAAGGATTTTATCTAATTGTGAACTTATAATGGCAGCTGCTGCAGATGATGATATTGAGATAACAGATTAGGATGCCATGTTTTTCTATTTAGAAGAACTGGATCCCCTTTTTACAAAAAAAGAAACAAAAAGCAAAAACAACAAAACTTTTAAATAATCAATAAACTGACACAATTTTGTACATTTGAATCTCAACTGAATGTAATGTATTTTAATTTGATAAATATGAAAACCTTGTTTGTGTGGAGGCAAGCAAATATGTTGGTATGTACATGTATAAGTATTAAATAAATAAGATCATTTGAACCCAAGCTCAGAAATGCATGAAAGTCAGTGATTTGAAGCTCAGAATAACTCTAAGACATAAAACAAAATCAGCATTGATCTGAGAATAGATCAAAGTAAAATATATCAAATGAGTGATTAAGGAATAAAATCAGAGATGGGTGGGATACAGCAACAAAGGAGGATAACTGATGTATCAAAATGTTGGTTAAATAGTTTCTAATATGAATAAATGTGGTGGCAGAAGACTAAATAAAAATGGAAAGAAGAAATAGATAGGATTGATGGTGAGAGATGCTAGAAAATGTCTGAATCTTGGTCATCATAGAATGAGTTGAGAAAGGCTTTTATTCAGCAGTGGAATCACAATGACTGTGCTGCTACTAATGATGATAATAATCATGATATAAATATATAGATAAAATGAAATAAAATGTCTGCATGAATTCAAGCTTATATACTAAAAATATTAGAAACCATTTAAATTTGAAAAGAGTGTCCTGTACTCTTACTTGGGAAATATAGCAATTTTAGTTCCAAAGAATATTGAATTATGTTAACAGGAGGGAAAGTTGAAAGAATAAGTAAATACACTGTTACAATAATCAGAAAAATCAGCAACCAAGCAAATCACACCTGAGCCAATGAAAAGTGAATCTATGTTAGGAAGCTAAAATCTTTTCCTTACTGTTACATGGCGTCTGAAAACAAATATATATATTTTTTATTGTTGGAAATTTCAAATACGGGGTTTTTAATTACTACCACAAGTTTAATCATTCTTGTTTTCACACCTGTTAATTGTATTTTCAAATTTTGCCATGTAATAGAGACCTAAATAACACTGTTGTTGAAAGACTGGCAATGTTGTACTTTCCCAGGCACAGGGTGAGGTAAAATCTGGTTATAGAGTACAAATGTGGGTCACATGCAAATTTATTTAAAATGATAGAATATGAAATGAATTGTAAACAATGAATCACACCTGCATTAAGAAATGAATAGTCAGTTAATTTTTATGATGAATATAAACATTTTCTGATTTAGCCTTAAACCAAAATATTGGCAAAGAAGTTATAGAAAAATAATTACATTAAACACCAATACTGTTTGTCTTTTTGAAGGTGGGGTTTGTATTTTTTACTAAGCTTGTTTTCTATCATGTTAATTAGAAAATCCAATTTTTCAACAGTAATTAAAATAGTAATAATTTAGCAGTGGCTATGTTTGATGACTGGGTATAAATATTAAAAATTTAACACTGAATAATTTGGACACTGGATGTAAATATTTATAGTTTCATCATTGAGTTTAAATATTACTATTTTAGTACAGGTTAAGTTTTTTAACTAGGTGCAAATATTCCAACTTTAAAACTAGGTAACTTTGATCACAGAGTACAGCTATTTATAGTGTAACATTGGATTATTTTGATTGCAAAATGCAAATATTTTAGGTATATCACTGAGTGTAAATATTACAATTTTAACATAGGTTAAGTCTGATTTTCTTCTTCTTTTATGCGCCATGTCTCTTTAGGATGCAGGCAAGCATGGCCCTCCATTTTCCTACTCCTTGTAACTCTTAATACCATTTGTCTTAGTATTTCTCCCAAACCTTGCTCTTTCAACCATTTGCTTAAGCCTACCAAGTATGTCTCCTGTCTCTCTTTCCCTCTAGCTGCTCTATGAGTATCAGATTCTCCAAGCCCTCCTTCCTCGTTACATGTTCCATAACTTCAGCTGTCTCTTCCTGATGTTAAGTATAAATTTCCTTCTCATTTCTATTTTCTCCAAAACCTTGTTATTGCTAACATATTCGATCCATGGTAGTATCAGCATCCTTCTGTAGAACCACATTTCTGTTGCTTTGAGTCTTTCCTTTATCTTTGACAAGATTGTCCAGCATACTCTTATTTTTTTCCCAATGGAATTTTCTTGTTTCGCAATACTCTACTTAGCTTTTGGAAAGCATCCTTGGCCATGCCATTAATAAAAAATATATCTTATAATTCATCTAAATATATAAGAGATGTGCAAGGAATTTCTTGGCCTGACCAAGAAAGGACTGCCTCACAAAAACTTATGTTTAATCATTTGGTTATATCTTGAAGATCAGTCTTGAGAATTTACAACTTCTTTTATTTACTAATATATATATATATATATATATATATATATATATATATATATTATATATATATACAAAGATTCTGATTTTTCAAGATTGTGTGGCCATTTCAACAAGAGAAATTCACTTTATTGGCAATCTTAAATGTTATGGTAAAATACAATTATGTGTTTGAGTATGTGTGTGGGTAAAGACAACAAAAGTGAGTGTAGTGAAAAAAAAGAAAGGAAGAAGGAAAAGGAGAGGAAGAAAGAAGAAAGAAAAAAGGAAGGGAAATGAAAGAAAGAGAAAAGAAAAGTCTGTCAAATTCTCAGACAGAAGAGAATGCTAGCAGTGGGTGGAGGGAGTCAAGATAGATATATTAAAAAAAGATAACAATGTATGTAAAAAACAAAGATGACAAGATTTGCCTGTCTTTTTTAAATTTTTTCCAAATCTTTTTCCTTTTCAAATCAAAACAGGGCCTGAATATTGTTAATATCAAAATAGTTTATGCTAAAAGTTTACCTCAGGAATAAAAAGGAAAAACACAGGAAACTAATCTATAATATAAGTAAATAATATATGTAAAGAGAAGAAAAACAACTATTATAAAAAACAATGAAAACCTAAAATGTAGATAAATGTAAATTAAATTAGAAATAAATCCAAGATGGCATCAATATTTACATACTCTGACCACACCAGGAAGAGGTCCAGATGTTACTGGACCATATGAACTCAATAAGGCCATCAATACAGTTCACTATAGAAAAAAAGGGTGACAACAAACAAGCATTTCTGGATGTACTAATATCTCAAACATAGAGGGGGTTCAAGACATCTGTATACTGCAAGCTAACATTCACCAGACAATACCAGAAGTGGCATTGCACATGAAATGAGAATGATATACCCTAATGATTGTAATAAAAGGTTTGGTTTAAAATTCCTAGCACCTGAAGAAGGCTGGATCATACAACAGCCAGAACATTGTAAACATGGCAGTAAAGATGAGGACAATAGTCCGAATAGTGTAAATACTACCTCATCTCAGAAGTATAGACAAATACAAAACAGAGCTTAAAACATAATGATAATATTTTGGGCTTTGTGCAAAAGGTGCCACACATAACTTCCAGTGGAAGTTGATTAAATACAATTTAAAAGGTCAGGTAGTTTATTCAATTAGATATATGTCATCATCATCATCATCATCATCATCATCATCATCATTTAATGTTCATTTCTATGCTAACATAGGTTGGATGGGGTTTTCTTGATGGCTCTTTTCTAGGCTACCTGATTTTATGTAAGGCCTGGCTGTAATCTCAATTTCCTTAAATCACCTTTGATAAACTGGGTCCATGTTTTACATGGTCTACCTATCTCACTTTGGCCATCAACCTCAATAAACCTACAATTTCTGACCAGGTTTTCAATGTCCATTCTCTCAATGTGTCCAAACCATCTAAGTATTGTTTGACATATAATATCTGTAAGATTGGCATTACCCAGCCTATTTCTTAACTCCTCTGATGGTTTTCTATCTCTAAGACTGACAGTGCACATCCACCATATACCATTTGCATGCCAGTTTGAGCAATTCTGCTAATACCTATTTTCTTAAGCAGCCAGGTTTCCCTATCATATAGCATAACACTTCTAACACAAACTGTATATAACTTTCTTTTCATCTTATGCAAAAATACTCGAGATGTTAGAAGAGGCAAATGTTCTCTAAATTTTTTCCAACCTGATCTAACATGCGATATTGAACTTGTTTCTGCACCTCTACCTGCACTTAACATGTTACTAAGATAACAAAACTGATCAACAATTTCATAGTCAATACTTTTGTCTTCATCATTTGCAACTGGTGGGTTCAGGCAAGTTCTGCATTTCAAATTTACCAAATTGTCTAATCTACCATTCAGTCCATCACATTGCTTATGCACCAAGTGAGTACAGTACCTGCAAAAAATCAAGTTTGAACCAACACCCTTATAACAAACTCCACATGGGTGCTTTCCTGTGGTGAATATCAGGTATTGGTTAATATCATAATCATCACTTTAGTCTTAGCCAAATTCACCCTAAGACCTTTATTTTCCAAACTATTTTTCCATGTAGCATACCTAAGACTTAATTCTTCCAAACTCTCTGCAATAATTACTAAATCAACAGCAAACAACATTTCCCAAGGTAGATTGTTTCTACATTCTCTCAAAACAGCTTCAAGAACAAAGATAAATAGCAAAGGATTCAAAATAGATTCCTGATGAACCTCTACCTTCACACCAAACTCTGATATCTGATGCCAACAATTTAAACTTTATGCATCCCTGTATTTCCTACTTTATCTTGATATAGAATTGTAACAAATATTTATTGTATTTTATTTCCTCTCCTACACATATGATTCCATTAATAAAAGCCCAATTTAATCGGAAGGAGTCCTTTTGAAAGACAAACATGTAATATAGGATTCTTTCTACCTAGTCATTTATATCTTTACTGACTAAGCACTGATTAAAAACAAACAAATGAATATACCAAACATCATTTTAAATTGAAATAAATGCACACACAAACAAACAACTACAAATGAACAAATTTAACCTCCAGAATAAATAGTTCTATATATAACACCAAGACAAAAAATAAACTTCTAACCATTAAATAAAAATTAAATATTAGACAAATGATAACATAAAATGTAAGTAAATACTTATTGTAATACATATACACTATTTAACAATTACATATATGTGCATGTGGGAGTATATATATATATATATATATATATATATAAACAAGAAAGAAAACATTCTTCTTAAACAAGAAAGAAAACATTCTATGAACCCAACCAACCATAACTAATCACGTCAAAATAAGAAAAAATTAACTTCACTATTTAAAAACTTATTAATAACAAAACATATATACGTGCACATGTGCCTATATATATATATATATATATATATATATATATATATAACATAGCACACTTGGTATACAATCCAGGTAAATTCCAATAGAGATGAACTCAAGAGAACTAAATGTTAAAATTATTTATTTAATTTAACAGAGTAATATTTTAATATTAATAGCCATGATATTAATGCTTAAGTAATTATATATATATATATATATATATATATATATATATATATATATATGAGCATTTATTACTTAATCATTAATATCATGGCTATCAAATATATAAAAATATTTATCAATTAAACATTAATATCAGTTATTTTATCTAAAAAAAACAAAATACAACTCTCCTTGTAGAAAAAAATATACTAAAACTGTCAAAAATTAAAATAACAGTGGGACATTTTGAAAATGTAACAATCTGTCACAAAGGATGGCAATTAGCAAAGATGAAAAAAATAAAAATGAGGAAAGGTTAAAGAGTGAGTGTAAAATGAAAAAAAAACAAAACAAAAATGATCACAGCACGTAAACTGAAGGAAAAAAGACAAGAAGGGAAAGAGGAAAAGGACAAATTATAACAACATGCTACATGTACGCACATCCATGTAAAATAAAAAATAAAAAAAGTACAAATGATAACAACACCATACATGTACACACACTTGAGCAGATAGAACCATGTGCATGAATGTACATCTGCACAGACAGGAACATAACCATATGCTCAAAAATGCACACATATACACAAACAAAAATAAAACCTGACACCAACAATAAGTGTATAAAAAAAAAAAACAGTAGTGAAATTGCAGATAACCCCTCCTAACTGGATGGATAAGTCTACCTATAAAAATCCACAGCTGGGATGCTAAATATAATATCAAGCAGCTAAATGACAAAATTTTGACTCATATATATATATATATATATATATATATATATATATATTTTTTATGTGGTTTCCGGCTTTCTCTTTTTCAATCTTTTCACTATTACGTAGCCCCCTGCACATCAGTGGTGTTACCTTCTTGCTCGGGGTGATACGATATATATATATATATATATATATATATATATATATATATATATATATATATATATATATATATATATATATATATATATATATATATATATATATATATATATATATATATATATATATTTTTTTTTTTAATCGATTAAAAAAAAAAATATATATATATATATATATATATATATTTTTTTTTTTAATCGTATCACCCCGAAAAAAAAAATATATATACATACATATATATATATATATATATATATATATATATTTTTTTTTTAATCGTATCACCCCGAGCAAGGAGGTAATGCCACTGATGTGCAGGGGGCTACGTAATAGTGAAAAGATTGAAAAAGAGAAAGCCGGAAACAGGGAACAAGGGATGAGCCTCTTAACCTGTTCAATAGACATGGGTGGAGTGTGAACTGGGCGATAGATAGATCTATCTACTCTAATTGAAAAAAAAACAAAGTGAGAAGATTTGAAAAGAGAAAGCCGGAAACCACATCCTAAACAGAGAACAAGGGATGAGCCTCTTAACCTATTCAATAGACATGGGTGGAGTGTGAACTGGGCGATAGATAGATCTATCTACTCTAATTGAAAAAAAACAAAGTGAGAAGATTTGAAAAGAGAAAGCCGGAAACCACATCCTAAACAGAGAACAAGGGATGAGCCTCTTAACCTGTTCAATAGACGTGGGTGGTGTGTGAATAGATAGATAGATCTATCTACTCCAATTATATTTCATTTGCAAATGTTATTTCCACAACCTAGGTTTTAACCTTTCGGTATCTTCAGGTGATTTACAATAACTAATTTTTCTGTTTTCAAATGCATGAACAGGGATTTTTTTACGAATGCATGACTGGAATTTTTAAACAACCAAAAATTTTAAAAATTAAGAAAGAGTTATTCAAGGATTTTGAAATACTGAAAGGTTGAAATAACTCTTTTCCAAATTAAAAATATTCAAAAGTTCTACAATATAAATGATAAATGTATTGAACACTTTTTAATACAACTGTGTACTATTCTAATTTAACTATGGCCAAAAACTAATTGTATATATATATAACTGTTGTAATATATATCCATATATATTGTAATTTATATATCAATCATGTGGCTTACATTTACACACCTACATCACATTGAAACACTGCTTTCCATACAACCACTGAAGTTAAGCAAAATCGAGCTAGGTCAGTATCTAGACAGGAGACTGTAAGTTTGGGTATATAGATGGGGTAATGGATAATGGCTCCAAATTGTTAATCTGAGAGACAAGGTTTCATTATATTCACTTTTGTGCAAATATCCTTTGGAAATACTATTTTTCCCACCAGCTATGAGCTATTTAGTAGAACTTGTATAACTAATCTATTATTATCTCAGAAAAAAAATCCTTACAAGCTAAAAATATTTTCTGGCTAAAAATAACCTGCAAAGAGTTGATAAGCCATAAAAACATGAATGAAACAACCATTAATCATGTAACTCAGTCAAAATTTAATAAAATAATGATCTTGCTTTAGTTTTTACTTTGTAAATCTCTGCAGAAATTAAATTTTTAAGAGAGTACAAACCACAAAATGATAAAGAAAATATTCAAAATTTTGTTTTAAATTTTCTGAACTGTTCAATAAATTCTTTTCAGTTTTGCATAGTAAGGTCTACTTTCCTATTTATCTATGGATTTTTGACAATTTTACAAATGTAGATAATATCTTGAAACAGTTGAAATGGGAATCTACTAACAAACAGATAAGCGAGGAAGTTTTTAAATAAAACAAGAACTAAAAAGAAATTCTTGCTAATGCTCAGAATGAGGAAATAAAGCTTAGAGAATTGAACACTCACAAAACATACAGAAGGCAAGAGAAGTATGGGAAAGCAACAAGTAACTTATTTGACAGATTTGAGAAAAAGGATGGTAGGAGAAAAATCACAAAAATAAAGAAGGTTAAAAGGTGTAATTATTGTTGAAAGCAACAAAGACAAGAAGCTCTAGAGAACTTTGATCATGATGGATATTACACATAGAGAGAGATAGAGAAAGATTTTATGATCTGTTAAATTATGCTGAAATTCCATTATCCGTGTGAAGTTATTCTTTTTTGTGATCATATTTGTGTCAGCAAATGTATTTGGATATAACACAGGAGAAAGCTTAGAGAACAGTTATGGTAGAGTTGATAACTGAGCAATGTCAATATTTCTTTGACAGTAATATTTAAAGAAGCCTGAAGAACTTAAAAACATGATTTTGCAAGTCAGTTATAATGTGTTAGTTCCTCAGTGGATACTTCCTCTGCCACATTGAGAGCAGTTGAACAATTATCTTTTTAAAGAATCCTTTGCTTCTGTAACTTGACACATTTCTTCTGCTTCACACATTCTTGCAAGAATATAAAAGAATAAAAACCAACTGCTACCCATTTTGTTGTCACTGCAGGCAAGTTTACAAACTGCTTGATTTTTCTCTTCTCCTTTTTAAAGAAGTTTAAGATAATCAATTCATATTAAAAGTTTCATACAGAAACCACATAAAAATTAAGAAGTCAGTGATAAAGGAATTAAATGGATTATTACAAGACAGGAAAGTTTACAGATAAAATATATACTTTTTTCAAAAACTTGAATGTGATAGAAAATCAAATTAAGAAGGCAGCAAATACAATTTTCATTTTTTTATAGCTTCTACATGAGATCATGTGTGTACTTATATGTATGTAAAAGAGAGAGATGAAAAGTTAACTAGGAAACCAACCTCTCAAAAGATGAACAACTGACTGAACATAAGAATTTTTTTTTGTGGGGAATTCCATCTTGGTCAGACTAAGAACTTTCCAGCAATCCCTCATACACATATTTCATAAAATCAAATGGAAAACATCAAAAATCTTTGGAATTCTTTTTTGGTTAGGCTAAGAATTTTTTGGCATACTCTCATGTACCACTTCCTAAAATCCAACTGAATGATCAATTATCATATTTTATTTTTTTACATTCTTTTTTGCTCATGATGGAAGATTTACCACACCCTCTCATATATGTCACATCTCTTGTTACCTGTATCATAAATTATTAGGATCATTGGAACACTACTATATACGGTAACCATAGCAGCAGTGGGTGTCTCTAGGGCAATTCAGAGCTTTCTTTATCCTTGACTGGTTGTCATCTCAGGTTAAAAGAGCCTTGTCAGCCTTGATATTTAATCCATAGCTGGAGGAAGAAGAAATAGATTATTTCCTTCCTCAAATATATTTGTGCAAAGTGAATAAAAACTCAAACAAATTCACACACAGCTTGTCAATTTTTCTTTCTGAGTTGTTCACTGTTACACTACTTGCACCCATTTCATATACACATTTACCAAAGTCTGACCAAATGACCAAACATTAGAATCCAATTTCAAATTTCTTCTGGATAAGTCCAAGAAATTTTGAACACTTCTTCATATAATGACTTTTCAAAACCTGATACATACATCAGAATTCGTCTTGGTATTTTTTTTTTTTTTTTGTCTGGACCAAGAGGTTTTTCAACTTCTCAAAATTTGCTAAAATTACTAAACATCAGAATTTGTTGTAGCATTAAAAGATGTTTTTCACACCCTCTCATCTACTTCCATAAACATCACAATCTTTAGAATTATTTCTTGGTGAAACAGAGAACTTTTTAGCACCCACTTTTACCCACTTCCCAAAATCTGATGAAGTGACCAAATTTTTCTTTCCTTCTGCGTCAGGCTGACACTTTTTCAGAACCGTCATATACCTACTACCCAAAATTTCATCAGGAGGTTCCAAATTTCCAATTATTATAAATTACTAAAGGTTTGTTTACATATTGACCTACTGATCAAGAAGGAATTCCTGAAATTTTGCTATTTGATGAAATTTTGAGTAGTAAGTATATGACAGGGTTCTGAAAAAGTGTCAGCCTGATACAGAAGGAAAGAAAAATTTGGTCACTTCATCAGATTTTGGGAAGTGGGTAAAAGTGGGTGCTAAAAAGTTCAAAATTCACTTTATCAAATGTGTGTTTGACTAAGGGTTTTGAAGATGGTTAATTTTCCAACATTGTTTTCTTCCTAAATTTCAGGAATTCCTTCTTCTTCTTTTTTTTTTTTTAAATCATATCACCCCAAGCAAGGTGGTAATGCCACTGATGCGCAGTGGGCTAGGACCGGTGCGTACTCCTGAACACACCGACCGCAGTGGGGAGCCTGATTGGGGTCCTCGGGCAGTGCTTTGTGACCCTCATTATCTTATCAACATTTTTTTCCTACCTACATTTATCTACGTTACTAATTAAGCACAACCATGAAAGGGCGAAAATTTTTCACAGATTTTAACGTCATTCTTGATGGGGCCTTTTTTTCATCCAAATCCGTGAATTTGTGATCAGTTCAAAAACTTTTACGCACTTCTTATATGTTATACTTCTTTAGTTGACAAAATTAACTGAATTGATAAAATGGCTTTTTTAATATTTATTGTTTCTTCTTCTAAAGTGCTTATCAACAGAATATAAAATAAATAAATAACATTTCAGTAATCAATAGTAAAACCTTTTGGGAAGATCAATATGTAAACAAACCTTTAGTGATTCATAATAATTGGAAATTTGGAACCTCCTATTTTTTCTCAAATTATTCTTGGTTTGTTATTACAAAGAAAACAATGTTGGAAAATTAACCATCTTCAAAACCCTTAGTCAAACACACATTTGATAAAGTGAATTTTGATTTATCACACTCCTACCCATTCAAATTTTGTTTTCCCTAAGCAGAGATAAAAACTGTTTTTATTCAAATATGTATAAAAATTTAGTTATATACATGCACATATATAAACTTATATACATAATAATAAAGTTTAGTTTTAGAGTACTTCATAGGTCATGAGGAAGAAATTTATTACTTACCTGATTTATTTCCACTGCTGTTCTCATTATTATAGATAAGGGAAAGAAAAGAGTATGAATTGTTACGTGATATTAGTCTTCCTATATGGCAGTAAATGTTGGACAATTTTCACACAGATGAAGAAGAGACTTGAAGCAACAGAAATCTGGTTCCACAGAAGTATGCTGAGAATACCATGGACCAAACATGTGAGCAACGGCAAAGTTTTAGAGAAAATGGAAACAAAAAGGAGACTTATACTTAACATCAGGAAAAAAATAGTTGAAATTTCTAGGACACATAAAAAAGAGAGCTTAGAAAATCTGATACTCACAGAACAGATTGAAGACAAAAGGGGCAGAGAAAAACTGTATAATCTACATAGTAGCTTCAATAAATAAATGGCAGAATAAGGTCTAGGAGAAATAACGAAAAGACAAAATTTATTAAGAGCTAGAAAGTACAAGAAATTGTGGAGAGCCATGATTGCTTATGTCTTGAAAGGACACAGCATATAAATGAAGGTTCTCAAACTTTTTATCAAATATACCCTTTTCACTATATGTCAGTATGTTATTCCCTTCCTTTACCAGACTGTCCAACTTAAAAGGTGCATTTCAAATAATATGCATATATTATGAAAAATCTTCATTCTTTTCCATATTAGTACATCTACCTTTACATGGATTATTTTTTATGGAGGATTTTTTGACACTCATAATGGGCTCCAAATTCTGTAAATAAAATACAAGAAAAAGCAAAACATTTTTTGATAAAACCCTGCAATTCCTTTCTGAGCGGGGAATTCCCATCAGGTTTAGAACCCCTCTTATAGATGCTTTTATAGACATAATATTTCAGCTAAGTATCTTATGATCAGATGTCCATTGTGGTGCAGCGGATATCGACTTGAAACAACAAATCAGGGAGCCGAGTTCAAATTCCAGTTGAATTCCTTGCAGTCACTTAGGCACAAATACCCTTGAGAAAGGTATTGATCCGTCTCTTCCCTCCAGTTATGGGTTAAATAATAAGACAGATTGGGTTCTATAGCCTTGGTAGGCAACCAGTCTACTACAGAAAGCAATGATAACCTACTGCAGGATAATCTTCTGCCCAGTCAGGCATGTCTCTTTCGAGACATGATTGCCTAAAGCATGTATCATGTATAGCACTTAACTGACTGATCTTATGGTCACCTTCAGGTGTCTATTATTTTGGTTAATATGGGGTATTTAGTATGTGCTGATTATGCATTATTTTTGTTCATGTGATACTATTTGCATTTTCCTGCTAAATTAGGAGATATTATTTCACTACATTCTCCAGAGATTGAACTCACATTCACTGGACCATAATAATATTTGACTAGCTGACACCTATATCCATTAAGATCAGTAATGTGTTTTATTTTAGCCTTTAAATTTGATATCAGATGATTTTGATGATTGTTTATCATGACAGTTTCATACTGCATGTTAATTAATTTTGTTATTAATTCCTAAATGAGGAATTATCAATACAGTGTGACACATGTTTATTTTATTTACTTTTCTTATTTTTGATTAATATAAATGTTATTATAGACTTGACATGCCAGCAAAGTACACTCTAGCTATCTTAAGATGTATTTAGTACAGGAGATAAGGAAATTGAACATAGAATGGGTTGTGCTAAGGATAGCTTTGTCCAACACTACAAATTGCTACAAAAAAAAAAGACTTTATCCTTAACTCAAGTCATGTTCTTAAATAATGCTGTTAGATTGAGACTCTCATATGCATGGGATCATGACGTATCTGACTATCGGGCACGGGTCCAAGCCGATCTGTGCAATCATAGTGAAAATTCATGCAAGGAAAAAAGTCTTCATCAGAAATCAAACTAAACGATTCACAAAGAAAGAAAGAAAGAAAGAAAGAAAAACGAAGAAAACATCCAAATGAATGCAGTAAAAATCTGTTTGCTTATTTATTAATTTTGGGAGAAACGATTGGTTATACTCAGAAAGTCCGAACCCGATTTCCTGCTTTCGTTCATGTTCTGTGCCTAATTTCCATTGGAATAGCCGAAAAAATCCGCAAAAATCATAGTTTCTGGAAATGGATGACACTGATGATGTCATCATATTGTCGACTAATAAATCAGAGCAATTTTCTCTGTGCCTGGTGATTTTTTTAGCATCAGCTACGGCCCTGCTTGGGATCAAACTCATTCAGAAATATCTAAACTATCAGATAACTGCTTCTTCAGATCAATGATTAAAAATGACTAAGATTATCCTTCTTTGAGTATTGTTGACTGGCTCTACAGAATCATAGATAACTGCACTAAATAATAAAAACTATTGCTTGAGGACTTGCAACAGCAGCAACAACTAAAATAGATATCATATATATGAGGTTGTCTGGAAAGTTTATGCCAAGTTTTAGTCATTTATGTTACAACATGTTAGAAACATGACAAATTTATTGACAGATATAAAATGCTTACATTTCTGATTATAGAACACTTCAAACTATCTCTTGAGAAAGAAACTTTAAAATTACTTTGTATCAATTTTGCATCCTATGAAAATGGAAGATTATTAGGTGCATTTTACACACTTGATACTTTTTTATTACAGTAAAGGTAAAAATATCTTGCAAGATACAAAAAAGATATAAGTTGTGTATGGTGAAGGTACTTTAACTGACAGAACTGTATGGAAATGGTACACTAAGTTTAGAGTTGGTGATTGTAAGCTTATTGATGAAGAATACTTGGACAGATCTCATACTATAGATGATAACCAAATTAAGACATTGATTGAGAATGACCTGCATTATACAACATGGAAATGGGCTGAGACACTAAAGCTATCTAAATCTACCATCCATGAGCACTTAGTGAAGCTTTGGTACACAATTTGCTACAATGTCTGATTAACACATGATCTGAGTGAAAAGTGAGAAGAAACTTTTGGATTGCATTTCTATCTGTGATTTGCTGTATAAATGCAATGATAATGCAACCCTTTTGAAGGAAATTGTAATGGGCAATGAAAAATGGATTGTTTACAACAATGATTATTGAAAAAGATCCTGGGGTAAGTGATATAAGACAACTTTAGCCACTCCAGTCATACTGTGCATCTGGTGGGATTAGAAAGGAATCCTGTACTATTAGCTTCTGCCAAGTAACCAGTCAACTGATTTTGAAAAGTGCTAGTTGCAACTGGATGAATTAAAAGTAGCAATTCAAGAAAAATGAACAGAATTGATGAAGAAGAAAGGTGTTGTTTCCCATCAGGATAATGCATTCAGGTTTCTTTGGCAACCTGGCAAAAATTATTGCCACCTACCATATTCCCCAGACATGTTGCTTTGGATATTCATATATTCAGGTCATTGCACAATAATCACAGTGTTAACATTTTTATTTTTTGTATTACATAAAAATCACCTGAATGAGTTCTTTGCTGAGAAACAACCAAAATTCTGAGAAGACAGAATGGAGCAAGGTTGTGCAACAAAATGGTTCATATTTAGCTGAATAAATTTTTAATAGCATAATTTTGTTTTGTGTTTTAATCTCCCTTAAAAATCAGCATAGACTTTTTGGACAGCCTAATAACTCAAAGAGAAAAGAATGTCATGATCAAGATGTTAGCATTCCACAATACTTCAAGGAAAAAGTTAGCGAAGAAGCCCTCATTAGTTCTGGAAAGAGCAATAATAATTATTGGGTTTGGAAAACTTATTTTTCTAAAAAACTGTCTAATTTAATTGACTATAATATACATAAAAACAACCAAAAAAATACAGGACAACATTTATTCACTTTTTTTTCTCTCATGAGACATAAAATAATCTCCGTTAGAAATTGTGAACTGAATTATGGCATATGACGAAATCATTTATTATAATCGCAAATAATGACATCAGCTTGTTAGTGTTACCAAATCTGTATGAAACACATTATCCACTTACTGTAATCAAAGTTTTTGGTATATTTTATAAATGCAAAATTGTTTCTAACCATGAATGCCAATTCTTCCAATTTTTATATCTTTTATTTAATATTATCATCAATCATTGTTATCTAAAAGAGCCAGTAATAATGAGAAGCTTCTCTGTATATATAAACTAAATTCACCTAAAAATACAAAGAGATTAACACATTTCTTTACAGATACTGTATTTGTAAAATCACACTGTTCTACAATTATGATGGGGACAATTGCTAACTACTTGAAAGACCTGTGAAAATTTCATGGCTTTTCTATTCAAATTTTTTGATGAAACTAAATTCTTAAATTAATGGTTGAATAAGCTCATGGCAAGTTCTATGGCAATTATATCTGTAGAAATTCTTCTGTTACATTGTTAAATATTTGAGCTTAACAACTTTAACAAATTATGGCAATGACAATCATGAAGAAATTTTCATTTGTTTATCTATCATTTTATTGTTCAAGTGGGTGGTCAATTCAACTGCACAGACTTTATCCCTGGTCCTAAAATATGTAACACCTAGGACTGAAATAAGATCACACACCATCCCTTTCTATATGGTTGTCTCAATCATCAATCATAGTGCTAGAGTACAATTTTCAGAGACATAGCAAACAAATTTTGATACATAAATTAATCTGATGATTTTGTCAGATGAACCACAGTGGTTCACCAATATCTTCATTTGTGTAAGATGTATAGGATGTGAGTGATCATGGCTCTTCATGAACTTTCTGTTCCTTGTAGCTTTAAGCTATGTTTTATATTTTACCATCCCTCTTACTCTCCATTCTGCTATCCATTCATCCAAGCCTAGGCAGGTTATTCATTTTTTTCCCTTCCCTTTCTACCATCACAATTTTCTGTAGGTGGGAGATTCTCTATGACCTCTTTCTTAATTGTGTATAGCTGAAATTTTAACTGCCTTTTTTTCTCTGATTTAAGTCTAAGTGTTCTTAAGCTAATCTAATTAGAATGAGGAGAAAATGCATTTCTGTATATTGGTGTAACACTATCACGGAATGAATATCTTCTATTATATTATCAGCTGTAATGTTTCTGTTCTTTTCATCACCTTTTCTCCCCTTTAAAATTCAACTGGATATTAACTGATTTTTTATTGGGAAATGTAACCATATATTAAGATGAATATATATTATATTTATGTATGTATGTATGTATGTATGTATGTGAGTTTGTGTATTGTATGTATTCAACAATGTGTAAAAATAAATGCAGTGGACTTTATACGTAAAAGACAGTCTGTAAGAATGTATGGCACCTTTCTAATGTTGGATACAAACAGTAGATTTTACAAGTACTAGATGCTAATAAAGTAGAACAGTTTGCTCAACACTGTATATAAGTAAATGCAGTTGATCTTATATGTACTAGACCAACTGTAAGAAAATAGACCATCTTTTACAGCACTGGACATAAATAAACACTGTGAATACTAAACTGATGGTTACAATGTAGGGTACCTTGTCCAGATTTGATGCATGTAAAACACTAAGTATAAAATGATAACTATGTCAGCCTTTAGTCCTGCGCTTTAACTCCAAAGATACAACTTCATGTCCTGGAGGAATGGCATTAGATGATATGAAATCAAACAAGTTGCTGACCTGTTTGACTTGCACAAGGTTCATAAATGAAATCAATGGCCAGGTTTCTATTGAAATCAGAAATTAGTTTGTGAATAAATATTGATTTGTGAAGACCTATTGGTATTTACAAGTTGAAATATATTGGGTAAAGCTTCATTTGCAACCTCATTAGGCATTCGATAAAGTATATTGTTTTTTGTTTTTTTTTAAGATACTAAAAATTATTTTTTGTACATAAGGTAAAGTATTACACACCTGCTACTCTCTTCATGGTATCTTATGAATTTATGGAAACTGGATAAAACATTATTTACATTTGGAATAATGTCCTCCTTTTTGTTATCACAACATGATAATAGCAACTCCAGTCTTCTTCAAGTGTCTGTTTATTGGCTAGGGGAAAACATTAGGGATTCTGAACTGAAGCCATTATTTAATCTTTATGATTAAATTGTTCTCATTCCACAGTCTATGTCATAGTATATCTTGTTATTTTTTTAATTCTGCACAGTTATGGCTAGCTATGTTGTCACTAAGTCTGAACATGTAGACCCAGAAATTGAACTAATTCTAATATATTCACCAAATTCACAAATCAATGCTATAATCCTCTAGGCTGTTTTCCTCTAGTACAATCTTGTAGTGAGACTTTTTAATGTTCTTACTGTTAGCTTGCTACTGTTTCCGCCTTACTGTAACACTTGACCCTCTTTGCCACATTTCTTTTTTTTTTTCCTTTTGCTGCTGCTGAAGCATCGCTGTAATTTCTATTTCTTTATTTGTTAATTTCTCCTCTTTGTTATCTATTTCTGTACTAAACCTATTACGAAAGCTATCATAAACTAACATGTGAAGAAGGCCAGTGTGCACAAAGATTTAAACATTGTCATAATAACAACAAAGACAAAGATTAGTTTGAATGCTAATAATAACTCTTCATACTAGAAATTCAGATAGAATGTGTATAAAATAAATAATTGGCTGATTTCTGTTTAACCATCTTAAATAATCTTTCTGCCATTCATCAGCATGGCTGATGTGAACCTGCAGGAATGTAACTTATTACACCTTCTTGGGCTAACATTTTTCACACATGAAGTGGAATGATTATACTGAATCAATTGCTAGGTCTGCTACTAGGAAAGTTGAATTTACTATGTCATTTTAACAATTTCTTTTCTTGCCAGAAGCTATCTTACACCTACATAAGTCTACCAGTCATTCATTTTAGAATGTTTGCTTTCTGACTGTGAGACCTAGTTTTGAATCTCACTTGGGTCAATTTGGTAGAAAGTGACTTCTTGATGAAGGAGGTAATCCTAGAATGTCGTACATTTTGAAAGTGTCTAAAAACCATACAATGAATTGAACCACACTTTGAGAGTTAAATTAAATTGTGGAAACTATTCAGAAGCTGTCAATGGTTGTGCAAGCATGAAATCACTAGTCATTGTGACTGAGAGTTTGAGCATACCAGTCTTATTCAAACTGCTGATTATGGCAGATTATGCGACCACTTGCAGAAACAGTAACTCAGCATAGTAGTGGTATAAACCACCGGTTAACTCTGGGAGTGTTGAACAAACACAAATGTTCTTGAGAAGGTGTCAGTGACAGATATTGGTTAGCTGCTGTAGCAGACTGGTGTGCTTGGAAGACGAGAATAAACAGTCATTACAGATATAACCCATAACTCAATAAATCTGGAGCCTAACTAATAAAACAACAACTTTTAGGCAAAATTCGACTTTATTCATCAACATAGTCTCATTCTAGGGGGATACATTAATTCTAATGCTTCTCTAACAATTTGATGCCTTTTCTGTAGAACGATTTGTCTTTGGCCTCAAAATACAGCTCAGTTTTTAATATCACTTCTTCATTAGAACCAAATCTTTTTCCCTGGAGTATTCTCTTGAGGTTTACAAACAGCCAGTAGTTACTGGAGGCCAGATCTGGAAAATAGAATGGATGCAAAACAATTCAAAATGAAATTCATGTAGTTTTGTCATCGTTGCAATCAACTTGTAACATGGTGCGTTGCTTTGGTGAAAAAACACTTTTTTCTTTTTCATTTGTGCCCGTTTTTTGGCGCTTTCTTCCTTCAAATGCACCAATAATGCCATATTATATTTGCTATTGATGATTCTTTCTTTCTCAAGGTAACCAATGAACAAAATATCTTGTACATCTCAAAATACAGAGAGCAAAACATTGTCTGCTGATGCATGCATCTTGAACAGCTTTCATCTGCTGCTGTCTGCTCAGTTAACTGCCAATTTGACTCTGGAGTGAAGTTGTAGATCCATGTTTCATCCATTGTAACGTATTTATACAAAAATCCTTCTTATTGTGTTGAAACAGTTGCAAACAATGCTCTGAATCAATGACACATTGTTGTTTTTTGATTAACTGTGAGCAAACATGGCACCCAGCTTTCTCATTGACAAAATACACTGCCTTCTGATATGTTCAACTCCTCTGCTATCTTATGCAACTTCAATTTATGATCTGCCAAAATGAGTTTGTGGATTTCTTTTAGTGTTTTCAAGACAACTGTTGATTTTGGGTGACCTGAGCATTAAGCATCATTTGTGTCTGTTAACGACCATGTTGATTTTGGGTGACCTGAGCATTTGCATCATGTCTGTACGACCATGTTGATTTTGGGTGACCTGAGCATTAAGCATCATTTGTGTCTGTACGACCATGTTGATTTTGGGTGACCTGAGCATTAAGCATCATTTGTGTCTGGGTACGACCATGTTGAGGGTGACCTGAGCATTAAGCATCATTTGTGTCTGTACGACCATGTTGATTTTGGGTGACCTGAGCATTAAGCATCATTTGTGTCTGTACGACCATGTTGATTTTGGGTGACCTGAGCATTAAGCATCATTTGTGTCTGTACGACCATGTTGATTTTGGGTGACCTGAGCATTAAGCATCATTTGTGTCTGTACGACCATGTTGATTTTGGGTGACCTGAGCATTAAGCATCATTTGTGTCTGTACGACCATGTTGATTTTGGGTGACCTGAGCATTAAGCATCATTTGTGTCTGTACGACCATGTTGATTTTGGGTGACCTGAGCATTAAGCATCATTTGTGTCTGTACGACCATGTTAAAAGTCAGCATAGTGCCTCTTAACTGTTGTTTCTGATGGAGCAGAATATGAATAACAATTATCAGGCCATTGCTTTGCTTTTTTTCTCATCAGAAAGCAATACTTTATTAACCCACCAAATTCAGATTTTTCTATTGTTTTAAAAATTTGGCAACAGTAACTTCACTTAATAACTATCATTTGTAAACTAATAATCTGACTGAGCCCAAATTTTGTTACACGAAATTTGAAGATTAGTACTTCATAAAAATCATATGAATTTTTTTTAGTGGTGCCATCTATATGTCAGGCCCAGAATTATTGAGTGATGTGTTGCATTGTATGTATGCATATGTACATTACATATACACATACATCTATATACAGATGTGTGTGAGTGTACTATAACATAAAAACGTCAAGTAGCTTCAAAAAAAGGATACTTAAAACAGATAACAGAAGTGAAGATAAATCAATACCATAATGACAGAGCAACTTATACAAGACTTATTTAGATCTGAAGATTGCATTCAAGCATGAAACTGACTGTTGCCATTTAGCATTGACCTCAGTGTCCACTTATGTATGTATATATTGTCCGGTTCAGTAATCCCTGGCCTTTTGAACAAGAATAGAGTTTAGACCTTGTTTCTTGTTTAGGATTGAATTTCAACTTGCTTCTAAAGTTTACTTCAAAATTATACTTCTAACATCTCCACCTAAACTTTGAAATTTTATTCAATATTTATTTATTTGTTCTCTATATGAGTAGACAGGTTTGCTTAAAATCCAGTTCACACACTATCTTGGTCTTTTGAACAAGAGCAGAGGTTTATTCCTTGTTTCCTGTTTTGAATTGATTTTCCAGTTCCTTTTAAAGTCTACTTCAACTCTATACTTCTAACTTCTCCACTTAAACTTTGAAATTTTATTAAGTATTTATTTATTTTTCCTCAACATGAGTAGATAGGTTTGACTATTATCTGGTCTCAGTTTTTTTAATAGGAGTAGAGGTTTATCTCTTGTTTCCTGTTCCTTCTAAATTCTTTTCCTTCTCTTTCACTCCTAGTAACACCTTGCATCTTAATGAAATTATATATGATGTGTGTGTGTGTATGTGTGTGTGTGTGTGTGTGAACCAGATCATAGCATAGCCACAAATCTCTCTATCTCAATTTAACTTATGAAAATAATAGACCTGTGAAACTGGTAATGTTACTCTAAATAAAAATTCTTCAAGCCTCCACTTGCATTTTTATCTTCTTTTCCATATATCTGGTGTTTATTCTTTCTCACTAGAACAGAAAATTGTACTTGACATTTTTTAATGAATGAAGAGTTACAATTCTCTCTACAACAATATCATCTTGGATACACCCAAATAAATAAGAGAAAATATTATTATTATTATTATAAGTAAATCAGTATTTATATTTGTTGTAGAATCAGTTGGTGACAAGATTTGTTAATTTTTTCAAAAATATGTTCTTTTGTTTTGCTTGAGTTGATAAGAGGTCATTTTACTGAAAAAATAGAATTTTTCTGGAAGTGTTAGGTAAATATTCTTAAAAATCAATTTTTTCACCATGATAATTTAAAATTAAAAAGATCAATAGAAAACTTTAACACTGTGTGTATAATGATGCCTTTGTAGATTCTAGCAATACCAGGTAGGTAATCTTGTATGATATATATAGCAAATAATATTATAATATCATTTACCATTATATTATCTATATTATGAGGGTGAACCAATAAATTTGCAGGCTCTCATGTAATTATTAGATCAATTTGAATATGAACTTTTCAATGCATAATCTAATCAAATGGCTGGCCATTCATCCCCAACCTTAGTTTCTAGGAGAAAGAACACTATCTAGTATGATCAACAGTCTGAGCAAAGCCAGTATGCCCAAACCCTTGGTCACAACCATTGATGGCACTCAAATATGTCCATCTGTCCAATCTCACTCACAAGATTTGGGTAAACTTGTAGCTTTGTTTTCAGGAATTTTAGGTACTGCATGTTTTGATTGCCTCCTCCAGGCCTATAACATGATTGTCATTTTCCTGACAAATTGTCAGTACTGATATTCAAACTCAGGTTTCATGGTCTGAAAGTGAACATTCTAACTACTTGGACATGTCCCCATTCATTGCATAATGTTCCAACTAAATGATTAATATTCATAACTGAATTAAGGGCATTGACCTAGAAAGATTATATTAACAATAGATATATACTGTATAAAATAAATGCTTTGAACTTACTGATTGACCTACATAGTATAACAGGATTATGAAATAATATGAGTATATAATGGTTTATATTACAATAATATTTTACTTGCTTACAGATTTAGCACAATCTCAAGTTACTTCTTACTTAGAGGATTTTTTTATGATCCTTCTTCTTTTATATGCCATATCTCTTCAGGATGTAGGCAATCGTGGCCATTCACATATTCTTGTCCCTTGTAGCTCTTAATAAATTTTGTCTTTATATTTTTCTACAAACTTGATTTGGCATCCATTTTTTCAAGTCCATCAAATATGTTACACATTGCTTAGGTCCCTCTTTCAATCTATCCGCCCAAGGAGTATCAGATTCTCCAACCTCTCCTTCCTCATTATGCGTCCAAGAAATTTCAACTGTTTTATCCTGACGTATGAAGTAAGCTTTCTTTTTGCTTCCATTCTCTCCAAAACCTTGTTGTTGCTCATATGTTCGGCCCATGGTATCCTCAGCACCTTTCTGCAGAGGCTCATTTCTGTTGCTTCAAGTCTCTTCTTCATCTTTGAGGAGATTGTCCAACATTCACTGCCATACAGGAGGACAGATATTATATAACAGTTCAGTACTTTTCTTTGTTTCCAACAAAATTTTCCTGTCTTTTAATGTTCTGCTTAGTCTTGGGAATGTGTCTTTAGCCATCCCTGTATGCCTTTCGATCTCATTGTCGCACTTTCTATCCTCTGTTAAAACACTTCCAAGGTATTTAAATTTCTGTATCTGCTTGATTTTATTATCCATGATCTGCAGTTGGTATTTTGGCTCCTCTTTTTGCTGATAACCATGCATTCAGTCTTTCTGTAGTTTATGTTTAGTCCTTTCTTCTTGCTTTCCTACATTACATTCTGCAGGAGGGTTTATAATTTCTATTCCATGTCTGCTATCAGCACTGTGTCATCTACATATCTTATATTGTTAAGATTGTCACTGCCAATGATAAATCCTGGTAGGACTTCTGGTTCTCTTGGAATTACCTCACTGTATTGGTTGAATAAATTTTTCTGTTACACCCCTTTCTATTTTTGCATCTGCTGAACTCATTTTTTGTCTATATGCAGGTGGTTTGCTGTCAATATAAATTCTTGATTATTTCAGTCTCTTTCCTGAATGTATCAAGGTTGCTGAGCATTCTATCAAATCTTTGCGATGTACTCTGTTGAACACCATTGCGTAGTCTATAAAGTACAGGTACATGTCCGTCTGCATTTGTATTGCTCTTGCTGATAACGTTCTGAACAAAAATATTGCGTTCCCTGTTCTGGTGTCTTTCACAAACCTGCACTGCTTTTTTCCTATCTCTGACCTGCTTCTGCTACAGGCTTTATTCATTGGAATCAAAATGATGAGTTTTGCTATGTGGGTCATTAAGCTGTTTGTTTGGTAGAGTTCACATTTGTTTGTATCTGGTTTCTTAGGCAGTGCTATGAAAATGAATCTGCTTAGATCTTATATATCACCACTGTTGTAGATATCACTTATTATTTCTGTAATATTGTCTATGTCAGCATCTTTATTACAATTCTGACTAGCTCTGCTGCTATCTTTCTGTTCAATTTGGCCAGTCGAGTTTCCACACTTTGATTTTTAATATTTCTGGCTTGTCATTATTACAGTATAATGCCAGTTGTTTTTTTGTTGTGAAAGAGATCTCCAATGTATATATTCCCATCATGGAAGTATTTTTTTCTTTCTGTAATATAAACATTCCATCCTTGGATTTTATGCATCCTGTTGCAGAGCATGTCTGTTGTCTCATTAATTTTCTTATTTATTTATTTTGTATATTTCCTTTGTGATACTCAGTTTCTCTATTTCTGCACATTTTTCTTGAGCCATTCTTCTTTAGCCTGTCTTCATTTATTCCTTATTTTCTGGTGGAGTTTTCTGTATTCAGTTCCATGTCTTGGTATGGTTTTCTGTCTCCTTTGCATTATGTCAAAAATCTCATTTGTGATCCACTCGCTTTTCCTTCTACATCCATTTTCCTTTTTGAGATGATGTCACTAAAGCTTTTCCATACTGTCTATCTGTTTTTCTGTCAGGTTTGGGTCATTTAGGAGTCTGATGTATTGCAAGTTGGGTACTGCATAGGCTTCTACAGTTTCTGTAGTTTCATTTTTAATTTACATATAACAGGAAGGTGATTACTTCTGCAGTCAGCCCTTAAATAGGTTTTGCAGTGAACAGTTGAATTCCTGAATCACTTATCGATAGTTATTTAGTTGATTTGGCTTTTAGTTTCTTCTAGGATTTTCTATGTCCACAATAGTATTAAATGTTCTTGGAACAAAATGTTGGCTCTTACATGGTAATTTGCCATGCACCTTTGTCCCATTTTTTCCCACATTTGTTGCACTTTTCTAGTTAAAATTTTCCATCTGTTTTCCCTTCTGCCCTTTGGTAGGTCTTATTTTCATACTACCAGGTTGCTAACAACCTTCCTCACTTGCAAGAACATAGTGTGGAGTAACCAGATTAGCCATTGACATTCCCTTAGTGATATATATATGTACACACACACACACACACATTGCTACAATATAATTATTTTATTAGTTTTATAATTCATCTACTCTATAGTACTGAACGCTGGACAATATGCTCACAGGTGAAGAAGAGAGGACATAACAAAGGCAAGAAAACCAGAGAAAGACAGTAAGTAACCTCCATAAAGACTTTGTGCAGATGAATGGTAGAACATAGACAAAATGTATGTTAAAGAATAAAAAATTACAGAGAGCAAAAAAAGACAGGAATCTGTGGAGAGCCATGACTCCATTATTAAAGAACATTTCACATAAAAAAAGATTATGATAACATACATATTATTGTTTATATATAAAGATCAAAATTGATATTGTCAGCAATGACTGAAGATTGCATATGGAGAAAAAAGGACTTGAATTTACAAGCATGTTGTTTATAGTCAAATGGGTAAACCTGTTGGACAACAGCTTATATTTCAGTCTGATTAATAGTCAATCAACTAATTATGTTTTCAGCTTCAATGCAAATAATAGTCAATCAGTTACTTATATGAGAGCAATGCTTTACATTTCAATCCCAATTATAGCCAATAAATTATTTATGTTAGAGCAAAGCTTTAAGTCTCAACACCAATACTAACCAATCTATGTTAGACTAGTGCTATAGGTTTCAATCATAATAATAGCTAATCAATTATGATGTTAGACCAATGCTTTACATTTCAATCTCAATTATAGCCAATAAATTATTTATGTTAGAGCAAAGCTTTAGGTCTCAACCCCAATACTAACCAATCTATGTTAGACTAATGCTATAGGTTTCAGTCATAATAATAATTAGTCAATTACCTGTTTCAAAATCAATATCATTTTCTTTTCTACTTTTATAAAATAAATACACAAGCATATACAAAATTTAGATTGTTATTCCCAGGGTAAGCATGAACAAAGTCTCTACATTTTTATTTCTAAGTTGCAAATTGTATTAGAAATTCTTTATTTATCAATTTAGAGCATTTAAACAACGATGCCCAAAATAGAGAAACGGTAACATTATTATGTTAAAATGTTACTTTGAGTCCAGTAAATATGAATTCCAAATCTAAGTTTTCTGCAAGAAATAGTTTTGCTGTGTGTTCAATCCCAATAATAGCCAATTAGATGTACACATATCATAAATAAACAGGTGAGATCAGGCTAATAATAAATTGATTTTATTTCTTGTTTTCTGTTAGATTTTGTTTGTATATTTTTATTTTAATGATTTGAAAAGTATAATTCTTTCATACATGAGACAAAAGTGTTAGTTGTATTAATGAAACTCTTACATTACACATGAAAGAAATATAACAGATGTAATTACAAAATGCTGGCATTTTTTATGGTTTGTGCTAGCTAGTAAAGATACACTCTTTGATTTTCTAATTATCAGTAACTTGGTCATTTCAATAATAATAATATATAATAACAGTAAAATAGTGATATATAATAGTAAAAATATATTTCTTGTATTTTTCTCATTATCATGTTTACAGCAGTTCAGTGAGGACAAAGCAATACAAAATAAGCTAATAAGTGTTGATGTTTCTGTAGAAACTTTAACTTGAACAATACCAAATGACCTTGTCTGTCCAAGAATAAAGCACTGACAGACATGCAGGTGGTTTGTGCTGTTAATTTTAGCTCTGGCACTTGCTTTTAAGAGATTTTTATTGCTGGCAATAGTTTAAACTATTGGCTCTGAATTACTTCCAATTTCAAAGACCAATGGATACCAGAAACTGACTAAGAAACTGAAGACTAAAATGTATATAATAAAAAATTGGAAAAGAAAAAAGGCAGCATATAATCTCAAGAAAGTTTTGCATATTAAATATTTAAGATTACTCAACTTCACCTTTGGTTTTAGAAACAAATGTTAAAATTGTTACTTACTTAAACCCTAAATGACTGCTTTTTCTCTAAATTTCTGAGGTTAAGTCTTATTCATATTTACCATTTATTATTTTATACAAGTTACTCTTCTTTATTTCAACAAGTTTACATCTGTACTCTCCAATGCATTCAGATTTTTTTTATCTTTTCACCTCAAACAAGGTGATAATACCACTAAGACACAAGGGTTACTGGGAGTGAAAGTAAATGAGAAGATTCACAGTGAGAAGTGAGGAGAAAAACAGTAAAAGAACAGGTGTCAGGAAGACAGAAGATTACACTTTGCATGACATTTAAATTTTTGAAGATTGTAGGTGGTAGGGAGAAAAGAAACCGAAAGTTCCACAGGTGAGAAGTGCAAGAAAAGAAACTATCATAATAAAACAGATGGCTGCATTTAGCTATTTAAAACAGTAGAAAAATGGTTGCTTATAGAAGAACAATTAAAATCATGCAGTTGAGGCACCAAGAAGAAAAGCTCATCAGAACAATTCCCATGAAAATAATTGTAAAAAAGACAGTGAAGTGATGTTATGTTAGTGAGAAAATGACTGAAGTCATGATAACAGGTCAGGATTGATGACATTGCAGACCCTTCTTTGAATTTTGCTAAGAATCTCTAGATATAAAATAGGAACACCAGATTGGATATAGTAGAAAAATTCAATGTACTAACAAATGGTAGACTTATCAATGTGCAAAATGGATTCTGATGAGAAAAATTGTCTAGTACACCAAAGTAAAACAATTTTCCTTGCAGAAGACCTGGCAATGGATTCAATATAATCACTACACTTCATGTCAGTGAAAATATAGTGTGCAAAGAGTTGCTCTCTTAGAGTTCAGCATCAGCTATGCTGATGGCAAGCAGAAATTATCTCTTATGGTGATTAAATGAAAGCAGTTTTGTTTTACAAGGCATTCTTTGTGCCAGTTAACCACTGACTGAATGTCCTTTGCAGGAGCAGTTGCTATTTTTAATTTGTTGTACCTGTCAGTCTTTTTACTAAGACAGGAGCAAATAGTTGTGTCATCAGCATAAATTTCTAGTCAGGAACTAACTGATGACTTTGAGAAGGTCATTGATGAAGATAAGAAACAATGTTTGCCCAAGAACAGAGCTCTCAATTTGAAATGTTGATTGGGATCCTGTATTGAACCTAAAGGAATATGCCATTTTTATTTTTATCATTTTATGCAACAGGTTCATTCAGGATGTGAGTATTCATGGCTTTTCACAATTTCCCATCCTTTGTTACTCAAAGCAACATTTGATCCTTTACAATCTCTTCTGGCTCATGTTCTGCCATATATTTTAACAAACTTGTTACATAGGCTGTTTTCTCTTGCTTTTTTTGCCTTCAATATGTTGCTATGTATGTATGATTATAAATCTTTGAATCAGATATTTTCATTCCTTCTAAAACAAATGTAGATAAAACATTTATAAAAAAGAATAAAGCTCTTTTTGAAAAAAATTCAGACAAGAAATAACAATTATCCTGCAAAAATGTGAAGGTTATACGTCAGCCCATTTTAGGAAATAAACATGGGAAGAATTTCTACACAAACATCATTGAACCAATCTTCAGAAATGCCAACATACAGACTGACTATACTAGATTCTGTTTGAAATTCAAACAAATATCACCTGAATAAGGTTAGAGTGAACAACAGCTGAAACATTGTGAACGTGACAATAAAGATGAGGACAACAGTCTGAACAATGTCATTAGTGTAAATAAGTAACTATTATTCAATACAAGTAAAAAATTATAACCTTAAATTGAACAGTTACTGATAAAAAAATAAATTCATATAATATGAAAGAAGTAGAGAAACAATAACTTTGTTATGTTAAAATGTTCCCTTGTGGCCAGTAAGTATGAATTCCAAGTCTGAGTTTTCTGTATGAAAGAATTTTGCTGTGAGTAGAAAACATTTTCAATTATACAAAGAAACCTCAATAAAAGTAACTCATTCTCTGATATTACTAATCTGTTAAACAATATTTTATGTTCATGTTTGCATGACTAGATATCTTTAAATGAGATTTTTTCATTCCTTTTCTAAAACAAAACAATGTATTTAAAATGTCATGAAATAACAAAAACTTTACTCAATTAATAAATTTTAAACAAGAAATAACTATTATTCAATGAAAATAAAAACTGCTTCAAATAATAAAAACTCCCAATAATATCACTTCTACAAACACTTCATTTATATATCAAGTCCTTTGACTGGGTGGGCAACTATGGCTTCTCCAAAACTTCCTAGCATTTGTTGCTCATAATAACTTTTAATTCTTTACTACCCCTTTTTGTCCATGTTTTACCATCCATTCATCTGATGATGTTAAGTTGGTAACTTGTTTACTCCAGATTCTCATACTTTAATATGCTCTATGAGTACTAAATTCTCAAAGATTTATTTTCCATTATTTGTCTTTGTTGTCCTTGTTCTAAGGGCTAGTGCAAATGCCATATGTCTTTCACTCTGAATCTTTACTAACCCCTGCAATCTATGATTACAGGGCACCCTGTTTTACTACATCTCAATTTTCATAAGGTTGTATTCATATAATATATACATTTTATTGTAACCTAATTAGGTGCAATAATGAATTGGTAAGCAATTCTAAAAAAACTAAAAATAAATACAATATATATAAATAAAAATTAAATAAATCAACAATGTTTTGTGGCAATTTTTACCTTCAACTTGAGATTTTTCTTGTTTAAAAGTTGGATAATTTTAATCTAGTCAACATAATGAAGAAAAACTGGTGAATTTTATATAGTGTTTTTTCAAGAAAAACAAATTCATGGACTTGGAAAGAAAACAAGATCCTAGAATGATGTCAATATACACAAAAGTTTGTCATCTTTTTAATACTCAGATGGGCTTAGTTTAATTTGTAATGTAAAACACATCACACAAATTCCTGGCCTAACCAATAAAACAACAACTTTTAGGCAACATTTGACTTTATTCATCAACATGGTCTCCTTCTAGGGTGATACACTGATTTTAATGCTTCTCTAACAATTCAATGGGTTTTTTGTAGAATGATTTGGCTTTGGCCTCAAAATACACCTCAGTTTCTGAAATCACTTTTTCATTAAAGCCAAATCTCTTTCCATGGAGTATTCTTTTAAGGTCTGCAAACAACCAGTAGTTGCTGGGGGCCAGTAAAGAATAAGGTGTATGCAAAAGCAATTTGAAGTGTAATTCATGTAGTTTTGCCATCATTGCAATTGACTTGTGACATGGTATGTTGTCTTGGTGAAAGATCACTTTTTCTTCCTTTGTTTTAGCAAATACTTCCTTCAAATGCACCAGTAATGTTATATAATATTTATTATTGATGGTTCCTTTTTTTTTTCAAGATAATCAATAGACAAAATAATCTGTGTATCCTAAAATATGGAGGTCAAAACCTAGCCTGCTGATGTTTGCATCTTTGGTTGCTTTGGATGGCTTTCACCTGCTGCTGTTCACTCAGCTGAGTGCCAATTTAACTCTGGAGTAAAGTAGTGGATCTGTGTTTCATCCATTGTCACATATTTATGCAAAAACTCTTTCTTGTTGCATTGAAACAGTTGTAAACAATGCTCTAAATTGTCGATACATTGTTGTTTTTGATGACAGTGAGCAAATGCAGCACCCACTTTGAACACTGCTTTCTCATTAACAAATGCTCAGACAAAATGGTGAATACACTACCTTCTGATATGTTCTACTCCTCTGCTATCTCATGCAACTTCAATTTGTGATTAACCAAAACGAGTTTGTGGATTTTTTTGGTGTTTTCCAGAACAATTGTCAATTTTTTATGACCTGAGCAATCAGCATCATTTGTGTCTGTACAACCATGTTTAAAGTCAGCATACCACCTCTTACCATTGTTTCCAATGGAGCAGAGTCTGAATAATACTTATTAAGCCATTGCTTTGTATGAACAGTATTTTTTCCCATCAGAAAAATCAACACATGAAACTCAGATTTTTCCATTGTTTTGAAAATTTGCAACAGTAGCTTCACTTAAATAACTTTAATTTGTAAACTAATTATCTGATTGGGCCCAAATGTTGTCATGTGCCATCTGAATGTTAGTACTTTATAAAAATCATATGGATTCTTTATTAGTGGTGCCATCTATATGTCAGGCTCAGGGCTTATTGAGTGATGTGTTATAAATGTAAGTAGAAAAAAGGCAAATGTTAATAAGATAGTGAAGGTTACAATGCACTGTCTGGGGCCCTCAATCAAGCTTTTCCACCCTCACCAGTGTCTTCTGGCCCTGATTGTTCTACAGTCTAAAAACAGAGGCATAATAAGAAGGTTACTTACTGTTTCTTCTTGTTTCTCTTGCTTTCAGTATGTTCCAAGGTTGTTAAATTCTCAAGGCCATGTTTCTTATTATGCATCAGTAATTTCAGATGTTTCTAACTGATGCCCTTCACACATAATATCTTTCCTAGGGAATTTTACACCTTGTAACTATTAATTACCCCTGACAATGAAGTAAAATAAAGGTTATGTTTTAATCCATGTTTCTCTATCAACTGGAAAAATTTATTTCAATAACATTTTGTAGACTGGTAAGAAAAAAAAAATTGGTATGAATCCATAAAATGTTTCAAATATTAAGACAATAATCTTCAATCTACATGAAAAAATAAAAACTGACAGTTACTTCCCCTGACGAATTCATTCTCATTCATTTTTTAATGAAACTGGCAGTGGTAGAGGTATGAACATTCTGAGTGCTTTTGCTACACTATCTCTCTACTGATTTCAGCATAGATAAGCTGTTAAAAGTATTTGTCAACTTCATTTGGTTTCTTGAAGGCCAGGAGAACATTTAGAAGTGTTAAAACGTATGCTATTTCTGAATTTATTATGCAAATCAATTTTTTCACAATAAAACTGGTATTAACTAATCAATGCTGGTACAATTTTCAGAATATACCTATATTTACACAAAAAATATACCATGAGAATTTTCCATTATATCTGAAATATTTGCAATAACATATTTTGTGATCTGAGTTTATCATGTCAAGGGTTGTTCATCATATTGTAAATAAATATATCTAATATTATTGATATTTTTTTAAGTTTCAGATATATAAATGTTGCCATGCCTTATTAAAAAGATATAAAAACAAGAGGGAAAAATGTAAAGTTATTAAATAAAGAGAATGTAACAGCAGAAATTACAAAAAGATTGATAAGCAAAGTAAAATAGAAAATTGAGCAACCAGCCATTATTTTAAATATATTATAATAATTTTATCTCAAGCAGGGTTATAATACCTCTAAGATGCAAGTAAAAAATATGAGTAATGTTAGTAAGGAGAAAGAACAGTAAAAAAACAGAATGCAGAAAGATTGATGTTGCATTTAAATCTTTAAATTTTAAATTTAAATTCAAACATTTTTGAAGATTGTAGTTGACAGTAAAGCAAGAAACAAGAAGAGAGATCTACAAGAAAAAAGTGCAAGAAAGAAAATTATTAGAAGAGAACTTACAGCTACATCTAACAATTTCAACAGTAATATGATGATACCTACTTGCCAATCTAGTCATATACTTACTTTCATGAGGAGGTGCCAAGCAAAGAGGCAAGTTTATTAAGACAAATGGCACAGGGAAGCTAAGTTCTAGTGGTGGTGGTGGTGGGGAATGACTGAAGCCAAAATGCTAGGTCAGGACCAATAAGGCTACACATTCTTCTTTAAATTTTAAGAATCTCAAAATATATAGCAGGTACATCAGACCAAATTTGGCATCAACATTCTCTGCATGGACGAATGGTACATTTATATGTGTGCAAGATGGAAGCTACTCAGAAAAAGTCTTCTGACATGATACAATAATTAATAGGCATACCTCTCTCTCTCTCTCTCTATATATATATATATATCCAAGAGACACTACTTATCATGAATAAAAAATCAGATGGTTAAAAGAATGTATATAGAAACCAAATGATAGCACATGGAGAAAAAAAAGAACCAGAAACTATCATCTGAATGAGGAAAAAAAAAATACATACATATAAATATATATATATAATCATGTCGCCTCCAAGCAAGGCATTTTACTGCCATTGTTGAACAGGAGTTTACATAGGAGTTAAGTTATGAAAATGAGTGACAGGTTACAGGGGGTGTCAGGAAGAGGGTAGGAGAAGGATGAGAAAACTGCTGAGAGTGGATGAAGAAAGGAGCATGAGAGAGAGAGTGGAAGCAAGTTAGTGAGATAGTAGATGGCTACTGACTTTACATTTTAATTCTTGAAGATTTTAATTGTCGGGAAAACAAATAAACGAAAGGGAATTCCATAGGCGAGAAGTGCTAGAGAAGAAGCTGCTGGAGTAGATGGTTAATAATAGAAGTACATTCCATGGTTAGATATTTACTTTAAAAAAGTGGTCAATACAAAAGTAGAGCATAGATATATATATATATTTTTAAATTTTTTTTTTATAATCGTTTCACCCCGAGCAAGGCATTTCACTGCCACTATTGCACAGGGGTTACATAGAGTGGTAAGAAAGGATGGTTAGATATAGGAAATGTCAGAAGGAGGATGATAGACGGCTAAGGACACTGAGAATGAGGGTTGGGTAGATGTTGAGTGTTGGGAGAATAGGTGCAAGTTAGTGTGATAGGAGGTGTCTATTGACCTTACACTTAAACTCCTGGAGATTGTAGCTGTAGGGAAAGCAGGCATGTGGAAGGGAATTCCACAGGCACTAGAAAAGAAGCTGTTGGAGTAGAAATTATGGTTACATCTTATCTGTTTTACTGTAAAAGGGTGGGACCTAGTTGCTAATCTAGTATCTCATGTAAATTTGTACCTAGGGGGCACCAATGATCTAAGTTCATCGGAGCAGAAGCCATGAAAGTATTTGTAGAAGAGGCACAGGGAAGCCACATCACGCTGGTGGGAGAGTGGTTGCAGCCAGTCTGCCAAGTCAGTATCGATCACGTTACAGATTCTCCGTTGTATTTTGTCGAGAAGCCCAAGGAGAGTAGCAGGGGCACCCAACCAGATGTGGCAGCAGTATTCAATACATGAGTGGATGGTAGATTTATATATGTGCAGGATAGATTCAGGAGGGAAAAACTTCTGGGTCCTGCACAGAGACTGACTTTCATAGTGGCAGATTTGGCAATGGATTCGATATAGTTATTCCATTTGAGGTCCGCCAAGAGTATAAGTCCAAGGAGGTGTAGTGTTTTACTCTCTGGGAGGCAAGCCTGTTCCATGCTAATGGGAGGTAGATGCGATTGTCTGTGGTGGTTAGTTGATAGCAGCTTCGTTTTAGAAGCATTGAAATTTATGAGCCATTTCCTACCCCAGTCCACTCCGGATTGGAGGTCCTTTTCAAGCTCGGCAGTGAGGTTCGCTTTGTTGCCCACACCGGGTTTTTGATCGAGGCGAGAGTAGATTGTGGTGTCATTGGTATACATGCCTACTTGGGATCTAATAGCATTGAGGAGATCATTAATGTAGATCAGAAAGAGTGAGGGACCTAGGGACGCCCGCGTTCATATGGTAGTTTTGGGAAGCATGCCTATTTAATACTACCTTCAATGTGCGGTTAGAGAGGAATGACTGGATGAGGTCAAACAAATGTTCAGTTATACCGTAGCTCTGCAGTTTGCATAAAAGGACAGCGTGCCAGACTCTGTCGAACGCTTTGGAGACATCCAAGGCAATGGTTTGGGCTTCGCTATTCTTGTCAAGAGCTTGGTATATGTACTCGGTAATGATTGTTAACATATCAACAGTAGACCTGGTGAAGCAAAATCCGTACTGTTTGTCCGAGAGAAACCTGTGGGCTGGGAGATGCTGAATCACCTCAGCATTGATAATGGCTTCAAAAACTTTGCTGAAGATCGGAAGGAGACTGATAGGGTGGTAACTGGCGGGGTCTGAGGGTTCACCAGAATTCTTAAATATAGGAACTACACAGGAGGACTTCCAACAGGCAGGAAAACAGGAAGCAGATAGGCAGAGGTTATAGAGTTTAGAGAGGACAGAGGAGAGTTCTGGGGCACATTTCTTCAGGACTATGATTGGGATTCCATCCCTGCCACTCGCTTTGTGAGGGTCAAGTTTTGAGATTATCTTAGAGACCATATGGTAATTATTATCATTATTATTATTATAGCATACTGCAACTCAATAGCTATAAAGTTTGGTGTTAAAACACCATCATCAGGCAGTTTCATTACCATGGCCATATGACATATAATTTTTGGAGTTTTATTTGAAAATATATACATATGTATATATTTCTTTTTCTGTCACATCATCTGAATTTAGTTTCAGTGATGTCATGTGTAGACAAAAAGATGGTATCTTTATGGGTTCAGCATTGGGACCAACCATTGCAAATATTTTATTTATGAAAACCAGTTGTTTTCTAGTATTGTGAAACTGTTGTTGTATCACTGTTATGTTGATGACATTTTTAGCCTCTTTGATAATCAAATTGAGGCTAATACATGTTTCTCCTTACTTAACAATATGCATCCTGCATTGAAATATTCATTGGAAATTGAAAATAATTCCATGTTATCATTTCTAGATATTTTAGTGACTAAAACTTTATTATTTTACCTTGCATCTGTACACCAGAAACCAACATTTACCAGTTTATACATTTGCTGGAATGCATTTTGTCCTACTAAACATAAGATAAATTTAACTGAGTCTCTATAGAGCACTAATGATTTGCTCTAAATCAAAATTGGATGAGGAAATTAAAAAAATTGGTAAAAGCTTATTTAATAATGGGTATTCCCTGGATGTGATTAGGTTTGTAATTAGTTAGAAAACTTTTAAGTTTTCAGAAACTAAACCTGCCATTGTGAATAAATGCCCTATTTATGTTCATATGTCATGGCTAGGTACAGTAAGTGAGAAATTCACCAAGCAAATTTTCTCTGTAATAGAGAATTGTTGTTATTTTTCTGCCAAAGTGTGTACTGTATTTGTAACTACATCTATTTTAAGTTCTGCTTGTAAGGATGTTTTGCCTTCCCATTAATAATGTTATTTATCAATTTAAATGTAGTTGCTGTGATGACTACATAGGCAGAACAACTTAGTGGTTAGATAACAGAATGTGGCAACATGTACCTATGAAAATTAGTAATGGAACATTTCAATTGGATGATGACCTTAGGAATACAGATGGATCTTCAATTGTTGAGCATTACATAAATAATCCAGCTGGTGTAGTTAACTCTAACACAAACTTATTTACTAACTTAATACATGCTCAAACAAAACACCATTTAAAGATGTTGGAAACAATTTCTTTTCAGTCTAGACAGCCCTCCCTTTGCAAATAGAAGGAGTGTTTGGACTGAATGTCATTTTCATCTAAATTGTCTTCCGTCTTTAGTAATTTAATTTTACCAATTTCATATTAACTTCTACTATACGGTCCCTCATTTTGGTTCTGTAGAATGAAAGTGAAATTGATCAGCTGTATTTGTTTTTATTACCCCACCTTTTTTGTTTTAGTGTTTTTCTTAAAATTATGGATAATAAATTTGGTTATATGTATATATATGTAGTTTTCAGTCATAACTAAATTAGACTAGTATCCAGTTGTATTACAAAGTGCTCAATATGTTTAGATTTTAGAGCTTTTGAATATTTTTCATGTGAAAATGATTTATTTCTGCAAACTAGGTTTCAATTTTTTGATATCTTCAGGCAATTTATAATAATTATTATAAATAGACTGAAGATACTGAAAGGTTGAAACCTAGACTGCGGAAATAACTGAAAAAAAAAATATATATATATATATATTAGAACCTTGAAGAACTTCTCACTTATTTCTCATGATGTTTTATTGACAAAAATTAGTAAGAATCATGTCACTGAAAGTATTGTCTGTTGTTAGCCACTACTTTTTCTCATCTTTCTGGCAGCATTTGAATTCAACGTTGAAAAAATGATGTGTCTTTTAAGGCTAACCAAAGGTTAACCATATTTTAGCATCTTCATAAAAATGAATGTGTTGGTCAGCCAGGCCATGATAATCAAATAGAGTAATATCTGGTGAATAGAGCAGGTGGGGTAGGATTTCTCATTTAAACATTTCCAAGTAGGTTTTCACTCTTTTTGCAACATGTGGCATAGTGTTGTCATGTTGCAAAATCTTTTTGTCATATCTCTACTCATATAGCGGCTGTGTTTTCTTCAATGTTTAGCTCAAATGCATGAACTGTACTTGATAACAATCTTCCATGATGGTTTCAGTTGTTTTGAAAAGCTCATAATAAACTACACCCAACTGATCCCACCAAATGCATTGCAGAAGCTTTGCCGCCGCCAAAGTTGCTGCATGACTGAGCTTACCCTATGATCTTCTATACTTAAGGTTGTTGTAGTTGATTCTCTTTTCATTTCCGGTCATGATATGAAGCAAAAAATCTTTCCTTTTCTGTTGTTGAAGTATCTGTTCAAATGAGACAAGAAACTGTTCAACCTCTTTTGGCTTCAACTTACATGGCATCCAATGTCCTTGCTAAAGCTTTCAAACATTTTGAAAATGTTGTGTGATTCTGCAAGTTCAGCTTGCACCTGACATGAGTCTTCATGAAGTAATGCCTCCAATTCTTTATCCTCAAACTTTTTTGGTGTGCCAGAACATTCTTTATCTTCAACATTAAAACCATTATTTTTGAAGCATCTAAGCTAATCTCTGCATGTTGTTTTGAACAGAGCATGATTGCCATAAGTCTCAACAAAAATTCTGTGTTCTTCAGCTGTAGATTTCTTTTGAATAAAGTAGTGCAGTAAAGTTCCTCACAAATACACTTTCTTTGGCCCAAAATCACTCATGTTTAATGCTATGAAAAACAAGGTTGTTTACACTTCAGCAAAATGTCATACACTGAATACCAAGCTTGCTTATAGTACTTTCTTATGAATGCATTACCATCAGAAACCACATGCACACATTTCTGTGAATGCCATTTGTTGTAAAACTGAGAATTTATACTAGTTCCAAATATATTCTTTAAACCATCTGAGAATAGTGCATAGTCACAGTGAAAGAGTTTCTCTTGGATATTTCATGGTTGTTTTGGGCAAAGTAGTCTTTTTTTTTCTTACTGAATCTCCTAATGTAGGTTGTAAAGCACTTTGTGTTTTCTTAAACTGGGGTATATTTTTGATATGTTCTTTATTGTTCTTTTTCCTTGAGCATGGTTGGCCCTGGTTGTTTTGGTTCTGTTGATATTTTTTTTATTTGCTCTATTTTGTTCTTTGGAAATTTTTCATTAATTTCAGGTATATATGTAGGTATATACAATGAGCTCCAATGATCATATTCTGCTTATCTTAAATATATTTCATATAAATTATCTATTAATGTTTTTGAGTTTTAATTGATTTTTATGAATACTCTATATAGTTTAAAAAGTAAACGAAAATA